>CM076583.1:81593214-81913938 GCA_034641835.2 Pinus albicaulis
CTGGTAGTTGCGACGCGGTCGCGATTGCCATGTGTCTTCATGCCACAACTCAAAAGGTCATCCTTTATTCAAAATTCAAAATGTTCTAACCAAGATTTCAAAAACAAGGGCCCCAACAGTGGATATGACACATAGTGGATCTATACCTTGGTGCAACATTTCCTTACCTTGGGATGTTTGCACAAGATTCAGGGCAAAGTGAACACACAACACTATTGCCTTTAGTTTGGGAGGAGAGCTACAAGTATGTAGAAGATATTGAGGGCACATGCATTATGTTCCTTTTGGCTGCCGAGAGCCTGAGACTTTTTATACTAGCGTTATTGGATGAGGTGTTGGTGGAAGTGATGATGATTTAGAAGATGCAACCACAAGCGTTGTGTTCTCACAATTGGTGAATCCTCGTGGGAGGTGATCAAAAAACAAGACTCCTTTGCCATGTTCCAAATTTACCAAATTACCACATGCAGACAGAAAATTGGTGAATGTGAAATGGTTAGGTTTGGTACTTGTTTTTTGCATATCACATTAAAAATCCAGTGCCTCCTTGTAAAATCCTCTCCTCGTATAATCGCCCACCATTACAGACGATTACACCACATTTTATTTAGATGTTTAGTTAGGTAGGTAGAGTGCCCCTATCTCCCATCTCCCTATAGAGTAATTTGGTCACATATTCTTTCTTATATGACACTGGTTCCTCTCTCTTAAGTCCTATCTCTTGCCCTTCTTCTCTCTTCCTTTCTCTCCTACCTCCTTCTCTCTTGATCCTAAATCTCTCTCTCTCTCTCTCTCTACCCTCCAATCCTCTCACTACATTCCTCCCTCTCTCCTTATTTCTATCCCCCTTCCATCTTTGTGTCACTGTCTCCCTCTCTTACCCTTCTCTACCTCTCTCACTCCTCAATCTCCCTCTCTCTCTACCCCCCAACCCTTTAACCACTAACTCATTATCCCCCTAACCCCTATCCCTAATCCATTAACCACTAACTCATTATTCCCCTAACCCCTAAGCCCCCAATCCCTAACCCCTTAACCACTAACTCATTATTCCCCTAACCCCTAACCCCTAAGCCCCTATTCCCCTAAGCGCTAAGCCCCTAATCCCTAATCCCTTAAACAATAACTCATTATTCCCCTAACCCTTATGATAGTCCTTAAAACCCGCTGGGATTAGCCATTCCAAATGAGAGCAGGTCTAGTTGGGACCTACGATCGGGTTAATTCCCCCTTGTTGGCAAGGTTAAAATGGTTAATCTTCAATAGACAAAATGTAGATCAAATATTTAATTAAAAAGAGGGAACCATACCCTCTCTGCCAGGCTATGCCTATCAGTCGCTTGGCCTCTTCTTGCTCCCACATGAATGTAGTCATATCTGACTGGTACAGAAGAAGGTTTCACATTATCAACTGTTTGTTTGGGACAACTTTTAGTTGTTTCAACACTATTACATTCTTCAAGCTTATCCTTTAAATCATCCTAGTCTTTTGTACTCTCTCGAAATTTGTAGTGCTTTCCATTCCTCTCAGTCTCATATGTTTCCCTGGTCTGTTAAGGGACAAGGTTGACAACATTAGGATTTTTTTGAAATAAACAGGGGTCTTTGATCTGAAAATGGAACTATTTTTAATGCTATGCAAAGTATCCATTTCCATATAATTCAGTGTGCAAAGTGTTCTCCATGACTTGCAGGTTAAACAAAGTAGTTTTGGTAATGTTTCTGAGTTTTATGTGTGAGGATTTGTTAATTAAATTTACTATTTAACATATCACAACAGAAATACAGAGCAAGTAAAATTCACCATAACATAACACAACAAAATGTTGAGGCAGTTCACCCCTCCTGGGCTACATCTGCCAGTCCAAGGCTCCCCAATGGCATGTCCTTGCTCTATTAATTTTCTCAAAATGGTTATACAGTGGAAACTATGCCTAGAAAGGAAAAACAAGTTGTAAATTCAGCTTCAGAAGATATAAAATAGCTAAAAAATGGCTTTTGGTTCACCTTAAACAGTGAAGTACAACCCAATACAGTGCCTCCTCCATGATGGCCCTGATGGCTCCTTCCTCTTCCCTGAAGAAAAATATATTATAGATCACCTTTGTTCACTCTGAAACATATTCCAAACTCTCCAGAATGCTGAAGAAACCAAAAATTGACTAAAATTTCATCCTGTTTGGTTGAAAATTGATAGAGTTATGACTTCTGCAAAAAAAATGCCCAATGTCCCCCAAAAACCCCACGAAAAGTGGGAGAACTCCAGTTAACTCGACTAAAAAGGCGGAATTTACATAACTGGTGGAACTGCGCGCTAAATACGAGGAGACATTAAATGCTGACATTTTATGGTTGGCACGTTCACATGCGCATATTTCGGTACGGTTAGTTCGCTGGCGGATAAGGATTAGCCTGCACTCTTGGTCACGACGTTGAGGTTCTATTCTTAGGGGTTAGCATAAAGAGGCTTACCCCTTTTATTCCGCCAGTGCAACTATTTTAGGCCATGGTTCTCGGGACTAGGTCGTATGCTGTCGGGGCTTAGACTTGAGTCCTTAACTTTCCGTCGGTTACATTTCATTCTTCCAGGGTTCCAGTGGTGAGGTCACATTGCAAGGGCTGGTCCCCAACCTTCTCCGCCCGTTACACACGCCGACGACAACCATTTAAACTCCACCTGACTCGCCCAGACCTTCAACCAATTCCCACAGCGTGCCAATTGGGTCACCCTGCCTGAGTAGTTGGGTCGAGGGTTCAAGACCCATACCCACCAAAATTTTGTCTAAGACTTTTCAACCAATGGCTTGGGGCCATGTGGTAGCCTCCAGGCAAGCCACATGGCACCCATTGATAGGCCCAAAAATATGAATAAAAAATTAACTTTTCCAATATAATTTTTTTAATAAAAATTGGCATCATATATTTTTTTTAACAAATTTTTTCACAATAGGTCAAACTGAGTCAAAGGTCCAGTTTTGGAGTATATTGGACAATTTCAAACCTCAGTAACTTTCACATACGACCTCGGTTTTGAGAACCATTCACGGCACCAGAATCACAGCAACGAGACATTTCCGGTCGTTTCAATTGCAACCATTTCTGAGCACTTCCATTTTTGAGCATTTTCTTAACTTGGACACGATCTCCTGATCAGTATTTCCAGGACACAATCAGGTGGAGCAAGAGTATGAGAGACAAATTTCTCATGAATGTGGGACACTCGAACTTAAGCTTTTTTGTAGTAGTCATGAGGTGTAGTGTGGTTATTGAGACTTCATCAGATGGCCATTCTCTGGACTTAAATTGTGTGACAACACTATGGCTAAGTTTGAAACTGGAGATTGAACATACATTTGGTTTAATTGAAATAGACATTTTCTTCAATAAATGTAAAGCAATGTGTTACACAGTAATTTGTCACCGTCCCTACCATTCCCCGTCCCGCACATTGGAGGGCCCATTATGTGACCTGTGAGCAATGTCATGCCTTGAAACCATCATCATTGCATTCCTCTAAACATGAGCTTCAATTGCCCTAAAGACATCTCCTTGCAAAAAACCATAAAAACATCCCTTTTTGCATTGGTGCGGGAAGCTAGTTCATCACTCGCGCCAATGAGGAAAATCCTGCAAAGAGGCCGCGCCAACTGGCACTCTGTCCCAGAGTCACAGTCGCGCCAGCCAATTTAAGGAGTGTTTTTTAAATAAGAAAGGTGGAAGTTTTGTTTCAACAAACTCAGAAACAACTATCTATCTTGAGTTGGGAGGTTTGGCTCCGGGAGTTCCATGAAAGGGAAGTGGTTTTCCACCTCTCATGGAAGCTTCCTTGATGATAGGGCCAATCCCACAATTATAGGGATCCCAACTCCCCTTCCTCCTTCTATAAAAGCTTGCTCATTGCCATTGCAAGCTAGTCTTGAAGTGCCTAAGCTTTGAATCTCCAAATTTCCAAGAGCCTTTATGCTGTAAGAGCCCTCTTTCTTCCCTTAAGGCCGACTCAAGTAAGGAGACTATCGTCGAGAGACTCTAGAGAGGCTTGCCCTTTCCCTGGCGAGCTTTGCGAGACGTGAACGACTGGGGACCCTTCCGAAGGAGACCGCGGCATCAGAACATTGGTTGTACTCTCTTTCGATTGTTTATTAATGAATGACTACCGGTTATGGTTCCACTCTGTTTTTCACTTATGTTAATAATGAGTTATATCCTTTCTGACTGATATATAGTTGCATATTCTGGATTTTATGCTTGTATTCGTGTTGTTTCTTGCATGTGCAGGTGTCCATTCACGGAGATCGTGGGGATCCTGATTTGCCGAGAGCGGGGAGTATTTGTCTCTTCCTACGAATCATAGCCTTTGGACTTCCGAGTAGGCCTCCATCTTTGTGGTACGTTTTGTGTGATTAGGAACTGGCGCGCATTTGATGATTGTTGCTAGACCCCTGTGTTGGGCTAGTAGGGATCGCCTTTGTCCGCCCGAGAGGGATTTACCTCCTCAACAATTTAGCGACTCCAGGGAGCAGTGGTATAAAGGGTAGCTACTGGTTCCGGTAATGGTGGAACTGCTCAAAACAAGATAAAAGTCAAGAGGCTGGCTAACAAGACCACTCATCGCAGCGGTTCCTCAGGAACGGTTAAAACAACCAAGTGAAGGCATATGATCGGCCAAGCAGATAGTGACGATGGAGTGAGAAAACCAAGGCTCATCTGGCAAAAACAGGCTGATAAAATGGCAATCACAAGAGGTAAAATGGGAATGGTTTCATTTTTACACAAGCTTGAAATCATAAAACTCTGCTTGAAGTTGGTTTCATTTTTACACAAGCTTGAAACAAAGATAAACTATGCTTGAAACCAGTTTCATTTTTACACAAGCTTGAAACGGAAACAAACTATGCTTGAAAAAGTAAGCATGCCCCCAGCATGGTGACTCAATTCGAGGCATCTGTTACACAGTAATTTGTCACCGTCCCTACCATTCCCCGTCCCGCACATTGGAGGGCCCATTATGTGACCTGTGAGCAATGTCATGCCTTGAAACCATCATCATTGCATTCCTCTAAACATTAGCTTCAATTGCCCTAAAGACATCTCTTTGCAAAAAACCATAAAACATCCCTTTTTGCATTGGCGCGGGAAGCTAGTTCATCACTCGCGCCAATGAGGAAAATCCTGCAAAGAGGCCGCGCCAACTGGCGCTCTGTCCCAGAGTCGCAGTCGCGCCAACCAATTTAAGGAGTGTTTTTTAAATAAGAAAGGCGGAAGTTTTGTTTCAACAAACTCAGAAACAACTATCTATCTTGAGTTGGGAGGTTTGGCTCCGGGAGTTCCATGAAAGGGAAGTGGTTTGCCACCTCTCATGGAAGCTTCCTTGATGATAGGGCCAATCCAAAAATTATAGGGATCCCAACTCCCCTTCCTCCTTCTATAAAAGCTTGCTCATTGCCATTGCAAGCTAGTCTTAAAGTGCCTAAGCTTTGAATCTCCAAATTCCCAAGAGCCTTTATGCTGTAAGAGCCCTCTTTCTTCCCTTAAGGCCGACTCAAGTAAGGAGACTATCGTCGAGAGACTCTAGAGAGGCTTGCCCTTTCCCTGAACAGCTTTGCGAGACGTGAACGACTGGAGACCCATCCGAAGGAGACCTCAGCGTCAGAACATTGGTTGTACTCTCTTTCGATTGTTTATTAATGAATGACTACTGGTTATGGTTCCACTCTGTTTTTCACTTATGATAATGATGAGTTATATCCTTTCTGACTGATATATAGTTGCGTATTCTGGGTTTTATGCTTGTATTCATGTTGTTTCTTGCATGTGCAGGTGTCCATCCACGGAGATCATAGGGATCGTGATCTGCTGAGGCTGAGGAATGGGAACGCTGTCTCTTCTATGAATCATAGCACTGGACTCCAGGTAGGCCTCCATCTTTGGTCTGTTTATTCGCAATTAGGAAATTGCGTTGTAGCATTTGATGATTGTTGCTAGACCCCTGCTGGGCTAGTAGGGATCGCCTCTGTCCGCAGAGGGGATTTACCTCCTCAACAATTTGGCGACTCCACTGGGGAACGAGTGGTATAAAGGGTAGCAACTGGTTCCGGTAATGGTGGAACTGCTCAAAACAAATAAAGGTCAAGAGGCTGGCTAACAAGACCACTCATCGCAGCGGTTCCTCAGGAACGGTTAAAACAACCAAGTGAAGGCATATGATCGGCCAAGCAGATAGTGACGATGGAGTGAGAAAACCAAGGCTCATCTGGAAAAACAGGCTGATAAAATGGCAATCACAAGAGGTAAAATGGTTTCATTTTTACACAAGCTTGAAATCATAAAACTTTGCTTGAAGTTGGTTTCATTTTTACACAAGTTTGAAACAAAGATAAACTATGCTTGAAACCAGTTTCATTTTTACACAAGCTTGAAACGGAAACAAACTATGCTTGAAAAAGTAAGCATGCCCCCAGCATGGTGACTCAATTCGAGGTACATGCCCCCCAAGCTTCAATCCATATGAAAGGCAGATGGAGTGAAGGTTCAATTTACAAGATCAAGAGAAAGACTCGACTGGGACTTTACGAGATCTAAACAAAGACTCGAATTGAACGGGAACGTGTTTCATTGTTTTAACGAGGTTGACACATTAAAAGAACTATCCTCAGGACACCTTGTTTCATGGTTTAAGGAGCTTGGCACAAGACAAGGAACTCTGCTCCGACAACCTTGTTTCATTTTTTAAGGAGCTCGACACAAGACAAGGAACTCTGCTCCGACAACCTTGTTTCATTTTTTAAGGAGCTTGACACAAAACAAGGAACTCTGCTCTGACAACCTTGTTTCATTTTTTAAGGAGCTTGACACAGGAAAAGAACCATGCTCCGACGAGCTTGTTTCATTTTTTAAGGAGCTTGACACAAGACAAGGAACTATGCTCCGACCGACTTCATCAGAATGAACAAGAAATCATCGCTTCCAAGAGTTCCACTCCCGATGGAAGGAAAAACTCATGGAAGTCAGGACCCAATGAACCCAGCACACTATGCACGACGGCATCGTCACTGAGTACAGGCACGGGGTAGGTAGCCACATAGTTGACCTGCGGTGGGGCAGATACAACGGGTGGATAAAAACCAGGAAGGGATGATGGTGGGCCAGCTGCCACTTCAGGACCAAAGAACGAAAGCTGATCAATGTTCACGATCCGTCCTTCATGCGGAAAACAGACCACACGAAAAAGGGAGGAGACAAGTGCTCCCATGGCATAGGTGTAATCACGCCCCAAGAGCAGATTGAAATCCAAGGGGCCTGGAACAACTATCACGTCCATATGGACGGTTTTACCTCCCAAAGTAACAGGTAACCTTGGAAGGATCCCTAACGGTTGACTCGTTCTTTTGTTAAATACCAACAGATTCTGCGTAACAGGCGCAAGCGGCGGCGAGCCAAAAGCTTGCCAAGTAGTTGAGGATAGCACACTAACAGACGCGCCTTCGTCTATAATGGTGCTGGGTACGACCAGACCAAAAGCATGTAATGTGATCTCGAAAGGCACATAAGACGGAAGGCGATATCCTGCAAATCGATTCCAATCAAAGGAACCAAGAAGGTCTTCCCCTGATGTTACGGAAGAAGAAGGAGCATCCTTCACGACCTCCATCTCGAAGGTGGGAGGGGTATCCTCCAGGATCTCCATCACGGGAGGTGGAGGAGCAACTTCTTGAGGTATAGGGACAAGAGAACAACGTGCCATACGTGGATCAGATTCCAAATCCCCCAGACAGTGTAGGACCTGGTCTCTTCAAAGACCCAGTCCTCATGGGTATTTTCCCGCACCACCACCGCACACCGCTCAAGTTAACATGATTTCCAGGTCCGATGACCCCTGGCTTATTCCTACGCCTGAGCAGGTGTTTGAGTTTGGAGAATCAATGCCCTTAACTCCAGTAGAGATTAGCTACTGTGAAATTGTCGCTGCATCTGATCCTCCACCTCCTCAGCATGCTCCTTTGAGCATGGCTCTCAACGTCTACTCTCAATCCCCCTGGCTTGGTCAGGCCGATTCACCTGATCCTCTCAAAGAGACTTTTCCTTCCGATGAGGCCATCATTGAAACTATGTCTCTTGAGGAGCTGCCTTGGGGTGATGGACATCATCGCTCCTCATTTATCCCTAGCTTGGGGGCAATGACTGACTGTCTGGAGCGTTATGCTACTCAGGTTCCTACCCCTCCTCTTCAAACGCCCATCTTGACGCACAAGGTTTTTTCGGAGGGTAACCTGAGTAACATCACTCAAACCATCCCGATCAACATCTTCGTTAAACCGGGGATCATTGAGAATATTCACGTGGGAGTGACTTGTTCTCCCGATGAGATTCAAGTCTACACTGATTTGTTTAAAGAATTCAGAGATGTGTTTGCCTGGTCCTACGAGGAAATGCTGGGGATTGATCCCAGTATCTTAGTGCATGAGATTCCAACCTATATTGGTGCGAAGCCCGTGCGCGAACGCTTACGCCCCATGCATCCTCGGAAAGCCGCCACAATTAAGGCAGAAGTTGAAAAACTTCTGAACGCGGGCTTTATTTATCCTATCCCCCTCACAGAATGGGTGTCTAACATTGTCCCTGTCGATAAAAAGCAGGGTACGATTAGAGTCTGTGTTGATTATCGCGACATCAATCGCGCCTGTCCAAAGGATAATTATCCCACTCCGTTCATAGACCAGATCATCGACGAATGTGCCGGAAGTGAGATCTATTCCTTGATGGACGGTTTCTCAGGATATAATCAAATCAATATTGCACCTGAGGATCAGCACAAGACCACATTCATTTGTCCGTGGGGTACTTTCGCGTATAAAAAGCTCACGTTCGGCTTGAAGAACGCTGGAGCCACTTTTCAGCGTGCGATGTCATACGCTTTTCATGACATTCGCCATATCGTTCAGCCTTATTTGGATGACTTGCCAGCTCATTCAGCTAAGCGAGAGGACCATCCTGAACATCTCCGCCAGATCTTTCTTCTTTGCAGGCGCTACAACATTAGGCTCAATCCTCATAAGTGCGTCTTCGGCGTGGATTCTGGCCATCTTTTGGGATTCATAGTCTCGAAATACGGGATTCGTCTTGACCCTTTAAAGGTTGAGGCCATTATTAATCTCCCATCACCCTCCTCCCTATATCAGTTACAGAGTCTGCAAGGGAAAGCGAACTTTCTTCGGCGCTTTATCCCGAATTATGCCGAGGTGGCCAAAGGATTCACTTGTCTATTAAAGCAGAATGTTCCCTTCCATTGGGACGAAATCTCTCAGCAATCCTTTGAGAAGCTGAAGACGTTGCTTCGTCCTCCGGACTACCATCGCGACTTCACTTTATATCTCGCCGCCGCATTTAGCACCATAGCCATGGTCTTGGTGCAGGATGACGATGACGGTAATGAACATGTTGTTTATTATCTGTCACGGAACCTTCTCGATCCAGAAACACGTTATGCTCATGTCGAGAAGTTGGCGTTAGCCGCAGTACACGTTGTGCAGCTTTCGCCATTACATCCTTTTGCGTACGATAACAGTGGTTTCAGACTGTAACCCCATGACGTATATTATCTCTAGAAAGTTACTAGGGGGAAAGTACTCCAAGTGGATTGTTATCCTGCAGGAGTTTGACTTAGAGTTCACTACCACTAAGTCAACTAAATCGCTGGTTTTCGCGGATCTTATATGCTCTCTCCCTACAGACTCTGCTCCTTCACACTCTGAAGACCATATACCGGACGAAACACTTTTCCTCATCATTACTCGTGACCCTTGGTACGGTGATATAATTGTGTATCTTCAGACCTCGACATTTCGGTCTGAGTTGGATAAAGCTGCTCGCCGACGGATTTGGCATCAGTCCCAGCCCTACCGTATAGTAGGAGATACCCTATACCGCATTGGAGTAGATTCGGTGCTCCGGCGGTGCCTAACCTTGGAAGAGGCTGAAAAGGTCCTAAATGACTGCCACAGTGGCACCTGTGGTGGACATATGTCCGGATATGCTACTGCCCAGAAAATTCTGCGAGCAGGTTATTTCTGGCCTTCCATATTCAAAGACTGTATCACTGCAGTCCGTAAATGTCATGCGTGCCAGATATTTCAGCGCAAGATGTGCGCGCCGCCTCTCCCATTGCATCCCGTTATTACCGTCGGCCCTTTTGCAAAATGGGGCATGGATTTTATGACGTGTAACCCTCACTCGGCCGGGGGGCATGCGTATATAATTGTCGCCGTCGACTACTTCACCAAGTGGGCCGAGGCGATGCCTACACTAGTTGCTGACGGTAAAACGGCTGCTCAATTTATATTCAACCACGTTATTGCATGGTTCGGGGTTCCTCAGGCCATCGTCACCGATCATGGTACTCATTTCCGTGATTATATGATGGCTGAGCTGACTTCAAAGTTGGGCTTGCGTCACGACAGCTCAACAACATATTACCCTCAGGCGAATGGTCAGGTTGAAGCAGTGAACAAGGTTATGGTCACTATGCTTCAACGAACAGTTGGTATTCAAAAATACAATTGGAATCTCCAACTGTTCTCAGCTCTCTGGGCATACCGAACATCTGCTAAGAGTGCAACTGGATTCACACCATTTCAATTGGTGTACGGTCTGGAAGCAACTCTTCCGGTTGAATGCGAGATTCCTTCTCTGAAATTAGCTGTGGAACTTCTACCTGATACTTCTGCTGAGGAAGAACGTCTTCTGTATATGGAACGGTTAGATGAAACCCGTCGTCTGGCTGCTTTGATCATTGAAGCACAAAAGAAGAGGGTCAAAACTCATTTTGATCAATCTGTTTCCCCCCGTTCCTTTATCGAAGGAGACCTCGTCCTCCTGTATGATCAAGCACATGACAAGCTTGGAGCCGGTAAGTTCCAGCCTATGTGGCATGGACCCTATATAGTAAAGCGCGTTTTGAAAAATGGGGCTTACGAGCTTATAGATTATGAAGGAGTTCCGCTGGCGCAGCCCAGGAATGGGCCGTACCTCAAAAAGTATTATGCCTGAAGTGATTTCTTGGTGTGGTGTGTGTACATAGGTGTGTGTTTTTCATTTGTGTGCATGTATGGTGTGGTGTGCCTTGTAAAAATCTTTCTGCTGATCAGGTCTTCCTGGTTGTGCAGATGTCTATTCATCCATTTGTTGGTTTCGCGGATGGTGCCTCTCGCAGTACCAGGAATCTGTCTTCAGCAGCCTGGGTAATTTATGATCCTGCTGGTGAGTTGGTCAACCTGCAAGGTGTGTGTCTAGGACGCACTACGAACAACATCGCGGAATATAGTGCTGTGTTAGAATTATTAACCGAGGCAGTTAACCTTGGTATCCGTGAATTGCTTGTGTATCTAGATTCGCAACTTGTTATGTTACAGCTGAACGGACACTATTCGGTAAGAAACCCTTCCATTTTACGTCTGTATCTGCGTATTTGATTACTGGAAAGAAATTTTGACTACATTACATATCAACATATACCCAGGCATTTGAATACATTAACATATGCAGTAGCAAATTTGGTATTAGACAGACATTTGCGCAATTTTTAAATCATCATCACATGTAAAGAAAGATCCATCCAGAAATAGATATGCATATATATATAGATATCGAAGTGTTTACACAGCATGTGTCACATAAAGTCAAAAAATATACATAATCGTCTTAAATACATCCGGAGACGATATGTCTCTCAAAAAATATGTGTGGTAAAAGCCCTAAGAGTCTAATCTGCATGGTTCTCATGATAACATGTAACTGCACGCACTAAGCGTCTCAGAAGTCAGTGGATCCGACTAGGTACTCCCACCGTATGACGCTGGTACGCCATCGGTACATCCGCCAGCCGAGCATAGTCCGGGATCCCTCGGGCAATACCCTCGAGATTCTGGATCAACTCCTCCCCTCCTGTGCCCTCTGCCTGAGGATCAGGGGCGAGAAGAGTCCTCCGCGCGATTGGAGACATACCGGCTGGTCTCTCGGGGCCCACGTCTGCATACATATAAAAATGTTTTAGGACGAATGTGTATTAACAAAAAAAATCATAAAAATCAAAAGAGATGAGGTCTTACCCAACTCCTCGTCCTAGTCATCTCCTTCTAGTAGTGGGAGATCTAGGTCTCCGGTGAAATCGGTTCCTGCATATGGCCAGTCTTCCACGAGAATCAACTGGCGCCGCAACCACCCAAAGAACTCCGGCCTCCACAACATCTGTTGGCCTCCTCCAGCTCTGGGCATTAGTGCTACCCAGCGAGCCATTCTTGGCTCTTGTGGAATCGGCTCAGCTACAATGGCCCCTTGGCCTTGGAAGATTGGTAATCGTTCCAGAATAAACGATACCAGGATGGAACCGTAGCCGAACTGTTTCAGTTTGGCTTGCTTGCATTTCGTGAGCTGTCTCTTCATGTTGATTGTTACTGTTGTAGCCCAGTCAAACAAAAGTGGATTCATGCACTCTGAGGCCAGCAGGAGTTGGGCCTTTGTGGCCTCGTGCGGTGCCTGCGACCCTGCAGCCCGCGTGATGGTATGTAGGACAACTCTCAATGCCAGATCGGGGATGGTGTGGATATCCACCTTTTTTCTCCCTGATCCCATTTGTGATCTAGGGCACACTCGTGCCATCACTTCTTCCATCTTCTCGCCAGATGGTATGCTCCCAGTCAGGATGGGCACCGGACCTCTACGAGACAATCCGGTTATGAAATACACATCGGAGACCTCCAGTTCCAATACCTGATCTCACAACTTGAACACTTGTTCCTGTTCATCCCAAATACTGATCAGATACTGGAGGAGCTCGGGCTGAGCTCGTAAACAGGGTGTTAAGAAGAAATTATTTAGCCCACAGTTTCTGAGGGCATTCATGCAAGCCTCACTTTCTATGGCTTGTTCATCCTCTTCTCCATGCTCTCTTTCTTTCCATTCAATCACCATTTTTCTTGATTTCCTGCATCCACATGGTCACAAACCCTTAATTAGATCTCTGGTAGGCTTCAAATTTCATTTAAATTGATTAAAATCTCGAATTTTTAGGTGGAAATTTAGGTTCGGCTGCCGGCGCGGCTGTTTTGTGAACAGTCGCGCCACGTGGCGCGAGGCCTTTACATGGAAAAGCCCATTGGCGCGGGTCCGTGCCCGATACCCGCGCCAATGAGCGCAGCCCTAAAAATTCAAAGGGTGGCCATAGAGGGCCGATACATGAGGGAAAACTATTAAAAAATGGATTGAAATGAAGTACAGGGAAGCGCCTCTTACTTGTCATAGATGAGAACCTGAATGGTAAACCGGATCTGTCGCAATCACCGTCAGAAGTTTGCACACCAAATGGACCACTGCTGCTTTTCACCAAGGTAAATAGTAAATGTAAATTTGTTTTTACCATTTTGGCATATTTATAACTTTTCGACATAGGATAGGTTTTAAAAGTTATTTTTATCAAATATTTTAATATGTTATGTCGAAAATGGGTTTTACGCTTGCTTGGTATGTGCAGTAATAGGTTTTTCGCGACTTTAACGGTGAAAACGAGTTGTATTTTATACTTTTTCGGACTCGGTAAATACACGAAAAAGTCACTTTGGAGTCATCTTTCAGCTCTTTTCTGACTCTATAAACATAAAAAGATTGCCGAGGCCCTTGTCGTTTCGATCTCGTTAAAATGGACACGAATCGACATCTACCCAGTATACGTTTACCCCTTTTTCGGGCTGGGATGGATTGATTACGAAAAAGGAATACCCTAGCCTATCGCGAATAGGAGATTTTCTCGGATATTGTTTTCTACCTTTTCGGATCTGAGAAACTATCTACGAAAAGGGACCGCTGGAGTTTACTTTTCTGCTGTCTTTTCAAACTCTCTAAACATGAAAAGACGTCGAGTTCTTCCTTTGTCAGACTCGTTAAACCCTGATGACACCGGATTCAGTCGAAATGATGTTCTCCGAGTTCCTCCTTCCTAGGGCTCGTTAAATGTACTAGGATGGATTCGCCCGAAGGGCGGACTTATATACAAGCATATGCTATCCCATTCAAGCTTGTTATCAAAAATAATTGGGGTACTCGCCAGAAATGGTGGGGGAAAAATGGAACCATAATCATTGTCGTGTCGGCAGTATGTCGCTCTTGAACATGGCACTTGTCTGCATTCGTGTCGGGTTGGGGACATCTCATCTCGTTTTTTCACTTGGTTCCGTGGGTTTGGATAATCCTTTTTGACCTCTCCTCTGCTCATTGCCTTGTCACCATGACCTCTGATCCGTTGATGTCAAATACTGCCAAAACCACTATTAGTGCCGTTACATGTTCAAGAGAATTTGACCTCTGCGAATATCAACCTTCCTCTGATTCTCATACGATCTTGATTCACAACAAAAACATCATGTTCCTCTGTCTCGTGTCGATGATGTGGGAAAGATTATGGCCCACCTTCGATCAAGGTCACTTCCTGTCGACTTCAGCTCATTATCCAGGAAGTTGATCTAGAGACTCCTTTATGGTGCCTTGGAGCCTGCATGCCTCAATGGCAGGTTCGTCGCATTCGACGAGAGGTGTTCCTCATTGGCCTCCGATCGAGTGATTCTACGGGTGTTCGACACCAGCTCATTGATTCACACACCGTAGATTGTACCTATAGTACCTTGAGGGCCATTGTCATTATTGGTGGTTCCTCTCGCGTCTGTTAACAACTCTCATCATTGGCTGGTAATCAGACGATGTTCTTGCATGTTCGACTTCAACTCACGTATTCACGTGCTTGAACTTGTACTTTGTTCGGGTCGAGATGGAGCGCAAGACCCTGGATTGTGTCTGTTGTAATCCAGGCTGCGATATTGTGGATTATTTTCATTATGTACATGACTCACTGATTGGATGGCTGTGACCATACCTGAGTCTATTTATTGATCCTCGCTGGATGGCTGCGACCATACCTTGGATCTGGATTATTGTATACTCTGTTTTGGATGGCTGCGTCCATACCACATATATATCATATACTTGAGATATCATTTGTATTTATCCACGCAGGTTTTCCGATGGTGGAGCTTCAGTTGGACACATTCTCGTAAAGCATTTCACCCCTCTCTCTCTCTGCGGGCCTCATGCTTTAGGGGGCATCTGTTACACAGTAATTTGTCACCGTCCCTACCATTCCCCGTCCCGCACATTGGAGGGCCCATTATGTGACCTGTGAGCAATGTCATGCCTTGAAACCATTATCATTGCATTCCTCTAAACATGAGCTTCAATTGCCCTAAAGACATCTCCTTGCAAAAAACCATAAAAACATCCCTTTTTGCATTGGCGCGGGCAGCCAATTCATCACTCGCGCCAATGAGGAAAATCCTACAAAGAGGCCGCGCCAACTGGCACTCTGTCCCAGAGTCGCAGTCGCGCCAGCCAATTTAAGGAGTGTTTTTTAAATAAGAAAGGCGGAAGTTTTGTTTCAACAAACTCAGAAACAACTATCTATCTTGAGTTGGGAGGTTTGGCTCCGGGAGCTCCATGAAAGGGAAGTGGTTTGCCACCTCTCATGGAAGCTTCCTTGATGATAGGGCCAATCCCACAATTATAGGGATCCCAACTCCCCTTCCTCCTTCTATAAAAGCTTGCTCATTGCCATTGCAAGCTAGTCTTGAAGTGCCTAAGCTTTGAATCTCCAAATTCCCAAGAGCCTTTATGCTGTAAGAGCCCTCTTTCTTCCCTTAAGGCCGACTCAAGTAAGGAGACTATCGTCGAGAGAGACTCTAGAGAGGCTTGCCCTTTCCCTGGCGAGCTTTGCGAGACGTGAACGACTAGAGACCCATCCGAAGGAGACCTCAGCGTCAGAACATTGGTTGTACTCTCTTTCGATTGTTTATTAATGAATGACTACTGGTTATGGTTCCACTCTGTTTTTCACTTATGATAATGATGAGTTATATCCTTTCTGACTGATATATAGTTGCGTATTCTGGGTTTTATGCTTGTATTTGTGTTGTTTCTTGCATGTGCAGGTGTCCATCCACGGAGATCGTGGGGATCGTGATCTGCCGAGGCTGAGGAACGGGAACGCTGTCTCTTCTACGAATCATAGCACTGGACTCCAGGTAGGCCTCCATCTTTGGTCTGTTTATTCACAATTAGGAACTTGCGCTGTAGCATTTGATGATTGTTGCTAGACCCCTGCTGGGCTAGTAGGGATCGCCTCTGTCCGCAGAGGGGATTTACCTCCTCAACACAATGACTAACAAATACTAGAAATTAATAAATAGAGAATACATGGCAACAAGAAACAATACCTACAAAATTGTTACATTAAGACAAAGAATGAGAAACTATTGTGCACAAACATAGACCAACGAAACTATCATATTAGCCCCTAACCCCTTAAACACTAATTCCAAACCCCTAACCCATTTAATCCCCTAAACCTTTAAACCCCTAACCCATTTAACCCCTAAACCCTAAACCTCTAAACCCTTAACCCCTAACCCTTAAACCCTTATCTGCTAATCCATTTAACTCCCTAAACCCTGTTGGTCACTTTAATTGCTTATTAATTTAAACAATCAAGTGCTACATAAATTGTCAACCCAGGGAAGTCTGTTTATTTCAAAGGCAATCATGCACTGTATATGCTCAATCTCAAAAACAATGAAAAGTTGTAGTAACAATTACACTAATCACACCTTGCTTCAAACAAACTGAAGTTCTACTTGAGTTACAACAAAGGCAATATTTCTATTGCAGACAATCATCAAAAGAATCCTGGATTACATTAAAAAGACAACAATATAGGAAAGGAAACCAATCTGCAGAAGAAAATACCAATTATGCTATAACAGAGAACATGACCCTATTCCCCAAGTAGGAATCTTCAGCACCTGTTTTTGATTACCACACTTTCACAAACTCATTCTGTAAACAAGATTACCAATTAAAATAATCCACAATTACCTAGGAATGAATTGTATGAAAACAATGCAACAATCAATGGAAACAGAGTTTCAGCAATAGATAACAAAGTTCCAATACTGCATAAAAGATTTCAGCAAACAGAGTTTAACAAGGCATAAATGAAGAGAACAATTAACACACTACGGAAATAAATGGGTGAATCTTGTAAGGAAGGTGGGCCCTTTCCTTCTCACAAGATTCCCCATAAGAAGGAATTAAAACGAAATGCTCAGAACAAGCTTTTATTCATCTGTCAAATGTAACATATTACAAATAATATCCACGTTCCTTCTCTGTAACTCCCTTTAGAACTAAAACCTCCCGTAATCTGTAATGTTTTCTAATGCTGATGTCTCCTCTTTTTAAAGAGGAGACATCTATTACATAATTAGTTACATCATATAAATCCTATTCTTAACCCGATCTAATCTTCTATACTAAAATAGGATATTTTGTTCTTCCATAGAAAAATGTTGTTACAATGGTTACGATAGTACTAGCTCTGAGGTGCAATTGTTACGGCCAGTGTAACAACTCCTTTACTTATCTTTTCTTGTTGCTATCGTGCTTACAATACTGCTTCAGAATCACAAATCACAGGCTGTTTCAGCAACGGGATTTGCGTACTATTTTGACTATTTCAGCAACGCAGTCTTCAGATAGACATGATAAATTAATTGCAGTCTTTAAACCGTTTCAGCAACTATATATTTTCGATTAATGGTTAAATATGAAAGTAATGTAAAATTACATGTAAAACAAATTAAACATATAGTAAAGAGAAGAACGTTATATACCTTTGGAAGAATGAATGAAAGTGATAATATAAGCTTTAAATATGGATTGGAAAAGAGTGGAATGATAGCAAAATGTATGATCAAAAAAAGGTACATTATGGGGTCCTAACATCCCCCCCAACTAAAAAGGTTGCATGTCCTTAGGCAACTTTAGTTTGAATCAGAGTCCGGATATTGGCTTTTGGCATGCAAGTTACTTAGGCAGTAGCTATGGAAGGTACTTTCTGTTGAAGCTCTGAACCCTTGCACGTTTTTCAACTTTTTCCAACCTGTTGCTTCATCTTTCCTAGCCAACCTATGATGAGCATGATATTCCTTTGTTGGCATCCACAAAATAGGAAAATGAAAGTGATACCGTATCCAGTTTTTAGCACATTGCTGAACACACTTGATGTAATTTGGTACCCTAGAGATTGTTGTTTCAAGATTAATAGGACTGAAAAGATTAAACTCCTGCTTTTCCTTAGAAGATTGTTGCCAAAACATGTTGTTTTCTCTTAAGGCAACAGTTTCTTCCGCCCTGATAAAGTGTTGACAGTCCTGGAGTATTAAAACCTGTAATTGCCGTATGTGTTCAGTCATCCCTGGTTTCTTCAAAAATTGATAATATTCTGCCACAAAGATGGCAGGGTTCTGTGGTTCTGGCCTTATCCAGAGAAGACGATTATCTTCGTTGTGCCTGGCTACAAGAAAAGTAGTCTGCCATGTAATCTGATTAGCAAGGAAAGAGGCAAATGCCCTGATCTGAATGTCGCCAACAAGAGGGTTAAGATTAAATCTTCTGTTTCCAGGGATGGCTTTATTGTGAAGATACAATTCACATAATAAGTGCTGATCACTGGTAGAGGCTTCTGCAAATGTTTTCACAAACTGTTCGGATGTAAGCACCTCATGGGGTCTTCCATCTCTGATTGCTTTCAACTGAAAGTAAGCAAGACGTTCTGTGAGGAATAGAGAGTAATTTAGAGATGGTTTCCTAGCATCCAATAATTTTTGTTCCAATTCAAACATCAGGAGTAGTTTTCCTTTTCGCTCTTTATTCTGCTTCTTATGAGCCCTAGATTGCTGGAGTGTTTGCTCTAAAATCTCCCAGTTTGAATATATATGATTCTGCCAAACTAATTTATGCTACTGCAAGATTTTATCTTGCGAAATGGCATACTCTTTCCTCCACTTGTTCATTATTTCCATCTCATCCCATGGTTCAGTTTGTGTTTCAACATTGCAAGTGGTATGCTGAGGTATAGTCTGAGTAGCAGAATCAGTTACAGTAGGGCAGGGTGCTTGTAAATCAGCTTCTTTTTCTGAAATTTTTGAAGGCCCTACTGGTTCTTGTGTAACAGTAGGGCATTCCTCTTTGACTGCAGAAGACGTAGATGCTCCCGGCATTGGGATTTGAATTACTTTATATCCTGCTTTATGATAAATATTCCCACATTGGCTACACATGTATTCCTTATACTGATCATTTTCTTTATCTTTTTTTTGCCATGGATGCTTCATGAGCTAAGGTATACAAATTAAGCTCCTTGTCATAGGCTTCCCTTTCCATTACCAATTCTTGTTTGTAGGCTTCCAATTATGATCTTAGAAACTCATTTTATTGTAAAAGGGAAGCCAGGGTGACTGGATTTTGTGTAACAGTCACAGTCTCAGTAACTGGTTCTTGTGTAGCAGCTACTCTGAATGAGTAGCTAGTTCTTGTGTGACAGCTACGTGATGTGAAACATCTTGGGCATCTAGTTTTTGTACATCAGCAGCTGGTTCTTGTGTTTCAGCTACTGACTGAGTAGCTGGTTCTTGTGGGACAGCTACTGATTGAGTAGCTGGTTCTGAATATCAATAACTTGCACATCTTTATTATTGGGGTTAGGATTTGGTTGTACAGGTAGCTAGGGTCTCATCATTTGATTATTTGGTGGAGCACCTGATGGTAGAGGGAGTGGTTGCTGAAATTGAGGAAATTGATTTGGAAACGGGAGTTGTTGACCCCTCCAATTTGGATTCCATTGATTAAAGTAAGATTGTTGTTGTGGAGGCCAGGGAGTCCACATTGCTGGGTCTACAAAGGGAGGGTTTGTTTGTTGCATGGGTGGGTAATTCATTTGATTTAAGGGCGGGTATTGCATTTTATTTAAGGGAGGGTAATTTTCTTGACTAAAAGAAGGATAATTGTTCCAACAATTAGAAGATGTAAATGGCATATTAGAGTTCATACCTTGTCCTTGCGGTTTCCATTGCCTTCTTTGTGTCAACAGATAGACTACTTCAGCTTCTTCTTTGGTTGGTTGCAATGCTGTTTTTATTCCTGGTAAAGAAGGGCATTGTTGCATTTCATGATCCTTCTCACAAAGGGTGCAAATTGGCACCTTGTCCAATGGGCATTCCCTTAGTGGGTGTTTATCTCTACATTTGGGGCAAAAGACAAACAAGGCTGCTTCTGCTTTGGCTTGTTTCTTCTTAACCTGCAAGGTGTCAATCTGTGAAGCAAAAGAACGTAACATTTCAGTTTTAAATTCCTCAAGTAAATTACCTATTTCATCTCTTGTTGCTCCTCCACTGGCTGATTTTTGAACTCTTGTATGTGATATCCCTGCTGTTTGACCTGTTCCTTGCAGCTCCCCTTGAACATCTTTTGCAGAGGTTCACAATTTCATCATATGATTCTTTAGATATTTCCCCTTTACCAAGCATATTTAGCATATCTAAACAGTCATCCCTTACTCCTTTTAATAATATTGTTTTAAGAATATCTTTACTTACATCGAGATGATTGGATCTCTGAAAATTATATTGTAGTCTTTCCACAAAGTCCTCCAGATTTTCGTCCTCCTTCTGTACCATCTTAAATAGTTCCTCTCTTTTTTCTCTCGTCCGACAGTAGTCTTGATATTTGAGTATAAATTTATGTTTCATCTAATCCCATGTTGTGATTACATGGCCTCCAAGACTCATGAACCATATTAACGCGTTTCCTTTTAATGTTGCTGGAAATAGCTTCAATTTTTGGGCATTGGTAATGTAATCGTAACTTCTGCATAATATATGAAACTCGAAAATAAATTCTTCATGATCTTTAGAAGATAAACCATGAAAGTTAGGTAAAGCTGAAAGTGGGATATTCTTCATGGGATTTTCTCCCCTAAAGAGATCACCAATAGGAAACCCCAAGGTAGAGAGAGAATTCTCATCTTTTCCTTCTCCTTCAGGATCTACTTGTCCTCCGCCGAAGAATCCGTCATTGTTCCCCTCCATTGCTTAGTCTCCCACTGCACTTGCTCGATCCTGAATGTTTTCTACTGGCCCTTCAATGTTTTCTGCTGGTTCTTCAACATTTTCTGCTGGCTCCTCAACATTTTCTGTTGGTTCTTCAAAGATTTCTATTGGCTCTTCAACGCTTTCTACTGGCTCTGCTGGCTCCTCAACGTTTTCAGGGCTCACAATTTCTTCTGTTTCGTAGTTCGATTGAGGGTAGTGTTGAGGATTTGGCCTTCGAGAGCTTAGCCTCTGAGAAGATTCAACTTTTGATGTGATCTCGTCAATAAAGGTCTTTCTTCCTCCCCTTCCTTTGCCCTTACCACCTGTAGGGTTAGTTTTCTTGTGGGTTTCGCGTCCTCTCATGCAATCTACACATCTAAAAGAAAAACGTCAATGCTTTTGAAACCTATAATTGCCTTCCCCGGCAACGGTGCCAAAATGTTGGTCACTTTAATTGCTTATTAATTTAAACAATCAAGTGCTACATAAAATGTCAACCCAGGGAAGTGTTCAGGAGATAAATCCCCTCTGCGGACAGAGGCGATCCCTACTAGCCCAGATCGGGTCTAGCAACAATCGAACACGCTACAGTGCAGGTTCCTAATTGTAAATAAACCGACTTGCGAGGAAGGCTTACCTGGAATCCAACGCTGTCGTTTGTAGAAGAGGTGGTGCTCCTGTTCCTTTGCCCTGGCAGATCACAATCCTCATGATCTCTGTGATCAGACACCTGCACATGCAAGAAACAACACAAACGCAAGCATAAAATCCAGCATATGCAACTATATGTCAGTCGAAGAGGACATAACTCATGAACATGATCAATAACAAGAGTGGAACCATAACCAATAGTCGCTTAATATTAATGAGTCAAAAAGAAGAATACAACCAAAGCTTCGACGCCGAATTCTCCTTTGGCGGGTCGTCAGCAGAACATGTCTCGATAAAGCCTGTTAAGGATGGGACAAGCCTCTCTCTCCGGATACTCGGCAATAGTCTCCTTGCTTGAATTTGGCCTTAAGGGAATCAAGAAGGCTCTTGCAGCATAAGGATGTGAAAGCTCTTGGGAACTTGGAGATTATTCATCCCTTCAGCCCTTTCATCAATGGATGAAGGCTATATTTATAGAGGAGAGGAGGAGGTTGGGATCCCTACATAGTGGAAGGAAGGCCTTATCCTTTGGGAGGTTCCCCATATGGTGGAAACAAGAGGCCAAAGGAGGAAGGTCGTGGTTATTCAGTCGAAACCACTCCTGATGACTCATCCACGAAGTTGTTGTAATCGAAACTTCGCCTCCTTTTTTAAAAAACTTTCCATAAACAGAGTGGCGCGGGTGCAACACTGGGACAGAGCGCCAATTGGCGTGGGCTCAGTGTTAATTTTCCCCCATTGGCGCGAGTACATAACGGGCTACCAGCGCCAAGGCAAAAACAGGTGTTTTTAGGGGTCTGCTCAGGAAATGATCAACAGAAGAAATGTTGTCCTCATGGAAAGGGATGCAATGATGGTATTTGCAAGGCATGACACTGCTTATTGGTCACAGAAACGACCCTCCAATGGGCGAGATGGGAATTGCAGGGACGGTGACAAATTACTGTGTAACAGGAAGTCTGTTTATTTCAAAGGAAATCACGCACTGTATATGCTCAATCTCAAAAGCAATGAAAAGTTGTAGTAACAATTACACTAATCACACCTTGCTTCAAACAAACTGAATTTATACTTGATTTACAACAAAGGCAAGCTTTCTATTGCAGACAATCATCAAAAGAATCCCGGATTACATTAAAAATACAACAATCTAGGAAAGGAAACCAATCTGCAGAAGAAAAGACCAATTATGCTATAACAGAGAACATGACCCTATTCCCCAAGTAGGAATCTTCAGCACCTGTTTATGATTACCACGCTTTCACAAACTCATTCTGTAAACAAGATTACCAATTAAAATAATCCACAATTACCTAGGAATGAATTGTATGAAAACAATGCAACAATCAATGGAAACAGAGTTTCAGCAATAGATAATAGAGTTCCAATACTACATAAAAGAGTTCAAAAAACAGAGTTTAACAAGGCGTAAATGAAGAGAAAAATTAACACACTACGGAAATAAATGGGTGAATCTTGTGAGGAAGGTGGGCCCTTTCCTTCTCACAAGATTCCCCGGAAGAAGGAATTAAAACGAAATTCTCAGAACAAGCTTTTATTCATCTGTCAAATGTAACATATTACAAACAATATCCATGTTCCTTCTCTGTAACTCCCTTTAGAACTAAAACCTCCCGTAATCTGTAATGTTTTCTAACGATGATGTCTCCTCTTTTTAAAGAGGAGACATCTATTACATAATTAGTTACATAATAGAAATCCTATTCTTAACCCGATCTGATCTTCTATACTGAAATAGGATATTCTGTTCTTCCATAGCAAAATGTTGTTACACTGGTTACGATAGTACTGGCTATAAGGTGCAATTGTTACGGCCACTGTAACAGCTCCTTTACTTATCTTTTCTTGTTGCTGTCGTGCTTGAATTACTGCTTCATAATCGCAAATCACGGGCTGTTTCAGCAACGGGATTTGCGTACTATTTTGACTGTTTCAACAACGCGGTCTTCAGATAGCCATGATGAATTAACTGCAGTCTTTAAACCGTTTCAGCAACTATATATTTTCGATTAATGGTTAGATATGTAAGTAAAGTAAAATTACATGTAAAACAAATTAAACATATAGTAAAGAGAAGAACGTTATATACCTTTGGAAGAATGAATGAAAGTGATAATATAAGCTTTAAATATGGACTAGAAAAGAGGGGAATGGTAGCAAAATGTATGATAAAAAAAGGGTACATTATGGGGTCCTAACAAACCCCTAAACCCCTAACCCATTTAACCCCCTAAACCCTAAACCTCTAAACCCTTAACCCCTAACCTCTTAAACCCTAATTCCCAACCCCTAACCCATTTAACCCCCTAAACCCTTAAAATGCTAACCTATTTAGCCCCCCTAGACCCTAACCCCATTAACCCCTAAAATCCTTAAATTCTAAATCCCCTAACCCCCTAAACCCTAAACCTCTAACCCCTTAACCCCTAACCTCTGAAAACCTAATTCCCAACCCCTAACCCATTTAACCCCGTATACCCCTAAACCCCTAACCCATTTAACCCCTGAAACCATAAACCTCTAAACCTCTAACCCATTTAACCCCTAAAACCTAAACCTCTAAACCCTTAACCTATAATATTCCCTTTCTTGATCCAGTCAAAGTGGACATAATCGATCCATGGTATTTACCGTGGTATTTTCCCAGTATATTGGCCCATGGTATTTGTTGTCGGTTTCCGAGAAAAAAATTAAAATAAAGTCTCTAGAAAGTCCATCAAACCTATAAAAGGGGAGAGAAGCTAGGCATTTAGAATCATTCTGGTTTTATCTATCTTATTGTGTTTGGGTTGAGAACTTGGCCTGGCCTATTCTAACATTGATCCCGGGATGAAAACCCTGTGGTGAATTTGTCTGGTGGATCCATCCAGGGTCCACGATTGTGCTTTAGTATTGGTTTTTTGTTTTAATGAGAAACCAAACATGCCATCTGCTAGAGCTCAATGCTAGAACACTAGAATGTGCTAGACCTGACTAAATTATTAAGGTTTGGGATCTTACAGTGGTATCAGAGTTGTGCATCCTGCCAGCCTGAGGGTTTTATGTAGGGATCTTCGGTGGGATTTCTTCTCACCCTAAGCCTGCATCTTCTAGCTTCGGTGGTATTTGATATCACCCTAGTTGATTTCCTAATCTTTATGTCTTTTAAGGTTATGAAAGACGAGTAGTGTTGGAACCAGAGAAGATTATGGATATGGAGTACTCTTTATAGCTATAGCTGTAGCAACTATTTTGGTCTCAAATCAGTTACAGATCAGTCATTCCAAATTTTTCCATTTCTATTTGTTATTTGGTCTTAAATAAAGATCACTCTTAAAAAAAAAAATGGAGTGTGAGAAATATTTTGGGAAATACATATCTATATATATATTTTGAGGCTTTGACTTCTTGTTTGTTACATTGGATTATTTTCACTACTATTGTTATTTTTAGGTGATTGATTTCCTTATGGAGGCAGAAGATTCAAGTCGAGTTCTCAAAAGTATTTAAATCAGTTTTATTGAATAAAGTCGAGGAGACAAGAAAAAATATTGAGATCCATTGATGCCAAACAACAATGTCATCATTTTACTTTTGGAAACGCCACAAGAATCAACATAATGATACATCACTCGATTCTATGGGTTACAATACTTCTATGGATCACATATGGCAACAACATACAAATTAGAAGCAAGAGCAGAACAACAAGCCTTTCTCTCGAAAGGTCCATGTTATCCTTCAGAAGTCAAAAGATATCTGGAAGGAAGATGTAACAAGAAAGTGTCTCTTCGAACTTGGATCCAAATTGCAAGATACAAAGTTAGAAGATGTCCTCCTACAGCTAGACACATTAAATATGGCTTTGAGCTTGATAGAGAAATCAGAGTGGGAAGGGTAAAGTTGGGCCTTGAAGCCATCCATGCTTGCTTTGATACAACCTAGGTTCTTGGAGCATTCTTGTGAAAATGTTAGACTCACAGTCACCTCTTGTCTCAGTAAAATCATAGCCTTAACGGCACCACTACTGCCCTACAATGATTACATCATGAGGAGGACTTTTCAGGTAATGGTAGAAGCACTCCAAAGGTTGGACAACACCACCATTCTTACTTTTTTCCAGAAGCGCACAATTTTGGAACGCATGGCGAAATTCAGATTTGGTATACTTATGATGGATCTAGAGTGTGATGACTTAATCCTTCAGATGCTCCAATACTTTTGCACTGGAATTACAACATCTCATCCAAACTTCATCAAAATAGACATGCAAAAGATCATGTCTTTGATCTTAGGAGAATATAGGGCCATCTGCGAACAATTGAGATCCAAATTGTTGGCCATTTGGAGGAAGGAGCTAATTACATCACCTGTTGCTTATGAACTAGCTGAGGGGTTGATCAAACAGAGCATCAAACTACTTAGAAATAAGTTAACGAAGGGGGAACTAACAAAGATTTGCGAAGACAACAAGAATGAACTAAGGAGGAAAGGCTTATGCTTTGTATGTCATGGAGTTTGGGCACTTGACCATTCATGTCCATATGATAAGGAGGCAACAAGGATAGAAAAATTAGAGACTTATTCAGATCATGGGGATTCATCCATAGATGGGTTTTTTTGTTTTCAGGATAGGACCTATGAAGGATTTGAGCAGCCAAGTACAAATGTTGAGCAACAACACCATGCTCTTTAGAGAAACTTGCAGGACAAGCTGATTAGTCAGCTTTACAAAGTACATGACGAAATGAAGGATATGATTCCTCCTGATGATGTGGTATTTGAATCTATAAATGCAAAAAAGTACATCCATAAAGAGTACGGGCAATCAGGTATAGACAACAGTCCACCAGTACATTCATGTTTGACAACCAGAGAGGATGGACAACTTATCCTCACATGTAAAGAGGTCCAGGATGAATACACCCAAGGAGAATCAAATGACCCAGTAGTAATGAACCGATATTATGGGCATGATCATGCAGGAAAACATGACAAACATAATGTGAAAAATGAACCATTCCTAGAGAGTTGGTCAAAGGCTCAAGTTGAAGCTGTGGTCGTGGGGCATCCGGTGCAGTCAAATACAGAGACATTCAATAGGGCACTAGAATTGCCAGTGAAATAATTTCAGGAAAGGATCATGCATTTCAAGACAAATCTTATGTTGTTGAAGCAAAGAGTCTAGACAGTCTGAGACACTGTCTTACAGGAGAACAGAAAAATTGAGGAACTCATAGGGGTATGTGTCAAATCATTGACCAAGTTGTCTAGTATTAAGGAACAACTCAAGTCCCTCACAAGGCCGCATGAGGAGTACAATTGGGAGTTTTATAGCAGTGATCTACAAGAATACATAGATAAGGCTTGCAACACCAACAACCCACCTTTATACATTAAGAAGAGCAGGGCAGAGTTCTCCAAATACATCATGTTGGGTAACCAAGTAGAGCATCATGAATCGAGCATCGAACAACATCAACATAGTAGATTTGTAGATATTATTTCTTTCCCAAGTATGGATTGGCAAGAGATCATGAGTTGATATTCTATTGATGGTTTGATTATTTGGAGGATACCCATAGACAAGGGAAAACTATAGCTTGGACCATTTGGTGTGGGCAGCGATGGAGATTTGAAATGGTACCATAACCCACAGGTCCCAGGATTTAGGCGGTATTGGGATCCAGGAGAATCCATTGAGGAAAGGATTGGTCAGAGGATTGTTTGGGATCCAGGTATTGAAGGATCGATTCAAGACCATTCAACATGGAGGGTACATTGGATTGTATGGGACCCTGGTATCAATGTACAAATGCTTCTGTTGTGGATAGAAGTGGATCACTTGAGGAAAAGAAATCTTTGGGCAGGAGGATTTGTAATATTCCCTATCTTGATCCAGTCAAAGTGGACAAAATCGATTCATGGTATTTACCATGGTATTGGCCCATGGTATTTGTTGTCGGTTTCCGAGAAAAATAATAAAATAAGGTCTCTAGAAATTCCATCAAGCCTATAAAGGGGGAGAGAAGCTAGGAATTTAGAATCATTCTGGTTTTATCTATCTTATTGTGTTTGGGTTGAAAACTTGCCCTAGCCTGTTATAACATTGATCCTAGGATGAAAACCCTGTGGTGAATTTGTCTAGTGGATCCATCCAGGGTCCATGATTGTGCTTCAGTATTGGTTTTCTGTTTTAATGAGTAGCCAAGCATGCCATCTGCAAGAGCTCAATTTTATTGTATGGGCATGTATTTTATTTTCAGCTAATAATATAAATAAAAGGTTGCATTTCCTGATCCAGTCTATGTTCATGGTTTTTACTGAATGACCTTTTATTGAGAACAATAGAATGTGCTAGATCTGACTAAATTATTAAGGTTTGGGATCTTACAGGAAAGGCCCAACCACTACAACAAAATCTCAGACTGTTAGTGAGGGCGGCATCCCAGAGTGCTAAGGGTGGGGTCTTAAGGCCCATCGGAGCATCTGAGGTTAGGGACCCTTGTGTAGTACCCCTCATTACACAAACCCCGGACACGTGATTGTCGGCCCTACCCGCACCCGAGACATTACAACCCACCATGCTCCGTGAGTCTCGACCTCGAGACCTCAACTCTAATACCACAAAGGCCCAACCACTACACCAAAATCCCAGATTGTTAGTGAGGGCGCCATCCCAGGGTCTTAAGGCCCACCGGAGCATCTGAGGGCGAGGACCCTCACACAATAACCCTCATTGCACAGACCCCAGACACATGGTTGCGGGCCCTACCGGCACACGGGATATTACATAACCCATAACCCTTAACACATTTAATCCCCTAAAACCTAAAACTCGAAACCCTTAACCCCTAACCCCTTAAACCTTAATTCCGTATCCTTAACCCATTTAACCCCCTAAAACCCTAACCCATTTAACCCCCTACCCTAACCCCATTAACCCCTAACCCATAAAATCCTTAACTGCTAAATCCCTCAACCCCCTAAACCTCTAAACCCCTAACCCATTTAACCCATAAACCCTAAACCTCTAACCCCTTAACCCCTTAACCCCTAACCCCTAACCCCTAAAATCCTTAACTGCTAAATCCCCTAACCCCCTAAACCTCTAAACCCCTAACCCATTTAACTCCCTAAATCCTAAACCTCTAACCCTTAAACCTTAACCCTTAACACCTTAAACCCTAATTCCCAACCCCTGACCCATTTAAACCCCTAAACCCCTAAAACCCTAACCCATTTAACCACCTAACCCCTAACCCCATTAACCCCTAACGACCCCTAACCCCTAAAATCCTTAACTGCTAAATCCCCTAACCTGCTAAACCTCTAAACCCCTAACCCATTTAACCCCCTAACCCCTTAACCCCTTAACCCCTAATTCCCAACCCCTAACCCATTTAACCCCCTATACCCTTAAACCCCTAACCCATCTAACCCCCTAGACCCTAAACCTCTAAACCCTAATTCCCAACCCCTAACCCATTAAACCCCCTAAACACCTAAAATCCTAACCCATCTAACCTCCTAAACCCTAAACCTATAAACCCTTAAAACCCTAAACCAATAACACCTAAACCCATAACCCCTTGATCTGAAAATGGAGCTATTTGTAATGCTATGCAAAGTATACATTTCCATATAATTTAGTGTGCTAAGTATTCTCCATGACTTGCAGGTTAAACAAAGTAGCTTTGGTAATGTTTCTGAGTTTTATGTGTGAGGATTTGTTATATAAATTTACCGTTTAACATATCACAACAGAAATACACATCAAGTAAAATTCACCATAACATAACACAACAAAATGTTGAGGCAGTTCACCCCTCCTAGGCTACATTTGCTGGTCCAAGGCTCCCCAATGGCATGTCCTTGCTCTATTAAATTGCTCAAAATGGTTAAAAAATGAAAAATATGCCTAAACAGGCAAAACCAACTGTAAATTCAACTTTAGAAGATAGAAAATAGCTAGAAATGGATTTTTTTTCACCTTAAACAATGAAATACATCCCAATACAACTCCTTCTCCTTGATGGCACTTTCGGCTCTTTCATCTTCCCTGAAGAAAAAGTGGCTGAATATCACCTATGTTCGCTCTGAAACCTATCCCAAACTCTCCAGAATTATCAAGAAACCCAAAATTGATTAAAATTTCATCTTGTTTGGTCGAAATTGTGAAAGTTATGACCAAAACAAATTTTTGCCCAGTGGCACTAAAAAGCCTCCTCCAAAACTAGAGGAACTCCAGTTAAACTCGACAAAATAGCAATTTCTGCCGAAAATAGAGGGTCCGCTAACCCTGACTGTCAGATGAACTGCAGTTAACATAAATTCTAGGTGGATAGGCATGTGACTGCCTCTGCCTAGCCGCTGTGAAGACCACCTCCCAAACCACATGGCATCAACCTTGGCATTAACTTTTTGGAGTGGTCACATTAAATGATAAACGGTTAACGGTTTTAGATAAGGTTCATTACCATGCCCCTAGTCACCACGTAAGGGTCACATGGTGTTGGGGCTTAGTACTGGGGCTAGCCCCCTTCCCATCTCCACTATTCAAGAGAGCTTAGCCTGTGGTTTTTGAACCCGGGTCTCATTGCTACGGGGCTGGCCCCCAATTCCTCCACCCGAATGAAAGGCCGATGACCCGAATAGGCATTCACACCCGCCTGACTATGTAAAACATGTGCCCACAACGTGTTGGTTAGGTTGGCCTTGCCCATGTAGTCGGGTCAAGGGTTCGACTCCCATGACCACAAAAAATTCTCAACAAGCCTTTTTAACCAATGGCCTGGGGCCACGTGGCAGCCTCCAGGCAGGCCACGTGGCACCCACTAATAGGCCCATAAAACATTAATAAAATTATTTTCCAATGCAATTTTTTTTTGTAAAAATTGACAAAATGAATTAGTCAAAAAGTCTTGTTTTATAGGTCACTGGACGAATTCAAACCTCAGTAAATTTCACATACGACCTCGGTTTTGAGTACCGTTTGTGGCACCAGAATCACAGCGACGAGGCCTTTCGATTCGTTTAGATTGCAACCATTTCTAAGCACTTCCCTTTTTGAGTAAATTTTTAACTTGGACATGATCTACTGATCACACCTCCCCAATGGGAAGCTTTTGGATCCCAAAATCTCTCTGAACTACAAAAACTGAAAATGAGGAGACTAATTCTCCACTCTTCCAACCTTGAACCACTGAAATATCCCTGATTTCATCAAATTGAGCTTCTCATAAAAACCTTGAATTTGTTGACCGACTGTTGCTAACTTTGACTGTGTCATGATGCAAATTTTTAAAATTTGCAGAACAGGAACTAAAATTTGCAGAAAACATACTTCTCCTACAATGGTCTACCTTCAAAGTAAACTGAAAATAAGATTCACCTTGCCAACTGTCCTTATGGCGAATTTTTTCCGAATGAGCCGTGTACTTGTGTCAATTCCCAACCTATTTTTCTCGCCATAAAACCCTGCCATTCTGAAACCAACAATGATCCTTGCTGAACTTTGTGCCCTCTTTGCTTGCATGCTTTTCCCTCTCTTTGATTGTTGCACCACTTTGCACCGACACTTTGTTCTCTACACTGATCGACACCAAAGACACTTATTGCAACTTCTTGTATTCTTCCTCCAAAGACGACTTGCTTTCAGACTGAAACATCTCATCATTTATATCAACAATAATATGAAAAGGATTATGTACAAAGTATTTTTGCTTAATCATCAACAAAGTCAAATTTTGACTTACATAGACAAGCCTTTTCAACTGCCCTGCATTCACTAAAGAAGATTCTAGCTTCTTCCGATGTGCTCTCACAATAAACTCCTTGCCATCCTTGAATATATGATACTTATTCTCATGGCTATGGAAGATCGCTTTCCTGTCATATAAGTAAGGACTACCCAACACCACACCTGTAATGTCAAGCGGTACCACATCTAATTCAACCATGTCAACATAATGAGCTGTTATGGCGAAGCGCAACATGCACTTCCTTGAAACTTGTAAATTAGCATCCTTGCAAATCCATCCAAGTGGATATGGCTTTGGATGTGGAATGGTCTCAAGTTTCAGCTTCTTGACTAAGTCTTCTGAGATAAGATTTTCTTGAGACCCACTGTCAAATAGTGTGTCTATCTTTGTGTGTTTGGAAATTATCCTCACATGAAAAAACTCAATCCTCCTCTCCTCATTTGGAGCTTCTATGTGATAGTTTGAAATGCTAGAACTGGGATTTGTTTCATTTACACTATCTCTCCCCTTTATGTTCTTTAGTGCCATAGTTATGCTTTTAGTTTCATCTCCTGATTCAGACCCTAAGTCTTGTTTAGCTATTGCAACCGTCTTGAATTTTTCTTTGGCCTTATCTTTGGTTTTAAATTTTTCTGGTTTCAATTCCAGATGAAGTTTCCAGCAATGATCTTCATCATGGCTTGTTTTGGAACAATTTTTACAGAAAATTTTTCCCTTCTCTTTCCTAGAGTTTGCATTTCTCTTTCTCCCTTTGCCTTTAAATTCACTATCCTCATTCCCATCAAAAGATTGTGTACCTCTAGCCTCTAAAAGCGTGGCTTGGACACAGACCTCGTCTAGACTAGTAGGATTGAACATAAGGATAGTATGTATAAGATAGCTGTCTAAACCACCTATATATTTCAGCAAAGTCTCTTGGCTATGCAAATCGATTCCTAACAAAAGAGCCCTTCTTCTAAACTCTTGAGTGTAATCTTGAACATTTTGTCCCTTAAGTTGTCTAAAACTTTGCCAATTCATAATAGCCTTTTGTAAATGAGCTAATGGACAAAATTGTTGTTTAATTGCAGAAATAAATTCAGCACATGATAAAGAGATCTTACCATGTTTTTTAATTTCATCCTTGGTCTTGGCTTCCCACCATACCAATGCTGCTCCCTCCATTCTCAAAGAGGCTAACTGAATCTTGTTGTCATCTTCATGAAGGTTTTTTCCTTATTTCACCTCACTTATTTGTTTTTTTTCTCTCTCTTCATTGTTGTCTCCTCTGCCCTTGCATCTCCATTATTCTACATCCGTCTCCTCGTCAAGCTTTCCAGCTATCATTTCCCTCATTTCCCAATTGTTGTTGCGTCCCTTTTTTCTCCTTTGGTTCGCGTTCAGATCTGCATGCTCTCTCTTGCTTAATGTTGCCATAATTTCCCTCAATCCACTTTCATTTCCTCACCCGAGGTTCCTTTCCCGTTGCGCGTCCATCCTTCTTACTCTTCCAGCTCATGGATTTTCCTCATGCAGTCAGTCACCCTTTTTCCTGCTCGACCTACGGGTTCCCTTAGCGTCTCTTTCTTTTTCAACCTACAAAACTTGTCTGTGTCTCTCTCCCTCATCATGTGCTTTACTAATCCATCCGCTACTCCATTCACCTTCCTACCAGCTGCAAAATAATTTTTTTTTAAATTTTTTTAAAGAACTTCAAACCCTCTTTGCTTGGTTTTTTTTTTTTCCTGGAAAATAACAAGGTTGGCCATGGGAGAATGTGGTGTGATAGTTGAAACCATGTTTTATGTTCTTGCAAATGACAGTGCTATGGCATGTTTCATTTTTTCTCTGCTGGTTTAAAACATTATTGCCAGGAAGGAACATATCAATATAAGTTTATTGAAGAATGCTTAACTATTGTTGTTGGATCAGCATTGTAGTTTCTGGAATTTTGCTCAGCATTTGAACAATTATGTACTTATTATCCAAAATGTGTTTTAAGTTCATATCTATGGTTCAAACTGAAAATTTCTCACTGTGGATATTTTCTTTTACATTGTTGTAGTTATACCTTCAGCAATACCATTATTTTGCTACAAACACACTAGTGTGACGGTATGAAGTGGAAAAAGTTTAATACTGGTCAGTTTACACCATGATTTGGGCTAACATCACTTCCTACTTATTCATTTCTTGATTTTTGCATGTTAGATATAGCCCACATCACCTTTCCATTCTTTCAGAGCTATGCTTTTACGCTAGTCAACAATAATTGTTATAGAAGTTCTTTGATTGTTAAAATAAAAGTAATCTTTCCAAGCCAGACTTTTGGAAGTATATGTAAATGGGTCTTATAGATGTACCTTATCGATAGATGAAAATATATGCTATGCTAAGTGTGTTAGTCATCAGTAATTTTTTTCCATTTATAGATTACTAAATGTTAATACTAGATTTTTAAAAACAAAATTCATGAATATTGTGAGTTTTAGAAATCTCACTGCCTTCATTATCCTCAAACCAATTTTTTCACTATTCTACTATTTTTCCATTCCATGGTTAAGCTATCATTCCTAAGGGATCCCTCATGGGCTTAGGCCACTCATTTGTATCTTATTTTCCTACCTATAACCTCAGTACTCTGTTTTTCCTTTGCCTCACCTCCTCCTATCCTTAATATACCTTCATAAACACTTCCAGGTACTAAACCAACGGAAATGTGAGATGAAGACTGGAAGAAGTTGGATCGGAAGGCAAAGAGCACAATACGGTTGTGTGTCTCCGATTTTGTATTGTTGAATGTATCTGGGGAAGCTACAACGAAGAATTTGTGGGACAAACTTGGGACTTTGTGCCAATCTAAGTCTCTAGTAAATAAATTGTTCCCGCGGAAAAAGTTGTATAACCTAAGGATGAAGGATGGAAACTCGGTGACAGAGCATCTGAACGCTTTCAATACTGTGGTAAGTTAGCTGTCATCTATTGATATTAAAATCTCAGATGAAGATAAGTGCATCAGTTTGTTGTGTTCTCTACCAGACTCGTGGGACAGTCTAGTTATTGCAATAGGTAGCAATACAACTACCTTGAATTTTGATGGCATTGCCTCAGCCTTGCTGTCAAAAGAAATGAGACGGAGAAATATGGAGGGTCAAAATGGAGATGCCTTATTTGTACGAGGAAGGTCCCAAAATAGAAACAAGAATAAGGTTTCGAGTGGGAGATCTAAATCTCCTGGAAAGTTTATAAAGGTGTGCTGGAAATGCAGAAAGGAAGGACACTACAAAAAGGACTGTAGATCTAAAGGTCCTAAGAAAGGAAAGGGATCTGATGATGCTCCTTTTGTAGAGGAAAAAACCACCTCGGATGAAGGTGGGGATGTGTATTTGGCTTCTTCTTCAAATACACATGTAGATCATGAGTCATGGTTGATTGAATCTGGTGCATCCTTGCACTTCACTCCCCATAGGGAGTGGTTCTGCGAGTATGAGAAATATGATTGCAACGATGTATTCTTAGGGGATGATAGGAAGGCCAGCATTTTTGGGCGTGGAAAATTCAAGTTGAAGCTACAAGGTGGAAGGATTAGAACACTTCCTGGTGTTCTGCATATTCCTGCATTGGCCAGAAATCTGATTTCTGTAAGCAAGATGGATGATGCAGGTGTAAAAAAAATGTTCAAGAAAGACACCTGTAAGATGGTTCGGGGAGCACTGGTATTAATGAGGGGAGTTCAGATTGGAACTCTTTACAAGCTTCAGAGCAGCACTGTTATTGATGGGTGCAACAATTCTGTGGTTCCTAAAAGTGGAGCGGAAAGCCTAGCGATCTCTGGAGAAAATACCATGCTATGGCATCAAAGTCTTGGACATATTGGAGAGAAGGGCCTTCGGATACTGCATGGAAATGGTACGGTAGAAGGTATGTATAATTGCTCTCTGGATTTTGATTTTTGTAAACATTGTGTATATGGGAAGCAGAATCGGGTGAGTTTTCCTTCTGGTGCTAAGAGGGAAAACAAGATATTAGAGCTTGTGCACAGTGATGTGTTTGGACCTGTGTCGGTTCCATCACTGGGTAAGTCTGTGTACTATGTTTCATTCATAAATGAATTCTCAAGGAATACATGGTTATATTTCTTGAGGAATAAATATGAAGTCTTTGACAGATTTAAAGAATTTAAATCTCTGGTGGAAAACCAGACGGAGAAGAAGATAAAGGTGCTGAGGACAGATAATGGTGGGGAGTTCTGCAAGAAATAATTTGAAGAGTTCTGTAAGAAGTGTGGTATAGCATGGCAGAAGACTAGTCCATAGACACCTCAGCAAAATAGAGTTGCAGAAAGAATGAACATAACGTTGATGGAAAAGGAAAGAAACATGCTCAGTGGTACCGGGTTAGGACAAGAATTCTGGGCAAAGGCAGTGGATACTGCATGTTACCTGGTTAACAGATCACCTTCATCAACGTTGGAGGATGAGACTCCACATGAGGTATGGACTGGTAAGAAACCCTCTCTTTCACATCTGAGGGTATTTATATGTGATGCATATGTACATGTTCCGAAGGAGAAAAGGACCAAGTTGGATAATAAATCTGAAAGGTGCATCTTTATTGGATATAAGGATGGTTTAAAGGGTTACAAGCTTTGGAACCCAGAAACAAGGAAGGTTGTGTACAACCGAGATGTGGTGTTTAGAGAGGTGAAAGATGTTATTAAACATGAATTCCTACCAAAGGAACCTGAGAAGATAGAGCTTGAGCTAAATGAGGATGAATCAGACTCTACAACAGAAGAAGACTTAGAAGAGGAAGAGCTACAAACTCCAGCTGTGAGAAGATCAGTTCGGGAAAGAAGGCAACCAGAAAGGTATAGTCCATCTACTTTCTGTTCAAGTTTTTCCTTAACTATAATTGATGATGATCCCAGAACTGTCAGGAAGGCAGTAAATTCAGTGGATGGAAAACTCTGGAAGGAGGCGATGGTTGATGAAATGGAATCCTTGCACAAAAATGAGGCAGAGGATCTGGTGGAGTTTTTGGCTGGAAGGAAGCCCATCGGGAGAAAATGGGTGTCTAAGAAGAAGATGAATGTATAAGGCAAGGTGGAGAAATACAAAGCTCGATTGGTAGCAAAAGGTTATTCCCAGGTGCCGGGAATTGATTTTGGTGATATTTTTTCTCCTGTTGCCAAAGTTACTTCTATTAGATTAATTTTATCTGTTGCTGCTACATTTGATTTTGAGGTAGAATAGATGGATGTGAAGATAACATTTCTTCATGAGGATCTAGAAGAGGAGATCTACATGAAAAAACCTGAAGGCTTTATGGTGAAGGGGAAGAAAGAACTAGTATGCAGGTTAAACAAGTCTCTATATGGGTTAAATAGTCACCAAGGATGTGGTATCAGAAATTTGATACCTACATACAGGGATTTGGCTTCACCGGAAGTAAGGAGGATCACTGTGTTTATTTTAAATTAATTGGTGATCGTGTTATTTATTTGGTCTTGTATGTGGATGATATGTTGTTGATTGGAAATGACAAAGAAATTATCCAATATTTGAAGACCCAACTGTTCTCCAAATTTGACATGAAGGATCTTGGTGCTACAAAATATATTTTGGGCATGGAAATTAAGAGAGATCGGGCAAAGAGGAAGCTCTGGTTAAACCAGAGGAAGTATGTCGAGACTATATTGCAGAGGTTCAATATGCAAGATAGTAAACTGGTGAATGTTTCGATTCCTGTAGGTACAAAGCTGTCTGCTGAACAATGTCCCAAGACACAAGAAGAAGAGGAGGAGATGTCCCGTGTTCCATATGCAAGTGCAGTGGGTAGCCTGATGTATGCAATGGTCTGTACTAGACCAGAAATTTCACATGCAGTGGGAGTATTGAGCAGGTTTATGTCAAACCCAAGGAAGGAGCATTGGATAACAGTGAAGCGGGTTTTCAGATATTTACGTGCCACTATTGATTATGGCTTGTGTTACCAGGGAAGACTAGGATTGTAAAGAGTGTTTGACATTCGTGGTTTTGTTGATGCAGACTGGGCTGGAGATCTGGACCAAAGAAGATCCACAAGTGGGTATGTGTTTAGCCTATTTGGAGGTGCAGTTAGTTGGATGAGTAAAAGACACTATGTAGTGACTCTTTCAACTACAGAGGCTGAATACATCCACTCATGCAAGCAAGGAAGCAGTTTGGTTGCAGAGATTGTGTTCAAGTATGGGGTTGGTGCAACAAGCTATAAGGATATATTGTGATAGCCAAAGTGCAATTTTCTTGGCTAAGAACCCTGCTTATCATTCAAAGACAAAGCACATTGATGTTGAATATCACTTTGTGAGAGATATGGTTGAGGCTAAAAGGGTGTTGCTGGTAAAGGTAAACACTTTGAAGAATGTTGCAGATGCATTGATGAAGTCTTTAAGCACTCAGAATTTCTCTTGGTGTAGAGAAACAATGGGTGTTGCAGAATTGGGCTAATGACTAAACTCTCCTGTGGCCTCCTGCGGAAAGAAAACAACAAGTGGGAGAATGTTGGGCATGTGTTATATTCTTTCCATGACTAATCATGCGCAGGGGGGGTCACAGGGAAAATTTTGTTGGTCCTTATTTTCCGGTGGGCGGATCCGATTATGGTTTTGTGCATGGGTTTGCACATGGTTTTGGGGTACGATGGTTTTCAGCCCCTAGTATTTTGTAGATCCGGTCAAGGGAACTACGGTTATTTTTTAATCCAGGGTTAATGGATTGGGTTTTATGTATGCTTCGACATGTATGTATATGTGTTGTAACACTAAAAGGAATATAATGAAAAATCAAGCTGGTCGTCCTGATTTGGGATCCAGGGGAAAATCTCTATGTTTCTCTGTTTTATTTTTTATGCTCTCACTATTGTTTATTTTATGTTTTAAGATTCGTTTGTAGATAATTCCTGTACAGGGTTAAAACCTACAATTCCCCTCCCTCTACAAGGTAGTCCTAAAATCCCCTGTTTTGCCTACACCAAACCCTTATTTCCTCTTCCAACTAAGCTAGGGTTTTCTATGGAAAAGAGGTATAGGAGTAAAGGATCCAAATTATAGGTCATATAAGCAGGCATAAATCCATACCAACTCATAAACATCATGCCTCCATCATTTTCCAAGAATTCTTTCCAAAGGATAAATCATTTGCCACACCTAGGGCCAGATTTTCTTCAAACTATGTTTCTGATAAAAAATAGATGAATTTGACAAAAGTGAGAGAGGTTTTTTTCCATCATAGGTCCAAGAAGAAAAACCTCCTTCACGTTTTACACAGGTATCATGGTTTGGGAGAAATTTCAAATATACAGGTGTCTGGGGAAAATTGCTGCACTACTGGAGTGACCTTGGGAAAATCAGATTTTCTCATATCTGGAGTGTCCAAATGAATTTATTTATGTATCAAATGACAAATATACTTGAATATATTTCCAATGAGCTATCATGAGCTAAATTTGGAGTTGATTAAGGCATCCAAAAGTGGTCTGCACCAAAACTCTGCATTTAAGCACTATCATTCAGAACTTTTTGACTAGTCTTGGGAAAATCAACTTTTGACATGTCAAATAAACTCCAATAAGAAAAAACAAGGTATATTTGGAAATTGCACTGGAATATATTTCCAATGATCTATCACGAGCTCAATTTGGATTTAAGGAAGGCCTCCAAAAGTTATCTGCACCAACACTCTGCATTTTTGCACCATCACTCATCACTTTTTGACCAGTCTTGGGAGAATCAACTTTTGACAGGGAAAATCAACTCCAATCAGAGATAAAATGGTATATTTGGAAACCAGACTAGCGAATATTTCCAACAAGCTATCATGGACCCAATTTGGACATCGGAAAGTCCTCCAAATTCCCTCTACAAAAGGCACTAGGCGTAGGGAGTTTAGGCGCTGCGCCTAGGGCAGAAGAGACCCGAAAGGCCCAGTTCTGCGCAGCTACGCCCAGGGGACTGGTAGGCCTGCATGAGGCATGCAGAACTGCACCCAGGGGAATGGAAGGGCTGCACGAGGTGTGTAGAACTACGCGCAGGGAATTGGCAGGCTTGCACATGGGCAAGCGCTGAGCTTAGGCCTAAAACCATATTTCACGCACAAATTGTCAAAAGATTACAATAGACACCTCCAAATTGCCTTCAAGAACCTGAAAAGGAGTCCAAAAATGGTAGGTGCATCTTATCCCTATCCTCCAAGTGGTTTTTATCATTTAATGGTTAAATAAATTTACTAAACCCTAGTGGCTATAAACCCTAAAGCCCTCATGGTGAACCCATTGTTTTGACCTTGAAGCAAACAAATATCAGTCAAGGAGAGTATGAGTTAGGGTAATTACAAATCAGTTTAAGTTAAGCCCTCATCAAGCTCAAGGAAAATCAGTCATAAACCCACCTGCATTTCACTCATTCACAAAAGCTGCCCTCGCCGTCATTTCATTTCACTCCTCCTACCTAAGTTTCACAAGCAGGCCCAAGTTTGTCCAAAAGCAGCCCTAATCACCATGTCAGGAGAAGAAGAAAGTATGAGCAGTAAAGGAGGCCAAGTTCCTATGAGTCCAAAGCATGAGGGTGAGAGTGAAAACGAGTCAAATAAAAATGAGGATGAGGATGAGGATGAAGGAGATGATGAGTTAAGTAAAAAAGAGGCAAGAGACATGGAAACAGAGGAGGGTAATGGCAGTAAATACAATGAAGAAGTTGGTAGCCAAGATGAAGGTCACAACAATAATGATGAGGGCAGCTATAATGAGGAACAAAGTGAAGATGCACAAATCAGTGAAGAGGCCAGCAGTGAGGCTAATGATGAAGGTGAAGAGGTGAGCAGAAATCCAGGTGATGAAAAAGAAGACCTAGAAGCCAATGATGACAGCCATGAGGAGGACAGCATAATGAGCCAAATTGAACCTTTTCCCTTGGCATACCAAAGAAGAACAAGACATGTGTTTTCTGCCTCTAAAAGGCAAGGGGCCATGACTTCTACTCCTACAAAACCAAAGGACAAAGGAAAAGAGAGAAACAAGGGTAAAAACAAAGATAAAGGCAAGGGAAAAAGCAAGGAAAAAGGCAAAGAAAAGGTAATAAAGGAAGAAGAAGATCAGCATGAGGTTGAGAGGGAGTTTGAACTCATCCATGTTGACAGTGATAAAGAGGACAATGCTTTGAAAAAAAAACTCACTAGTGCCAAGCTAAAAGAGGCACTCACTGAAATTCAAGCACCAAAAAGAGGCAAAATACCAAGTAAACCTTGGAATATTGCCTCAATATTTTCTACAGGCTTCTCAAACCCCGTGAGGAAGGTGTCCACCAATTTTGGGAGAATTTTGACAATTTTGAGGCCTATAAGCGCAACACCCCTGGCGCTATGCTTTTTCCTCAGACATCCTTAGAGGGAGAACTCTAAATTTTTGGAATCCTCATGCATAGTATAGTATGCTCACCAAATTTCAGAGTATTTGGAGCATTTTTGACCCCTCAAAAAGCCAAAAAACACCTCATTTTTCACCTTTCTGCCTCATTTTTACGCTTGGCGCTGCACTGAGAGAATTTTGGGGAATTTGGATTTTTTAACAGGTTATAAGAGCTCAATCAGAAAAAAAAAGGTATATTTATAAATTAGACTCAGCAAGATTTCCAACGAGCCATCACGAAGAAAATTCTGACATTGGGAAGGTCACCAAAACTTGGCTGCAAGTGGACCCATTTTTTGCCTGTGTTGGCACTACACTCAGAGCAGTTTGGGGAATTTTGATTTTTGGACAGGTTACAGGAGCTAAATCAAAAAACCAAAGGTATATTTGGAAATTATACTCATCAATATTTCCAACGGGCTATCACGGACCAAATTCCTACATCGAGAAGGTCACCAAAACTTGGCTGCAAGTGGACCCATTTTCTGCCTCTGCTGGCACTGCGCTCAGAGAAGTTTGGGGAATTTGGATTTTGGATAGGTTACTGGGGCTCAATCAGAAAAATATAAGGTATATTATGGAATTAGACTCAGCATGCTTTCCAACGAACCATCACGGAGCGAATTCTGACATTGGGAAGGTCACCAAAACTTGGCTACAAGTGGACCCATTTTCTGCCTGTGAAGGCGCTGCGCTTATAGAATTCACTGTGTGTTTTTGGCCAAAAGTCATCAAAACACACTCATTTATTGCAAAATGAAATTTTAATGTTTTTTGAGGCAAATCACTCTAAAATTAGGTGCTAGGAGTTATTTTGGCATTTATTTCATGGGATATTTTGTGCCTTGGGCCTTGCATGGTCTCTTGGGCATTAATGACATTTACGAGTGATTTTGACATTTTCCAACCCTATCTAGGGTTTTTTCCCTCCTTTGATAAATAAATAGAGCATGAGGGCTTCACTGTGAAATTTTGGCATTTGATGACTCTTTGGAGCAATACATAGTCTTTTGGAGGTTGAAGATAAATTTGGTGTTGTGGAGCTTGTGAATGGCTTGTTTTGCTTGTTTATGGAGGAGGCTTGCTTGCAGGATCCATAAGCTTGGTTAATGGTGAAGTGCTTCTATTTCAGTTATTATTTTCTCATGTTTCATTATGTTACCATCTTTCTATGTTGCAAAAGAACAAAAAAGTATAGGCTAAGAAATGTTGTTTGAGGCACCTTAGTCCTTCTTGTTTTCTATTGTCTTTATGTTTTCCTCTGCTGGGTTAGTTTAAGAAAATCTTAGTTGCTTCTTAGACCTACCTATGCTTTTTTATTCCATGAATGGTTCAATATAATAGTTTTCAAATTGGTTTTATGGTTAGCCTTGCTTATTTGATGCTATTTAAACTATGTTTTGGAATCTCTCTTTGAAGTACTACTTGTTAGGTTTTAGGCAAAGAGGCCATGCTCTGATCATGCCCTTTGTCCATGCTTGATAAGTTGCCTTAAAGTCCTTTGTAGCTTGATCATAGATTCTTAAGAGTTCCCCGTTCTTTGATTAAAGTTATATGTTATCTTGAATTTTTTCTAACCTTGAAGGTGAAATCACTAGAAGTTAAATGAGTTTCTCGCCTTCTATATTTCATTGGAATGTTTGTCTTGAATGCTTATTTGCTTAAGTTGAATCAAAGATGTTATTGGTTTGCCCTGTCTATTGATTTCTTCTTTATGCTTATGTATTTTAGCCCCTTCTTGTTAAAAAGGTACATAATAAAGGATTATTGATTATCCTTTACCCTACCTTTGTTCCCACAGTTGATATCCATCTCATTTCCCACAAACCTTCAAAATCCATTGACCAATGCTAGATTTGCCCTGTGATGCTCCCGAGTCCATTGTTGAGATTTCCATGACTTTTATAGACTCCATAGCCCAATGACTTGAATATTTCCTCATTCCATCTATTCTACTTGACCATCTTACCCAACCAAAAAAATCAAACAAACCCTACACTTAACAACTAGCCTAAAATCAAACCCTAGAAAGCGAACAAGTTCACATCCTTTGCATAAATAGATAGAGCCCTCTCTGAGTCCAGGAAGGCTAGGTCCTATGACTCCAAAGACTGGTCTGATTTTACCCTGTGCATTTTATCTCACCAATCTAACAAATCACAGGAACCTAACATAATGGCGAACATGGTGGGACCTTCTGTGTCGGTGACAATCTAAGTATACCTTAGGACCTAAGAAAACCCACAAACATCCTTAGATTGGCCCTTAATTGTTGATGGTGGACAACAATTAAATTGTTAAAATAGTAAACATCATCCACCTGGTGACTCCACAACTCTCCATAGACCTAAAGACTCCACTGGAGGAAGAACCTAAAACATGACCAATCATCCTAGAAAGAAAGAGCACTCAGGCCTAGACTGGATTCAACAAATTATTGCTTTTATCTATAACTATGTTCTATCCTAATTTAATCTGGATCAAGAATACATTGATGAGATCTACATTGATCATTGGAAATATCTCAAGCCTCAAAAAGCTGAGCCTCAAATTGCAAACCATGAGCAGACTTATACACCTGTGCCTACCCCAGATACACCTGCGGAAGGCCTAGTGAAACATGAGCCTCGTGCTACTTTTCCTACTCTTGCTGAAACCTCAAAAATTCATAAATATATTTTTGCACTACCTATACCCACAAAGGTCCCATAAAGATACAAGCATTTGATTTTGCCTCCTGTCCTCCAGGCCCTCCCAACAAATCTTGCAAATAAACTACCTAGATTTGATGGAGAAAACTCAAAAGTCACCACTGAAGAACACATTCAAAATCTTGAGAATCTACTTGACCTATTTGAAGTAGGAGAAGATGATGTGTGTATTATAATGTTTGCGTTATCATTACAAGGAAAAATTAAGAGTTGGTGTACGGACCTTCCAACTGCATGCATTAGCAATTTTCATCAATTCACTCAAGTTTTCTTAGATAGGTGGGCAGTCATGGGAAATGTTCTTCTCATCGTAAAGGAATACAACCATTTGAAAAGAAATCCAAGGGAGAGAGTACAACACTTTTCAGCCAGGTTCAATAAAATATACCATTCAATACCTGCTAAGATAAAGCCACCCCTAGGGCAGGCTCTCTTGCACTACCCAAATGCTTTTGACCCAGAGACGACTTTCCAGATAAGAGAAAGAGATCCTTCGACCCTGGAGGAAATGCAAAGGATATGAGTTGATGTGGAAGCCAACATAATAAACAGGGAGGCAAAGCTAAGAGTAATAGAGATAGACAAATCAGATCAAGAAAGACTGATATCTTCAAAGGTAAAGCTAGAGATGTTGACAGATACAATCAACAAAATGATGCATATACTTGGTGGGAAAGAGGAAGAGTACAAGGTTGAGGTTGGTGCTGCTTATTCAAAACAGTCTATACTTTTTCCTTAGGAACAAAAAATTCAGTCATTACAGGACAAGAATAACAATCAAAATATGCATGTTGAGCAAGATTACAAAGAAGAAGATGTTGAAAGTTATCAAGTAATTACTAGACACCTTCCTATATCTTGTGCTTCACTACTAAGAGAGCATTACAAGCAAATTTCAAATGGAAACAAGGTGGAATGATCTAAAGAATCAGTAAGGGAAGAAATGAATAATGAAAACCCTTTTCCAAATTCAGAAGTTCTCCCCTTAAGACATCTTGGTGTACCTGCTGGGATTACAGAACGAGAAATGGAGGATGAGCCAACACCTTTTGAGTCTCTACCCTTGTGCTTCAAATCATTTCAGATTGTTAGGTCCCTATATTACTAGTATAGTCCCTTATTTTTGTTAGTGTAACACCCTTATTGTTATTATTTTACCCCTGTAATCCCCATATTGTTATTATTGTGCCCTTAAATTATTATTGTTAGGTCAGCTAGGATTACATTGTGGCCCCATGGACTCCTATATATAGAAAGGAGTTTTTGTAATTTGTATCATCCAAGAATTGTTCATTAATGTAATGTATTGGAGGTTTCCCCCTCAAAGTGGCTTATTTATAAGGCATTGATATCTCTTTTCTTCTATTTTTGGAGCTGGTTTCACAACATTTGGTATCGGAGCTTTGGATTCTAGGGTTTCGCTGCTCCAAACAGGTCATCGTGGCATTTTTGCTATAATTTTTTTTCTACGAAGTTTCAGAAGCTGAAATTTTTAGGGTACGAATCCGAAATCTTGAGGAACATCGTTGCAAAATTTCAGAGCTTGGTTCACAATATTTTTGGAGATATGATCTGTGGAAGTTAGGTCTTTTTGTAGGCTCCTCAATTTAATCTAAACAGGTTGTTGGTGTCCAGGTAAGAATGATTTATCCACCCTAATCCGACATTAATTTTATCAATCTGGGAGCGTATCCTTTCAAGGAAACGCACAAGGTATATGCAAGAACAAACACATAATCCGTCTTAACCAAGGGTTTATAATTAAGATTCAAAACATTGCCGTGAGATGAATCAAATATTGAACTTCAAAAAGAAATCTTAACAGTAAGAATAATAACATCAACCATAACAAAGAAACAATTCACACACTTACAGACGTAGCACCTGATCAGAAGAGCGGGCCCAGCTCTCTGATCAGGGCTGCGTTAGTCACGAAGACGCTTAGAACAGTAAAACCAATAGTAATTTATTAATCTGTAAGATGTGATTACAATATCCCTTCGGGAACCCCCATTTACAAGAACAATATCCATTTTATACACAACACGGGAGAATAACAGATCTCCCTGGAACGTGGTAATCGTGCATTCAAAAATACACATCAGTTGGAACAACACAAACATCAGATGTCCAGGATAGAACAAGGGGCCCAGAATAGGCCCAGGGAATCGTGACTCTAGCTGCGCGATCTCCCTATAGCTGACCATTACCAAATCTGTTGCAAACCGCTGGAGCGAGGGTTCGTGTTCTCCAAACTGCAGTCAAGCACATATATTAGTGCAGCAAATAGGTAAGACTCCGTGACTTTACTTCATTAATTAAAATATTCCAATTGGAAAAGTTAGGGGTATTTACCTCATAAGTTTAGCATAGCAAATGTAGGTAATTAAACACAAACGGATAAAAAAGGATGATAAAAATGGTCAAAAAGGTAGCCAGATTTGGTGCCCAACACCTCCCCCCAACTAGCCTTATGCATGTCCTCATGCAGTCTGCCACCTCCGTAGGTCTAGGTTCTGCAAACTGTGAGCTTCCTGAAGCCCAACAAGATCATAATCTAAAGCCATCTCTGTCCCTGGAACTTTAAATCCATCTGAAAGGAGAACTTCCTTCCACCATCTGCTGGAACATTGTACACTGGGGTGTAAACTTCTCCAGGCAACCAAATAACAGGATACTGAAACCGAATCCCCATCCACTGGATCCCACATGTTTGAACACATGCCACATATCTGGGTACTCTGGTGAGTACTCGTGCAAAGTTGGGTGGCCCAAAAGGCTCTCTATTCCGGACAGCTGTCGGTGACATCATCAACCTTCTCTGACAACAATCAAGGGCCTCTTTTTGAAAAAAAATTAATTGATTGACACAAAGGTCGAGGCACCACCTTTGTGTCCTCAACATTCTATCTCTGTTCCCCTCAAATTTAAAAAAGGTATGGTGTTTATTGCACATTGTATCTGACCTCTCATGTTCTCCTCTTACTATAAATGGCTTTGTAACTTGATTAGACTCAAAAGTGTTATAAGCCTTCTGCCAATGGATTTGATTGAAAGCATAATAGGTGAGGGCCCTCAAATGGATGTCCCCTACATACGGGACTGGGTTAAAATATCTGTCCAGACATAACAAATACCCATGCAGGTAAAACTCACACATTAGATGTTGAGTTGGCACATCATGATTCCTCATGATTCAGAGGAATTATACACCATCTTCTATTTCATAACTGACCTCGTTTTTGATGATTTCCATGCAGAATAAAAGAAAATGTTCATGCAAGAATAAAGAATAACAAGAAGCAGGGGGACGACATGCCATCACCTCTTGCACCAGATTGAACAGCTGTTCCTTATTATCTTTCAGTTCGGCCACTTGTTTTTCCAACTGCTCCATCTTGAGCTGCTGCTTTGCATGCCTTAATCTCATAACATCTATGCGCTCCACATATCAGAAGACGGTTGTGGAGGTTCTCTCCTCAGTTATTTTGATCTCATTCTTATACTGAGTCGCAGTAGACTTCCATGTCTGTAATTCGACCATTAAGGCATACTCTCTGGCTTAGAATAGTTGTTCAATCAGGTCTGTTTCAATTTCTCCTTCAACCCCGATGACTTTGGATTTCCTGGCTCGCCGATTGTACTTGTTTATTCGTTTCTGCATCCTGTGCACTTTCCTTCTCAAATCCCTAACCTCCATCTTGACCCGCATTATTTCCTTAAACTTCTGTTGGTATCTCTGTTTGATGGGAAGTCTTCGCTGTCCACACAGCTCTGCCTCTTCTTGCTTGACCTGTGTTTCTTCTGCCTCGGCAGCTGAAGGTAAATCCCTCGGGATTGCCTCTGTCGGGCCAACGGTCGGTCCAACCTCCTTTGCCTGTTCTTCTTATGTTATTTCTTGTTTCACTCTTTTCACACCTAAGTGCTCCATTGGTTCATTCGTCGGGACCGCTCCGCTTGGTCCCTCCTCTTCACCAATGGCCATTCTCTCATCATGTACATTCTCCGCGACCAGTGGTGACCCGGTAATATTCACCCCTGCTGATATGCCTGTTGGGGCCTCTTCTGGTTGTGGCCTTTGTTTTAAATTTGAGCCATAGGAATGGACAAATCTTCTTCCTCTCTTTTCTGCAGGGAACGAGTTACCCTTGCTCCCTTAGGAATAAATATGGGGAACTAGAACAAATCCTCTACATTTAGCCCCGAGGTCGACACTGGTTCTTGTGGGGTAGCGTTAGCCTCACACCTTAGTTCTCCCGTCATTTCCTCCATGGTTTATCTGGTCAGAGTGGTCACGACTTCTTCTTCAATCGGATTACCCTCCTCCATTGGTTCCATGTTGACAAAAGATCCCTATAAAGTGGCCTCGGTCGCAATGTCGACCGATTCGCCCTATTTCATTTGCTGTGGGTTTACCTCCGTGCCCATTGCACTATCTATTTGCTCATCTAACTCCATGAATAGGGCTGGTTCTTGTGGGACAACCTCAGCTGTAGTGCCAGTGGGTGTCTCTGCAAATTCCATCGATTCCACGAGTTTAGCTTGCTCTTGGGGAATCGTCTCTTCTTCACATTCTTCAGTCTCCATTTCCATCTCTTCCGGCTCCTCCTGATCATTGTAATAATCATCCTCTGCATCTTCCTGCATGGCTTCAGGTTTTTCTGCCTTAGCAGCCACAACGACTGCTATTTCCTCCTCTGTGGAATCTCAAAACAGTTCCCATGGAATCAGGATCTTCCCAATGGCGTTCATTACTAGCAATTGGACTAGCCCATGGTGAGAGAGGACCGCCAACACCTGTCGCACCCCCCGAGCCGAATTTTCCATCAAATGAAGGCTCCTTAAAAAAAAATAGGGCACATTCATTGAAAAAGCCTCTGCTTGTGGAAATCGCATGTGAGCCAATATGTGGAGGTGATATTTGAAGATGGTAGAATATCTTCCTTCACATGTCATATACTTTATAACAACCTCTGAAACTCCTCCCCATGGATGAGGTAATGAAGCTCTGTCACATCCCCGACCCTTCTACGCAATACTTTCTCCAGCTTGCAGAAAGGCTTCGGGGAGTTCCGGGAGGGGTGTTCTCCTTGAAAACCAGCGTTCTCCGACTTGCGGCAATCCTCTGACTTCCGCGATGGTTTCTTCTGTCACTGGAATTTCGACTCCACGAACCCGAGAAACTCCTTCTTCCAAATTCAATGCAAACTCCATCGCGATTTCTTCATCCCATCTGTTCAGCCTGTCAAAATAAACATCCCAACCTGCATTCTCAAATACTTGCCATACCTCCCGATTACTCCAGATTCTCGTTGAATCATCAGGTTCATGTCGCACAAATTGACCACCCATTGCTGTAGAGGTGGAATCAGCATGACGACTACAGTTAGCTGGCAGGGGAGAGTTATAGGGCTCCAAACCGTTGGCAACTGAAATAATGTCATGGCCACTTTCAGATATAATGGATGAACAGTACTGGTACGCTTGGGAGTAATGACAGATTATGGTAGTAATGTTAGATATTCTTAGGATTTAATGCGGCGTGTTGGGAGGTGACTGATATGACTTTTGTGTGTACAAGTACGCATTCCAAATCATGCGGTATGATTACGGAGTACTTGAAATCATTAGATTTGGTTAGGTGGGAATCGTGTGTCATAAATACCTTTACGAAGTACGGCGTCATTCATTATGACGGTTCCCTCCCCCCAACTAAATGATGGTCGTCCTCGACACGTTTGACCGACCTCTTAGAATATTTAATTAAATCCATAAAATCAATGGAGACGTACCTGCGGATTTACCTTAAAGTGGAGTAGCAGCAGAAATATCTGTCGTAGTATCAGCATAGCAGGTAACGATGTTAGTGAATAACATGAACAGTGAGTAACGGAAATAGTAAGTAACAACAGTTACAGAGTAACAATAGCTACGGAGTAACAACAACTATGGAGTAATGACAGTTACGAAGTAACAGCAGTTGCGGAGTAATAGCAGTTGCGGAGTAACAACAGTTGCGGAGTAATAGCAGTTGCGGAGTAACAACAGTTGCGGAGTAATAGTAGTTGCGGAGTAACAACATCGGCGGTGTAGCATCAACTTCAGAGTAACAATAGCTACAGATTAATAGCAGTTGCGGAGTAACAACATCGGCGGTGTAGCAAAAAATTCAGAGTAACAAAAATTACGGAGTAACAAAAATTACGGAGTAACAACAGTTACTGAGTAATAGCAACTTCAGAGTATCAGCAGCTACGGAGTTGGCGGAGTAAAAGCAGTTACCGAGTAATAGCAGTTGCAGATTAACAGCATCAGTGAAACAAAATATCTCTATAGTAGCATTGATGGAGTAACACACCGAATGCTACTTCCCTCCTGGCCATATTTCTTTATTATTCCTGCAAAAGACAAACAAGTAAGTAATAACCACATATTATCATCATTATTTTTATTTTTATTTTATTTTTAGAGAAGAGTGAGAGTGTCCTCTATTTCAATAACCATTAGATCAGCTGAATCTGAAAGGGTTTTGACAAAGGCATCTTTAGAGGCTGGATGATGGTATTATTTTAGACGGTGTCCATTCACCACAAACGTGGTCTGATTCTCATCAATTGTAATTAATCTAACCGTTCCATTTTCGAACACTGCATCCACTTGATATGGTCCCATCCAGCGAGTGCGAAGCTTGCCTTTGAAATCCTTAAATCGAGAGTCATAAAGTAATGCCCAATCCCCCTCATGAAACACCTTAGTTTTGATGAATTTATCATGCCATTTCATTCTTTGCCGTTGAACAATAATAGTTCTCTCGACAACTACTGATCTAATCTCATCTAACTCATTCAACTGTTCCAGTCAGTGTTTCTGTGCTTCTGATAGATCTACGCCAACTTCCAGAGCTGTTCTGAGTGTGCTAATTTCAAAGTATACCGGAAACAAGGGGGATTTCCCATAAACTAATTCAAATGGAGAAAACCCTGTTGTGTTCCGCCATGTCGTTCTATAGGCCCATAAAGCTTCTGGGAGTTTTTGTGCCCAATCCCGGCGATGACTTTCTACTGTCTTTGTCAAGATATTTTCCAATACCTTGTTTGTACTCTCTACTTGCCCATTCGCCTGTGGATGATAGGGGGTTGTTACTTTATGTTTGACCCCGTATTTCTGCATCAATTTCTCTATCATATGGGATGTGAACTATGATCCTTCGTCTGATAAAATTTCTATGGGAGTCTTGTACCGAGCAAAGATTTCTTCAAAAAGGAAGTCTGCCACTACTTGCTCTGTTACTCTCATGACTTCTCTAGCTTCCACCCATTTAGTTACATAATCAGTAAAAACTAGGATGTAGGCTTTCTGATGAGAAGGTGGGTTAAAGGGTCCAACGAAATCGATGGCCCATTTCTCAAATGGTTCAAGGACTATCTGGGGTTGGAGAGGCATTTCATCTGCTCTCCCAGGTTGTCCCATACACTGACAGCTATCACACCTTCGAATATAATCCCGAGTGTCACGAAAGATGGAGGGCCAATAATATCTCATATGCAACACTTTATGACCTATCCTTTTGTCTGCAAAATTTCATCCACAGGGTCCATCACGTGGATCCTTTAAGATCTCATAAATATCATCCTTTGCCACGCAACGCCGGATCTGCTGGTCAATCCCTGTATGGAAGAGATATCCTTCCATCCATGAATATCGAGTACTCCGGTGAATGATCTTCCTTTACTCCTTATAGGACAAGTGACGAGGCACCTCATATGTAGCAAGATAATTATCAATATATGCATACCACAGAGTGTTAGCAGAAACTGCAAAAAGATGCTCATCTGGGAAATTATCTTCAACTGGTGTATTCTTACCATCATGTCCTATCCTAGATAAGAAATCTGCAACCACATTTTCTTTTTCTAGTTTATCTACTATAGTAATATCAAATTCTTTTAGTAGCAACAACCATCTTGTAACACGACCAGGGGTAACAGGTTTGTTCATTAAATACCTGATGGCTGCATGATCAGTGTGCACAAAAGTAGAATATCTAGTAATATAATGCCGGAACTTGTTGATGGCATAAACGACAGAAAGGAACTCTTTCTTAGTCACCATGTAGTTTAATTCAGTAGGGGCCAAATTATTACTAACATAGTAGACTGCGTAAGGTAATTTATCCTCTTGTTGTCCTAGTACTTCGCCAATTGCTGTTTGGGAAGCATCCGTATGAATGTGGAAAGGTAACGCCCAGTCTGGTCCTCTAAGAATCGGGGCACTGTAGACTAATTCTTTAATTCTTGTGAAGGCTATATCACATTCATCTGACCACACAAATTCTGAGTCTTTTGTCAGTAATTGAAATAGTGGGTGTGCTACTTTTGCAAAATTTTCTATGAAACGCCTATAATAACCAGCATAGCCAGTGAAACTACGTACCTGTGTGGGTGTTTTACGTGTTGGAAAGTGTAGAATTACCTTTATTTTTGCTGGGTCCATCCTCATTCCTTCAGCCGAAAGCAAATGTCCTAGAACAATTCCTTTTTCCATCATCATGTGGCATTTTACTGTACTCAGGGAGACCCGTGCTTGTATACATCTTTCAAGAACTTTTTCTAAATTTTTTAGCCCCTCTAATAATGAATTCCCATATGGAGTGAAGTCATCCATGTAAATTTCAACACCATCATCTATCAGATCAGAGAAAATTCCTAGAATTGCCCTTTGGAATGTTGCAGGGGCATTACACAGGGCAAAAGGAAGGACTCGGTATGCGAATGTCCCCCAGGGGCATGTGAAAGTGGTCTTGTCCTGGTCCTCAGGGGCGATCTGGATTTGATTATATCCACTAAACCCATCCAAAAACGAGAATAATTTCTTGCCAGCTAATGTGTCTAAAACTTGATCGATAAATGGCAGGGGAAAATGGTCCTTCTACATTGCCTTATTTAACTCTCGATAATCCACGCAGATCTGCCATTTACCATTCTTCTTAGGGACCATTAATAATGGAAAGACCCATTGGCTATCTGAGATAGGGTAGATAAAACCCACATCCAATAATTTCTGAAGCTCTTCTTTCACAATGTTTTTCAATGCAGGATTCATCCTTCTTTGAGATTGTCTTATAGGACTACAATCTTCCTTGATATATATGTGATGGGTGCATAAGTTGGTAGGGATCCCCTTCATGTCTAAATAATCCCAAGAAAAAGCTTCCTTATGCTTCTGAAGATCATCTACCAGCTACTTCTTCTGGGATTCTGATAGATCCAGATTAATATTCAGAGTTTTCCCTGGTTCTATCTCTACTTGAACGCTTTCATGAGTTGCATCTACATCTTCCTCTAATTCTTCTGCTGTTTCAATAAACTCATGAGTTTAACAGCTTAGGATGGATTCTAAGACCTGCTGATTTGACTCTGAAACGGAACAAGGATCATTCATGAAGGAAGTGATCACGTCATCTTTTGATTCCATCTTCAACTAAAGAGCCTGCCTGATAGTAAGGACCGGTCTCACTTCTTCGTCTTCGACCTCTACCATAGATACAGCCTTCTTGCCACTTGCTAAATTTTTAGGTGCATCTGGTTCTACAGGTGGGTATAGTACCAATTTCTTGGTGTTATGCCCATTAGAGATAACCATATTTCCTGAACAACACCCAATATAAGCGTATGCAGTAGCCAGCCATGGCCTACCCAGAATCAAGGGGTGACCGCCCACTGAATATTGTGTATAAAATACCAGAAAATCTACGGGGTAATGCCATGCATCTACTGAAATTATCACGTCCTCCAACTTCCCTACAGGTTTGACTGTAGATCGATCTGCCAATTCCAACACTGTAGGTGTATGCTTCAAATTTTGAAGGCCTAATGTTTGCATGGTTTCAGTGGTGATGACATTGATGACATCGCCCAGGTCCACCAGCACATTTGGAATCTCTACCCCATTAATTTATACTGTCAAAACTGGGTTCCTCGGTTCTCCATATTTCACTGGTATTGATTTTCCCATCATGAAGTCCGATAATTTTCCCATAACATGTATAGTGAGGGGGTCCTTAGTTTTCTTCGCAGGTTTCTTTGAACAATATTCCCTAAGAGTCTTTGCATAAATCGGCACATCCTTCAAATCTTGTAACACGGGAATGTTAACAAATAAATTCTGGAATTCTCCTAATAAATCAAATTCAGCTTGTGGGCTTGGTTCAGATTTGTTTTATAGGAGGCACCTGGTTTTTAACAATTTGTTTTGGCTCTCTACTGGTCGGCTGTGCTTCTCTTTCTTCATTATCAAGTTGTTCAATGATAACCGGAGGGGGTTGGACATTGAATATTCGACCTGATCGCAAATTCATTTCATACAATTCTGCAGTAGATATACTATACGAAGGCAGGTTAAGAACATCAGCTTGATGGGCTCCTTTATTATTGGGATTAGGATTAGGCTGCATTGGAAGCTGAGGATGGACAAGATGATTACCAGGAGGCACATTGTGGGGTAATTGGAGTTGCTGCTGTGGCATCTGTTGAGGAAACTGCCCTAAAGAGGGTCCTCGCCAAGTTGGAGCCCATGGTGAGCTCACACTGGCTTGAGGGTTCATTGCTGCCACAGTGGGTACTGGTATTGCGGCCACATAGGGGGACAAGGCATGGTTTGAGGATTCATGTTGTAGTTATTGAAATACTGAGATGGATCTGGGTACATACCTTGATTTCCCATCGGTGGTCGAAGTTCCCACGGCTTCCTAGCGCTCGTAAGGTACAATTGCTCCGTGTCCTCCCTTGCTCCTTGAAACACCGCTTTCAGGCCCGACAAGGAAGGGAATGAGCTTGTTACATGATTCAGCTCACATATGTCACATTTTTCTATGGAATTTAATGGGCATTCCATTTCCAGATGATTCTTCTTGCACTTCGGGAAAAATATTGCCATGGTCCTATCCAGTTCTAGCTGCTTCTGCTTTACTTGCAAAGTGTCAATTTGTGTTGACAGGGTACTGAGAATATCTGTCCTTAAGTTGTCTAGCAGGTTCCCGATTTCTGCTTTCATAACACCCCCACCAGATCCTTTTACTGAACGGATCCATAATCTGTTTCTTGCAAGCCCCCTCGAGCATTGGATACACAAATTGCAAATACCTTCAAAGGTTTCCTTGGAGATGTCTCCCTTTCCCACAATATTCAACAGTTCCATTGAGTCCTCTCGAAATGATCGAAGGAGGATAACCTTCAAAATTTCCTTATCGAGATCAGAATGACTTGAACTCTGTAAGAGGTATTTAAACCTCTCCACACAATCTTCCAAACTTTCATCTTATTTTTGTGTGAACTTGAAAAGTTCCTCCTTGAAGTTCTGGGATTTGCAGTAATCCTGGTACTTTTCCAGAAAATCTGTTTGCATATCATCCCATGTGGAAATGGATTTTCCTCCAAAGCCCATAAACCATCGTAGAGCTGTCCCTTTTAGTGTAGAAGGAAAAATCTTTAACTTCTGGGCATCTGTTGTGTAATCATACCCCCGACACACTATTTCAAACTCAAATAAAGATGTGTCGGGATCCTCTGAAACAAGCCCATGGAAGTTTGGTAAGGCTGCTAATGGGATAGGCTTTGTAGGTGCACCAGATCCCAGATTCCCAATGGGAAATTCGATAGTGGAGGTTGTGGGAGCCATAAATATCTTCCAATAATCGCTGGGGATTTCAACAGGCTCTGTGGAGGATGGCCGGGGACTCCTCACTACTGGGACGCGAGTTGCTTTAGTGGAACTTCCCCGGTCTCTTGGCGATAAAAATATCCCCTCGTTTCTTCTTCTTGTGTCCTGATGGTTCAATCCCTCTACTGTAACTTCCTTTCCCTTACTAGAGCAGTCTGACTCCGTCAATGTTCTATTTTCGATTTCTTCCTTTACTATTACCAGCGCAAGATCCTCTCGGTCCGGTCTACTGCTGATTATTTCTTCCACTGTTGGAGGACCCTGTTGTACCAAATCACCAAGGGATACCATGGCCTGCACTAGTTGATCCACTGACTGTCCCTCGGACTTCACTCTCCTAGCCCCTAGCCTTGCAGCTGCGCGAGAAGATGCTTTTGACTCCGCCTTTTCTATGATCTGCTGAATATAAGTTTTTATTCCCAGATCTGGTCTTCCCCTTTTTGGGGCTCTGACTCCGCCCCTCTTATTTGGTTCTTTTTTCATACAAAAATTGGTATGATGGAAGGTCTATGTATGAACCTACAATGCTCCAATCTTGGAGTAAGGTGTCAAAATACCATTCCTTCCCCAAGATAAAAGAGTTCGCAAAAAAAAAAAAAAATACAGCATAACAAAATGCTAGGGTTTTAGGCCCGGAGCAGGGCGTTAAAGAACTCCTCCCTCCCTAGGACAAGAACCAAAATAACACGATCCACAGGAAGACCTAATACTCCCAGATCTGAAGCAGGGTGTCAAAAGACTCCTCCCTCTCCAGGGTAAAAGCTAAGGTTTCCTCACAAGAAAACACATGAAAGTTAAAAAAAAGAAATAACTCCACTCAGGGCCTGGAGCAAGGCGTCAAAAGACTCCTCCCTCCCTAGGACAAGAATATGGCCATAAATCCAAAACAGAAACAGAAATAAAAAAACCAAAATCAAAACCTACGCTTAAGACCTGAAGCAGAGTGAGAAAGCTTGATCTCTCCCCAGGATGAGAGTTTGACCCTCTGGTTGGTTCGAATCATTGCTTGGACCTTGTTAGCCTCCCCGAAAACGGTGCCAAAATGTTGGTGTCTAGGTAAGAATGATTTATCCACCCTAATCCGACATTAATTTTATCAATCCGGGAGCGTATCCTTTCAAGGCAACACGCAAGGTATATGAAGGAACAAACACATAATCCGTCTTAACCAAGGGTTTATAATTAAGATTCAAAACATTTCCGTGAGATGAATTGAATACTAAACTTCAAAAAGCAATCTTAACAGTAAGAATTATAACAACAACCATAACAAAGAAACAATTCACACACTTACAGGCACAACACCTGATCAAAAGAGTGGGCCCAGCTCTCTGATCAGGGTTGCGTTAGTCACGAAGACGCTTAGAACAACAAAACCAGTAGTAATTTATTAATCTGTAATATGTGATTACAATATCCCTTCAGGAACCCCCATTTACAGGAACAATATCCATTTTATACACAACGTGGGAGAATAATAGATCTCCCTGGAACGTGGTAATCGCGCATTCAGAAATACACATCAGTTGGAACAACACAAACATCAGATGTCCAGGATAGAACAAGGGGCCAAGAATAGGCCCAGGGAATCATGACTCCAGCTGCACGATCTCCCTATAGATGACCGTTACCAAATCTGTTGCAAACTGTTGGAGCGAGGGTTCCTGTTCTCCAAACTGCAGTCAAGCACATATCTTAGTGCCGCAAATAGGTAAGACTCCGTGGCTTTAATTCATTAATTAAAATATTCCAGTTGGACATGTTAGGGGTATTTACCTCATAAGTATAGCATAGCAAATGTAGGTAATTAAACACAAAAGGATAAAAAGGGATGATAAAAATGGTCAGAAAGGTAGCCAGATTTGGTGCCCAACACAGGTCATCGTGGCATTTGCGCTATAAATATTTTTCTACGAAGGTTCAGAATCTAAAATTTTTAGGGCGTGAAGTTGAAATCTTGAGGAAAATTGTCGCAAAATTTCAGAGCTTAGTTCACAATATTTTCAGAGATATGATCTGTGGAAGGTAGTGCTTTGTCAGGCTCCTGAATTTCATCTCAAAGAGGTGATCGTGAGAAAAGCTTCATAACTCTCTCTCTGAGCATCGGATTGGAGTGCCGTAAAAAGTGGCCATAAGTAGACGGACTGTAGTTTCTTTTCTATCACTTTTAGATGTAAAATATGAAATAGTGACACGTGGAAAGTCATACAAGTTAGATCTATCGAAACAGTCCATAATTAGGCCATTGTGGGAGATTGGACATAACTTTACCTTGAAGAATCCAAATCAGCTCAGACCCATGGAATTCAAAAGAGGATTCAGAAGGCTACCGCAGTGCCAAATTTCAAATATTGAAGAGCTGTAAGCACAGAGATAATCCAATTTAAATATCGAGCTCTTCAAAAGCAAGAAAAAGGTGTGTATTTTTTTCCGAATTGCATAAGTCTTGTTTGAAGAATAAATTTGAATTATTCCAAGGGCATATTGTAGAATAGATATTAGTATTGGGTTCTAAAAAATTTCCCATAAAAATAATTCAACACCCATTAAGCCTTCAGAAGGCTCTACTATGACTCATGAAGATGAAGAATTGTAACATGATCTATCAAAATTACAAGAGCAAGTGCACCAAATTTCGCTCTCGCAAAGAGCAGCAAAAAATGAAATGGAAGTTTTGAAGAAAGACGCGGAAGCAAAGATGGATGGTGTGAATAATAATATGGATGGTTTGAAGAAAGGCGTGGAATCAAAGATAGATGGCATGGAAGCTGGCATGAAATCTAAGATGGATGACATGGAAGCTAAGATCGATGAAAAAATGGAAAACATGAATAATGATCTAAAATCAGACATGGAAGGTTTGACAAAGTTGATACAAGAAATGTTTCCTAATGGTGAAAAGATAGTAGAGGAAACTCATGATGAGAACAAAATAAATGTTAATCGTGATTTCATAAACTCTAACGTTGGCGGGAAGAACCACCATATTCCAAAAATGGATATGAGGAAGTTTGAGGGAAAGAATCCTGTAACATGGATACTATAGATGGAGCAATATTTTGATCTCCATAATGTGCAAGACACACAAAAGGTATGCATTGCAACTTTACATTTAGAAAAAAATACATTTGTATGGTATTGATGGCTTTGCTCCCATAAAAATATTGTCACTTGGTCAATTTTTACGGAGGAAATGATAGCACATTATGAGGATACAAAGAACAACACCTTCTTTAGCCAATTGATAAATCTCAAAGAAAAGGGTTTAGTGGGGCAGCACATTGAGGACTTCCAAAAATTGAATATAAGGGTAACTGATATTCCAGAGGAACACATGATTGATCTCTTCATAGGTACTTTAAAGTATAACATCCAACATGAAGTTTGCATTTTGGAACCTGATTCATTGGAGAAGGCATTTAGGTTGGCAAGAAAAAATGAATGTAAAATTATGTCGACAAGGAAGCCTACCACTCACTTCTATAAAGAAGGAAGTGTTACTACGCCTAGATTTCCACAACCTACAAGGTTGACACCACAAAAATTGGAAGAAAAAAGAGCAAAAGGGCTTTTCTACAGTTTTTATAGAAAATACACTAAAGGTCATAAGTGTGTTGAGAAGAATTATTTTATATAGATTGTGAAGAGGAAGAAGAAAATGAACAAGAAGAGGATATACACCAGGAACCAAACCTAGAAGAGGAAGAAATGAGTCCGATCATATCGTGTAATGCATTGGCAGGAATTACCACTCCTCAAACTCTCAAGATAGAAGGACACATCAAGAAGAAAAAGGTAATAGTGTTGATTGATTCAAGTAGCACCCATAATTTTATTAATTGTAAGGTAGCCAAGGAATTGAATTGTTTCCTATACCCAGCACCAGAATGTCAAGTGATGGTTGCAAATGAAGGAACTATAAATTTCTCTAGAAAATGCCATAATATCAAGCTAACCATGGGGGAATATGTATTGAATAGTCCAATGATTTCCATTCCTATGGGAGGTGCTGATGTTGTACTAGGAGTACAATGGTTACAATCTTTGGCTACGGTAGCTTTTAATTTTCAAGAACTTTTCTTGAATTTTTTTTCAGAAGGAAAGGAAGTTGAATTACGGGGTATTGCAGGGAAGCCAGGAAAGATAATAAGCTCTAATGTCATGAAAAAGCTTCTAAAGAAATAAGAACGAGACGTAATTGCACAATTATGCTCACTAGAAGTTCCAACATCAAAATCATCTATTTCTGCAGATCTCCAACAAGTCTTGGACAATCATTCCAAGGTGTTTGAAACTCCCAAAGGACTCCCACCTATTCGTGATCATGATCATGCTATTCATTTGATTCCAGGAAGTGTTCCTCCAAACATCCGACCTTATAGATATCCTTACTTCCAAAAGAGCGAAATTGAACGCATGATTGCAGAAATGTTAGAGGCGGGTATAATTCAACCTAGTCAAAGTTCTTTCTCTGCTCCTGTGGTATTGGTACACAAGAAGGATGGATCATGGCGAATGTGTCCGGATTATAGGGAGCTCAATAAGCTCACCATTAAAGATAAATTTCCCATTCCTGTGATTGATGAATTATTGGATGAATTACATGGAAAAATTTATTTTACCAAGTTAGATCTTCATTCAGGATATCATCAAATTAGAATGAAGACTGAAGATATTCCAAAAACAACATTTCGAACTCATGAGGGTCATTATGAATTTTTGGTCATGCCTTTTGGCCTTCCCAATGCACCTTCTACATTTCAAGGGTTGATGAATTCCATTTTCAAACCCTTCCTTAGAAAATTTGTGCTAGTATTTTTTGATGATATACTAATCTACAGCAGGTTTTGGAAGGATCATGTTGAACATGTTGACAGGGTGCTCAAAATATTGCGGGAGAAACAATTATATGCAAAAAAATCCAAATGTTTCTTTGGAGTACAAGAGGTGGAATATCTGGGTCATATTGTATCTCACGAGGGTGTTAAAGTAGACCCTAACAAAATTAAAGCCATTAAGGAATGGAAAGTCCCCACAACCATAAAGAAGTTGCGAGGATTTCTTAGGTTAACAGGGTATTATCGCAAGTTTGTTAAGAATTATGGGAGAATAGCAGCACCTCTAACAACATTATTGAATAAATATGCATTTTCGTGGACTCCTAAAACAACTAAGGCCTTTGAACATCTTAAAGAGGCAATGTGCCTAGCACCGGTCTTAGCTACGCCAGAATTCACAAAAACATTTATTATGGAATGTGATGCCTCAGGAAATGGAATTGGTGCTGTTTTAATGCAGGAAGGAAGACCCATTACTTTTGAAAGTCGTCCAATCAAAGGAAAGTATTTACAGAAACCTATTTATGAGAAGGAAATGTTAGCAATACTGCATGCACTAAAGAAATGGTGAACTTACTTAATGGGAAGACACTTCAAGGTAAAAACTGATCATGATAGTCTTAAACACTTTTTGGAACAAAGACTATCTTCAGAAGAGCAGCAAAAATGGGTCACAAAGATGTTGGGTTATGACTTTGAAATAATCTACAAAAAAGGAAGGCTTAATGTTGTTGCAGATGCACTCTCAAGAAAGAATGAAGAGGTGGAAGCATTGCTTTGTGCCATTTCTATTATCCAACCAGATTGGATAACCGAAGCAAGAGATGAATGGAAGAAGGACAAAGATGTATGGACACTCATTCAAAAGTTGCAGCAAGATCCTAGTACATCTGATACATTTAGTTGGAAAAATAATTCCTTATGGTACAAAGATCGCTTATATCTTTGTAAGAATTCCCAACTAAAACAAAAGGTTATTTTGGAATTGCACACTTCTCCTTTAGGAGGACACTTAGGATTTATAAAAACTTACCACGGGGTGAAGAAAGAATTTTTTTGGGATGGCCTTAAATCTGATATTCAAAAGTTTTTGGCGGAATTTTTGGTTTGCCAGCAGAATAAAGTTGAGACAATTAAGACCCCGGGACTTCTACAACCTTTATCCATTCCAAGTCAACGTTGTGAGGAGATTTCAATGGATTTTATCACAGGTTTACCTAAGTCCGAAGGAAAGAGTGTCATCATGGTGGTAGTTGATAGAATTACCAAGTATGCACACTTTTGTGCATTATCTCATCCATTTAAAGAAAGTACAGTTTCTACTACATTTATGGACACAATTCAAAAGCTACATCGAAACCCAAGGGTTATTGTGAGTGACATAGATCCCTTTTTTACTAGAAACTTTTAGACGGAGTTATTTTCTTGTTTGGGTACTCAATTAGCTCATAGCTCATCTTATCATCCTCAATCTGATGGTCAAAATGAGATCGTAAATAAATGTTTTGAAGGATATCTTCGTTGTTTTGTATCTGATAAACAAACACAATGGGTCAAGTGGTCACCTCTCGCTGAATGGTGGTATAACACTTCCTTCCATACTGCAGCAAAAATGACCCCATTCATGGCACTTTATGGATATCATACACCATCCATCACATCATCTTTAAGAGAAAATTTGAAGGTTCAAGCAGTGGAAGATCACATCGAGCATCAACAAGAAGTTCTCCAACTCTTAAAGGATAACCTGAATTTGGCACAAAATCGAATGAAACAACAGGCAGATCAACATCGCAGCGAGAGAAGTTTTGATGTAGGAGATTGGGTATTTTTACGGCTACAACCATACAAACAAATGTCCCTCAAGCAAGCTAAGAAGGATAACAAATTATCGCAAAAGTACTATGGTCCTTACAAGGTGTTGCAAAAGATTGGTACTATGGCATATAAATTGGAGCTTCCTTCTTCTTCGCGAGTACATCCAGTTTTCCATGTTTCATGCTTAAAGAAGGTTATAGGTAAAAATCTTCCAGTTCAAACAATATTTCCAGAAATTGATGAGGAAGGAAAAATCATATTGGAACCTGAAGCGGTCATGGAAACAAGAACTCGTCAGCTACGGAATCGATCAATTTCAGAGTATCTCATCAAGTGGAAGAACTTACCCACTGAAGATTCTACATGGGAGGATGAGAATTTTATACGGAAGCACCCGGAGCTACTCAAGTGTTGAGGACAACACTTTTTTGAAGGAGAGGGGCATGTTAGGTCCCTATATTACTAGTATAGTCCCTTATTGTTGTTAGTGTAACCCCCTTATTGTTATTATTGTACCCCTGTAACCCCCATATTGTTATTATTGTGCCCTTAAATTATTATTGTTAAGTCGGCTAGGATTACATTGTGGCCCCACTAGGATTACATTGTGGCCCCATGGACTCGTATATATAGAAAGGAGGTTTTGTAATTTGTATCATCCAAGAATTTTTCATTAATGTAATGTATTAGAGGTTCCCTGTCGAAGTGGCTTATTTCTAAGGCATTGATATCTCTTTTCTTCTATTTATGGAGCTGGTTTCACAACACAGATTGCTAAAGGAGAATTTACTGGCCATAAACACTCTCCTTTTAATATGGTGAAACAATCTACTAATCTAGTATGCATAATGGATGAATTTCCTCCTATGAATAAGCTACCCAGGTATGATCAATATGATGATGATTATGTTCTCCAGACTCAAGCTAACACTATAGAACAATCAGTGATCAGTTTGTGGGATAAAGACAGTCATTTTTAACAACTCAAAAATAGTGATCAACGAATACCCCTCAGCTATGAAAATGAAGAAGAAAGTGCAGGAAGTTTGGGAGAAAGGGAAGGGTCTTTACCTCTTTGTTATGCTTCATTTAAGTCCATCAAAGACAAATTTACTACAATAAAAAGTTAGCAATATTTGGGTATTGATTTTAACAACAAAGAAGACATTCAGCCCTATGACCAACCTTCACAAGGGAAAGAGAACAACTGTGGTTCTATCCAAGGAAAAAGGAAAATGCCTCCTCCTCTAACTGAAGAAGAAATCAATCAAGGTCTAGGTATACAACCAACTTCTAATCTTTCATATAAAGAGACTATTTCTATTTACTCTCCTGTTGATTTATATGCTGCTTCCTTGCCTCATGAAGAATCAGTTTTGATGGAAGACAACATTGCAATTTATGATGAGGATGCCAGTTCTGATGATCACGAGGAAGAGGTGGAGTTTCTTTCCCAAAAGAATCTCAAGCTTACCCAAATGGAGGAAGAAGCAGTCCTGGATCAAGCTTATTCTCCAAATATTCACATTCAGGGATTGTTTCAAGATCCCTTTGTTGATTTGTTAGAGATATTTTAAGAGGGAGTAAAACATGTCAAGAGCAGTTTGATGCAGTGGGAGTAGCCTTTTGATTTCTTCCACATACTCAAATATTTGAACCAAGATCACTCATGGAATCATTTTCTTGATTGGAAATATTGGAAAAGAGAGTTCACCAACTGAATGTATATCATGTATAGGTTAGATTAGGATAGTTAGGCAGGAAAATAAGCTCAGCACTATGAGCATCTTTCTAGTTTTTAGTTTTAGAATGCTGATCTTGAAAACACAAAAACACAGAAAATATGAAAAAGAGGGCGTATGAAAATAAAAGGTATAGCCCCATACCCAAAAAAGAGTTTTGCTGAAAGTGATCAAGTCTAAATGCCACTACTAGTTGAGAAAAATAGTCTTGTTCAGTCATCTAGCCTAATCATGACTGAACATGTTTTAAATTTCTGCTGATAGATTAGTGAAAGAAGACTTGTTAAACCATTTAAGCTTGAATTGTCAGTAGGTTAGATTAGGAAAAGATTTTTGGTTCCACATGCTCAAATCTGAACCAAAGAAGAGAGAGATGGACGAATAACAAATTCCAAATCACAACCCTCATTTTTTCACTTTTACTTTTTGCAAATAATGTTCGTGTGCAGCTTGTACAAAATGCCACAGCCCATGACAAATCAGATTTCTTAACCCTTGTTTGATCATGTTTTCAATTTCATGTCAATAGATTAGAGAATGAAGTCTATCAAACAGCTCAATCTTGAGAGTCAAAGTCTATGTAGAGAATGAAAGAGTTCACTAGCATAATCTGAAATCTTATAAGTGATAAGGGTACAAGTAGATAGCTTTTTTTTTGCTTTCAAAAGAAAAGAATGTCAAGGGTTTTCTAGTCTAAGTGCACCCAAGGAAGAAAAAAAAAATGCTAGGCAAAGTACGATGGGTAGGTAGAAATGAGGTTGAAGCAAGCATGTCTTTCAGATTCTTAAGATCATAGTTTCAGGAGAAACATTTGCCAATGGAAGAAGAAAAATCTACCTAATGGATGAGGCACTGGTCTTCATAAACTTAGAGATCCATTATCTGAAGTTCAGGACACCTTCTGAAAAGGAGCTTCCGTCCCCATGTGGATCCACTGTTAGTCATCAGTAATTTTTTTCCATTTATAGATGACTAAATGTTAATCCTAGATTTCTAAAAACAAAATTCATGAATATTGTGAGTTTTAGAAATCTCACTGCCTTCATTATCCTCAAACCGATTTTTTCACTATTCTACTATCTTTCCATTCCATGGTTAAGCTGTCATTCCTAAGAGACCCCTCATGGGCTTAGGCCACTCTTTTGTATCCTATTTTCCTACCTATAACCTCAGTACTCTGTTTTGCCTTTGCCTCACCTCCTTCTATCCTTAATATACCTTCATAAACACTTCCCATCACTCGTATCCCTCAAAATTATCAATTTTCTACAAAACTTAACCTATTGCTACAATCTGACACTTTTTCAAGACTAGGCCTATGTTTTTCCCTTTTGGACCCCTTCCCATCACTCAATCCTTCAAATTCCACTTTCCCTTACTCTCTAACATCTATCCCTAACCCCCAAAATTTCCCCAAGAATTTATACAACCCTTAACCCCTTCATTCCCCTCCCTCTACAAGGCAGTCCTAAAATCCCCTGTTTTGCCTACACCAAACCCTAATTTCCTCTTCCAACTAAGCTAAGGTTTGCTATAGAAAATAGACATAGGAGAAAAGGATCCACATGATAGGTCATATCAGCAAGCATAAATCCATACCAACTCATAAACATCATGCCTCCATCATTTTCCAAGAATTCTTTCCAAAGGACAAATCATTTGCCACACCTAAGGCTAGTTTTGCTTCAAACTATGTCTCTGACCAAAAAGAGATGAGTTTGACAATAGTGAGAGAGGTTTTTGTCCATCATAGGTCCAATAAGAAAAACCTCCTTCACTTTTTACACAGGTATCATGGTTTGGGAGCAATGTCAAAGATACAGGTGTCACGGGAAAATTACTACATTACTGGAATGACCTTGGGAAAATCAGATTTTTCTCATAGCTGGAGTGTCCAAATGACTTGATTGATGAATCAAATGACAACTAAAATTGAATATATTTCCAATGAGCTATCATGAGCTAAATTTTGAGTTGAGTAAGGCTTCCAAAAGTGGTATGCACCAGCACTTTGCATTTTTGCACCATTTTTGTACCACCAATGCTAGATTTGCCCTGTGATGCTCCCTGATCCATTGTTGAAATTTCCATGACTTTTATAGACTTCATAGCCCAATGACTTGAATATTTCCTCATTCCATATATTCTACTTGACCATATTACCCAACCAAAACAATCAAACAAACCCTACACTAAACAACTAGCCTAAAATCAAACCCTAGAAAGCAAACAAGTTCACATCCTTTGCATAAATAGAGAGAGCCCTCTCTGAGTCTAGGAAGGATAGATCTTAGGACTCCAAATACTGGTCTGATGTTACCTTGTGCATTTTATCTAACCAATCTAACAAATCACGGGAACCTAACATAGTGCAAGTGAAATACCAAAGCCTCTCTGATCATCAAGAAAATATGGTTTTGTAAGGTCTCTGTATTATAATGAATTTCCACTGTGTTGCTGTCCACATGCTTATATTGCAACTATGAAAGTTTAGTCCCAATTTTCAGGCCTTGGCCTTGATTCTATCTGAAGCAGCTCCTCTTTTTACAGGGCTTTGACACATGCTTACCATTCAACATAGAAGTATATGATAAACTTTGTATTCATAAACAAATGAGTAATGATGACTCAGAAATGCCACTAAATGAATGAAAAAACCATTGTTCTATGGGGATGTGTCCCTTAGGGTGGGATGGGGAACCTCCATGTTTCCCATGTTCCCAAGGTGTCTTTTTCTTTTAGGATGCTCCAAGAAACATTTGTCCACATATCTCTTTTGGGAAGTGCGGTGAAACATAGAGGGAAATGCATTTTCCCAAAAAGGTTTTTTATTTTTCCATTTTTTGGGACAATTGAAGAAACATTTATCTACATATCTCTGTGGGAAACATATATGGAAAATTTTCCCTAATATGAAGGATGAATTTTCCAAAAGGAGGATTTTAAGTTTTTCCCTATTAAAAAAAGCGCTTTTGGATGTCTCTTAGAAAAAATGAGTTGCCAATTTTTATGGTGGCCCAAATGCTTCTACTTGCTTGTTTGACCATCCCTATACATGCAACCAAGACTGCGATTCCTTGTATTCCTTCTCCAAGTGACTCTTTACTCACGTTATGTTCACTCTTTCCAATGCCATTGAAACCCTCGCCTAGTCCAATATACCATCATTTCGACATGCGTTGTTGATCCACATTGTACTTTTTACTAATCAATGCTCATTAAATTTTAGTAGTCAATTTTGGATTTTTTGCCATGTTATTAGAACCCCATTGTTGAGGTTCCTATTGTAGTCAATGTTCTTTATCCACATTGTGTTCGCTCTTTCAAATGAAAGTGCAACCCACACCTAATCCAATATACCATCATTTCGACATGAGTAGTTGATCCACATGGTAATTTTGACTAATCAATACTCATTAAATAGTGCTTTGTCAATTTTGGATCTTTGGCGATGTTATTAGAACCCCATTGTCGAGGTTCTTAGTGTGCTTGATGTTCAAGGTGATCAAAGGTTATAGAGCTTTTTCCACTTTTAGTGGTATGTAGAAGTAATTGATTTATTTATAGTAATATAACTTTGTTCCAATTATATATTGTGCGAGATTTTAAAAGCCAACAAAAATCTCTATCACTTTTCGGATAATATCATTGGATTGTTTAAATATATAATCACAAAATATAGCAATAAGTGAGACAAAAAACTAGACATGGAAGGCAAAAATCCCCACAAAATTATTATTCATATACTCTTTCTATTCTAGAACTTGTGGAATAAGTTGGAGAGATTCTCTGCTAGGGTATTGAGTTCATGGTATATATGGCCACAAGAGAACGAATCCAACTTATATTAGACTTGTTTCATACCTTGCAAAATGTGAGCCAAATGAGAGGCCACTATGCTGACTTTGTCGCAGACTCAATCCACAACAAGTTTTGAATCCCCCAAAATATTTAGTTTTTTGACATCTTTTTGGTTGACCACATTGACAAGAGCCTAGAGAGTTGAAAATTCAACTCTCATGTTTGTGCCCATACTTGGAGCATATTTGATATCCAAAAAATGAGAAAGTTTTGCATATTACAATGATTTTATTTCATTGCTTTGATCTTTCATGTTGTGTCATCAATTAAAGATTCCATTCCTCCATTAGCAGGACTGCCTACATACAGACCTCCACTTTCAGGTTTTGTTTCTTTAAGTGGTTCACGCCCAATGAACTTCTACATCGATGCTAGCTGGGTCATATGGTAGCATTTCATCTACTTTTCATCAACCTTTAAGGACAAAAATTGACATATCAAATGATTCATGCCCATTAACAAGACAAAATAAATTGGCTATAATCCATTCTGGTGAGATACTGGATATATTGAAACCATTCCCACAAGCTTCAAAAACCACTTTGGCTCCAGTTCAAGTTCTGGATGGAAAGACAAAGTCCTTGCCAAAATATCTTGGTAATTAATCAAGTTCTCTTGTAGTTGCATTTTTCAACAACGAAGATAATTGTAGTTTACAGTTTTTCATCAGTCCTCCATTTGAAGTATTGACTATAGATAAAGCAGATAGAGTTAAACTGTCACCAGTGAACATGCCTAATGTGACAACATGTGATCTCTCTAATGGTACGGTTTCAAATTGTTCTGTAGTTTCTGCACTTGAGTCTGGTATCAACAAACAATCAAAGGTATCAACCAGGTAATACATCAGTATGGAAAGGACTGTCAGTTACCCATTGTACTTTGTGTCCAGGTCACCATTTTAAATTAACACACAGCCATATATGCAGATCAATGACATTTTATTGTCTCAAGGTAGTTTCCATCACAAGAGCACTATCAGAAAAAAAAGGTCATGCAAATACTCAACAATCTACTATTGCACATTCATGAGGTTACTGTCATGCTTAGGTCACTATCTTGTGTCACTAAGGTACTGTCATTACAACTTTCTTTCACCAATATACACGTCTTTAGTACTATAAGTATTCCATGCTTTCTGAACTAGGAAAATTCCCTTACTGTACCTAATAATAAACCCTTATTGTGTTACAAGTTACAACAAGTAATGAGTCTTCTCATTGCTGGACTAATCAAATTCTATATAAATGATGATATTTTTCCACTGTTATCACAAGATATTTTCCACTGGAATATATTTTGAGGATGAGGAATCAAATCACAGCCTCTTCACTGTACAAAAACCCTTATTCTATCCAAAAGCTACAATACTTCATCAATACCAACATTCCTCTGTGTATGATTCATAAATGGCAACTCACAGTTCGCTATTAATTTCTACCTCTATATTTCAAATTCTTCACTGCAATGCAAGCCTAGGGCTTATTGTTTCTATTCGGGTTTAATTCTCCTTGGTAGGCACATGGAACAAGAGTATATATTTCCTTTAGGACAGATGAGAAACAATTCATATATTCTTCACTGTGAATTAGCAATCACAACCATTCATACTGAAGTAAACATGACATTGGAGAAATGAGACTAGGCAACGATAATAACCATGTAGCTTGAATAATGGATCAGGATTTTTATGCTTTAGAAGACTTTAGAACGTGAGAGTCTATAAGACATTTGAAGAAACAAAATTCCTCCCTTTCAATCTCTTGAAGAAGGAAAAATTGGCAGATCCTCTCCATGTGGCATGTGTTGATTTTCTTGATGTGGAAGTGATGGGAACAAACCTTGAGCTACTTGAGAAGAGTCTTAAGGCCATTTGGACAATGAGACTATTGCATAGCTACATAAAATTCTCATAACATGCCATCTTGGGCCAAACAGTTTGAGGGGAGGATTCCAAGTGAGCCGAACTTAAATCATGTATATGTCATCCCTAACTGGCTTGTTGATCTCCTCATTTAGGTGGCAGAGGTGACCAAGGGCATTCAAAAGGTACTTTAATGAAGGGAAATTCTTAATACAAATGTCGATGTATTGAAGTAGTAATAATCCCTCCAAAACCAACAGTTTCTATGTCTATTCAAGCCTAGAGAAGCAATCCCCTTTGAGAATCAAAGAGCTAAATAATTGTATCTATCATGTCAAGTAATGCAGTCCTTTGGGGTGAAAATATTGTGAAGGAAAAAAACAAGCTTGTAAATGCTCTTAAAGGATGGGTACCAAACTTGTTTTGGAAATTGGTATGTGGAATGACTTTTTTATAATGGTTCACATGTTGTAGCATGATAGACTAAAGTCTCTCCAAACATTCTCAATTAGATACAATTAGACTAGTACCCCATGTATTGATTCCAAAGTCAAAGGTTTTTCCTTTATTTGAGTTTGTTTGGGGAATAAATTTTGCACACATTTCAATAATGAAGAACGAGGCTTTGATGATTTCTTGAGGATAAGTTTCTAAGAGAAATCCCTTCATATTAGCAAGAGACATTTTTATAAGATGTAGTGGTCAAGTGAATCAAAGATATGGATACAAACATTTTAATGAGCTTTAATGATTGCATCATTTGTTTTCGAATCACAAATTTTGTTTATTAGGAATCTGTTTTAGATGAAAATGCCCAAGAATAATGCATGAAGAAATAATTTGTGAGTTGTGTCACTTTGCTGAGTTTGTATGAAGAAAGAATTGTCGCTACACATACATATGGCCTAGATGTGAGCCTCATTATTTTCGGTTTTGGATTTTTGTTATTGCTTTGGTAGCTTAGATTCTCCATAATAGTAAAGTACACCACTTGAATAGAACAAGTTTGGAAATGAACAAGTTATGATATGTCAAAATGTTCTGTTTTAATTCACAGTCCTATTTTTGCTTATCATGTGGTAAGGTTCTCATCTGGGATGTTGATACACAACCAAACAGTTGGGTTTCTCTTGGGGTAGTGGATTCTGCTCCAGATTTGGTTTGATTTTTTTCTCATTTCCTGTAAGAAATCATGCTTGTTTTAAAATCATGTTTGTTTTAATTGAAATGCCTTGACAGAGGTTCTAGCACCACGAGCATAGATTCTCCTAAAACACTAGGCCTAGGGAAAAAATACTCATGATCAGGGCATGGCCCAGGTTAGGTCACTGAGCAAGCCTATTTTGAGTGGTGATAATCCTTTGTGATCTAATGGTATCCCAACCAACCCTATGGTATATCACAATACAAAGTCAACCTTGGAAAGAAATGTGTAAATTGTAAATTGGGTATCCAAGGTGCACATTAATGTTGATGATTATGTTGCAAGAGGGAGAAACAATGATGGTATGTGTAGCAACTCCAATGTTGTTAATGTTAAGTGTGGGGGGTTTACTGGTGGTAGGCCATAATATATTAATGTGGATGAATTTGTGGCTAGACGATAAGAACGCTAGCATCCGGTAGCTTCATTTGGTGGAGACCTGCAAAAACCTATGCAAACAATGCCACCTGAGGCTGAGAGAAGTTTTGATAAAAATATGGAATCTGGAGAATTGAAATCTCACCTTGAATATGACTTAAAGGAAATCAATATTGAGTTGGAAGTTTTTCCGAATCAGAAGACTTGTTGCAGTTCCCACAGTTCGATGACTTTCTGTAGTCTGCACCAGTGAACTTACCTGAAGAGAATTCACCTGAATCTCTTGTTGATGATGCATAACATGATGAGAGACATACAGACATTGCAATGGAATTTATGGAGGAGAAAGAGATAGAGAAAATATGCACACACACACTGAAAGTGGACACAATAAATGTTGAAAAAGTTGGTGATATTCCATGTGATCTCTGTTTGTCTCAAGCACACTGAAAATAGAGTTAGTGGGTTCTAGGACTACATTGATTCTTGAGGTATTTTAAGCTGCTAATGTATAAATTTAAACATGGGAGACAGGTAGGCTTTAGCCTGTCTTTAGAGTTGCCTTATATTTTATATGTCAAATTGACCTTGTTTCTTGGTAAGCAAATTCTTTGGCTGCATTTTTTTGTATCTGCAAACTAAGAAAACTTGATCAGTCCTCATATTTAGTGCAGGATATAATTACAAATTATTCAAGAGAGAAAAAGAGGAAACATTGCCATTGTGTTGAAATTATGAATGGATTGGTATAAAGTCAAACATAATTAGGCATTTGTGTCATGTAGGGAAATTTAGAGTAGAAATAGTAATAAATTAATATCAACTAATGCACATTGAAATGTCCAAGAATAGTTTATGAAGGTAAGATGAATTGATTAATGTTCACAAATCACCAAAGGATATATTAATAGGTGTTATGTAGGTAAATCCTCTCTACGGACAGAGACGATCCCTCTAGCCCTAGGGTGGGTCTAGAAACAAAAGGACACACGAAAGTGTTGCTACCTAGTTAATGAATGAATGAAAGACACGGTAGATCGACCTACTTGGAATCCAATGTTGTCATTTTTGTAGAAAGAGTAGTAGCCTGTCGCTCCTGTCTTGGCAAATCACAATCCATTCGTTGTTACACCTAAATACCTGTACATGTAACAAGAACAAGAACAACATACGACATCATAGTTTCACTCACAACTATTAACCAGTCAAAGAGGGATAAAACTATCGCATTACATAAACATCATAACATAATAGTGGAACTAAACAGTAGTCATGTATATATAAGTAGAAGGAAGAGGTACAACTGATGCTTTGATATCGCAATCTCCTCTAGCGGGGTTCAGTGAAAGCGCGTCTCAGTACCTGTCGAGGGATTTAGACGGAATGAGGACATGGATTCAAGCTCTCCTCAATGTGATTCCTTCTCTCTATCTTCTCTAGTCATTCAACTATCAGCTCTCCAAGTTCAACTATTCAACCATTCAGCTAGTTTGTACTGAGAGAGATAACTCCTTTATAGAGGAAAAGGAGGAGGTTGGGATCTCTACAAAGGTGGGAGGGAGTCCTATCCTTTAGGAGAGTTCCAAGGGAGGTGGAAACTACTAACTAAAGGAGGGAGTCTGTGATTGTTTCAGTTCAACCACTCCCAACGACTCATCCTCGAGGTGGTTGGAATAGAACCTCTGCCTCTATTTTTTAAAAAAATTCCAAAAACAGCTTGGCGCAAGCGCTTAACTGGGACAGAGCGCCAACTGGCGCGGGCTCAGTGTTAATATTCCAGTTTGACGCAGTAATGTAACTAGCTACTCGCACCAAGGCAAAAACAAAGGTTTTTACAGTTCTACTCAGGGAATTGTCAACAAGAGGAATGTTACTCTCATGCAAAGGAATGTAATGATGGTTTTTTCCTGGCATGACACTGCTTATTAGTCACAAAAACGACCCTCCAATATGCGAGATGGGGATTGCAGGGATAATGACAAAATGCTGTGTAACAGATGCCCCTTAAAGCATGAGGTCCGAGGGAGAGGGAGGGGCGAAATGATTTATGAGAACTTGTTCGAACCAAACACAGCGGTTGGAAAACCTGCAATTACAAATACAACTGATATCGCTGATACATGAACATGTGGCATGGACGCAGCCATCCATATAGAGTATATATAAAAAATGAGATCCGAGGTATGGACGTAGCCATCCAGCAGTAAGGATCAACAAATAGACTCAGGTATGGTCGCAGCCATCCAATCAAAAGAGTCATGCAATAAGTTATAATAATCCACCAAAATCCATAGCCTGGACTTTATCAGACAAAATCCAGGGTCTTTCCCTCCATCTCGACCCGAACTAGTACAATTTCAAGCATGCGAATATATGAGCTGAAGTCGAACATGCCAGAAAATCACTTGATTACCAGCCAATGATGAAAGCTATTAACATGCACGAGAGAAATCACCATTAATGAGAATGGCTCTCAAGGTACAACCGGTACAATCTATGGGATGTGAATAGTGATATGGCGTCGAACATCCACAAAATCACTCGATCGAAGGCCAATGATGTGGACCTTGCGTCGAATGCGAAAAACCTGCCATTAAAGCATGCAAGCTCCAAGGTACCATAATAGAGTCTCTTGATCAAATTACTGGATAATGAGTTGAAGTCGACAGGAAGTGATCTGATCGAAGGTGGGCCATAATGTTTCACACATCATTGATGCGAGACAGAGTAACATGATAATAGTGAATCAAGACCAACAAAGAATCAGAGGGTGGTTGAAAACTGCAGAGGAAAACTTCTCTTGAACATATCAGCAACATGACACTGGATTTGGTAGTATAAGACATCAAAAGATCTGAAGTCATGATGACGTGGCAAAGAGCGGATGAGAGGTCAAAAGAGATTACCGAAACCCATGGAGAAAAAAATGACGAAATGAGATGTCCCCAACCCGACAAGAATGCAGACAAGTGACATGTTCAAGAGCGACATACTGCCAACATAACTAAAACTTGGTTCCATTTCCCCCCCACCATTTATGGAGAGTACCCCAATTATTTTAAAAACAAGCTTGAAGGGGATAGAATATGCTTGTGCTGTAAGTTTGTCCTTCAGACAAATCCATCCTAGTAAATTTTACAAGCCCTAGGAAGGAGGAACTCGAGTAATGCCATGGCGATGAAATCCGATGTCATCAGTGTTTAACGAGTCTGAAAAAGGGAGAACTCGACATCTTTTCATGTTTAGAGAGTTTGAAAAGAAGGAAAAAAAAAAAACTCCAACATGGCCCTTTTCGTAAATAGTCTCTCAGATCCGAAAAGGTAGAAAACAATATTTGAAAGAACCTCTTAGTCGTGAGAGGCTAAGGTATTCCTTTTTCGTAAATAATCCATCCTAGCCTGAAAAAGGGGTAAACGTGTACTGAGTAGATATCATTTTGCAGCCATTTAACGAGTTCAAAACGACAAGAATCTCGAAAACATTTTCAATTTTAGAGAGTCAGAAAAGCTCTGAAAGATGACTCCAGTAGTGACTTTTTCGTGTTTTTACCGAGTCCGAAAAAGTATAAAATATAAATCGTTACTTCATCAATGTCGCATCAAAACCTGTTGTTGCACAAGAGACACGTGTAAAATCCATTTCTCGAAAATAATACAATAACATAATAAAAAAATATGTCTTAAAACCTAATTAGAGGAAAAATACCCATGAGGACAGGATCCTCGAAAATGCCTGGCCCTATGCTCTCGTAGGGAGTAGGAATCTTATCCATATATGGAACGTTGTTCTCGGAAGAAGAAGTGAAAAAATAAAATTGATCGACAGTAAAAATATTTCCTTCGTGCGGGAATTTCAAAACACGAAAGAGAGTGGATGGAACAAATAGCATGGCCTGAGTCCAACTGGACCGAGGAGAAGATTATAATTGAGCTTAGCATCAACGACTTCAACTTCGACATTGACTGTCTTCCCTTCTAATGTGGTCGGTAAACTAGCGAGAACACCAAGAGGTTTAGACTCTCGTCCATCAAATGCTTCATGGGCATTGGGTGACGAGGTAAGAGATAGAGAACCAATGGATTTCCAACAAGTAGATCACATAACACAGGTATATGCACCCTCATTCACAACTTCCCGGTGAATGTTCAAACCATTTATACCAAATTGAATGATGAGTGCAATTTGGTGTGGGAGTTGCGGGACAAAATTCTCTAAATCGAAAGAAAGCAAGCTAGTATCGGTAGGATCAACCCCACCTATTGCGGATAACAATGCTTTTTGTTGTGATGGACAACTATGAAGTACTTCTAATGAAGACATTGCGGATGGTGCTTGAGCCAAATCCTCAACAATACTGTAATGCTGAGCGGCACGGGAATTAGGATTGTACGAAGACTTGCAGAGCACACCTTTAGAAGGTGGTCGCACAACAGATTCAGTATTAGGCCGTTCAATCTCAAGAGGGCCAGAAACAGGTGGAGGAGGAGGATCATCAGTGATCTCCTTCCCAGTTTCCTGACATGAACCAGAATAATATTTCGATCAAGTAGTAATAGAAACGGGTGCAAAACTGTTCATCATAAAAACCTGAGAACCAAATGGGGTAGAGGACTGAGGTTTCTCTAACATTTGAGTTTGATGAGTAGGAAAAGGTTCTTTAAGAACATCTGGAGCACCTTGAGTGCCTTTTAGCAATCAGCTCACTTCAGACCATCGAGGAAAGTCTTTGCTGAAGTTCTCTTCGTCACAAATCAAACAAGGATACTTCGGTTTGCGTTGAGAACTATCAGCAGAATGAGGTTTTGATGAATCCTGTTTCGGGGTATCGGATTTGGCCTTACCTTTACCTTTCTTCTTACCTTTAGAAGCATTATCTGTAGGATTGGCCTGAACGACATTCACTTTTGCGGGTTTGCCAAAATTCGGATTTGGTTGAGAAGCAACATTATCGAAAGAAGTAGACTTCTACTTCCCACAATTAGATGGAGAATTTTGAGGAGTCTGAGATACAGAACCAATAATACCGTCAACGGATGGAGTTGCTGGAGGTTTAGATGTTCCAGGTCGAGGAGCATCAGGCAAGATATCATATAAAGCGCTGGATTGAGAGTACACAAGATCAAGGTACTGGGCGTAAGCAATGGCTTGTTCCTCGGTGACACATGCCCCCATAGCTATGTCTTTGGCGATCTGATTGACAAAGGAGGTAGTGAACCAATGAGTTAGAATCTGATCAGGAATTTCAAATTTGATTATGCGACGACGTCACCTCGACTCATGAATATGATCCGAGATATGAGTAGCTCAGTCCTGTTTCAATGAAGTGAGGAGGTGTGTCCCAGTCTCATAGTAGACTGGAAACTGGAAATGTGTAATGAATGCCATAGCTAAGGAATTGAAATCTTGAAAAAATCCACGAGATAGCTCAATGTACGACTTTGCAGTGGCACCAGTAAGAGTACGCTAGAAAATACGGAGCTGAATAGAATCGTTAACCCAAGAGTTAGAGGAACACCACAAGTGGTAAGTCATAACATGCGTTTGGGGGTCTTCACCAGGTTTACCCTCAAATTTGGGACAATCACTAGGAATCTTGGTCAGAACGGGAGTCCAATACAGATTATGAAGAATGGGATCATTTTTCAATTTGGACACATCAGGTAATTCCAACGTAGCAAGAAATGGTAATTGAGTATTAAAATTCATCGGAGGTCTTTGATAAGGATCTGTGTGTACATTCAACCCAGTCCGAACGAGATTATGTCCCCATGCATTCTGTCCCGAAAGATTTGGATCATAGGGATTAGAAACAGGATAATTCAGTTGATACTGGGATTGAGGACCAGGATATGGAGTCAAAGTGGACCACGGAGGTCCGTGCTGAGCAGTATAAGGATTCTGTTGTGGAATGTAAGCATGGCTTTGAGGTTGATGATATAAAGGTGGATTTTGAGGGTAAGGAATCTGAGGCGCGCTATATACTGATTGATATGAACCTTGAGGGTGATAAGCGCCCTGCGGTTGAGAAGCTTGACCTTGCGGAGCAGGTTGAGCAGGCTACTGAGCAGGGTAAATAGGTAGAATCGGCTATGGAACCGAAGGAATTTGTTGGTGGGCAGGTTGAAACAGCTGTTGAAATTGTTGTTGGGGACCAACAGGTTATTCTTGTGGAAAAGGTTGGCCTGATGGTTGTGACATACCAGGTTTCCCCTGATAACCAGGTTGCCCTAGAGAAGGACCAAAGGGTTGTCCTGGTTGCACAATATTTGGGCCATACTGAACGTGTGGCTATGATTGAGGTGCAACAGGTTGTCCCTGTGACAGATAATTTTGTCCCCCGGGACCAAAATATGATCCTGGTTGATTCAAAGGTTGACTCGAAAGACCAGAGGGTTGTCCATGTTGGGCCAAAGGATGACCTTCTGAAGGTTGGCCTTGTGGACTGTATGGTTGTCCTTATGGACCAGAAGCAGGGCCCTGCTAAGATAAAGGTTGTCCCGATGAGGGTTGTCCTAGGAAGCCAGAGGGTTGTGTGGGAAGAATAGGTTCCAAATGACTAAAAGTTTGATAAGGATCATAAACAGCCTGATAAGGATCAATAGGAGGCAAATAGATCGGATTACCATACACATCATAATGGTGCGGATAGATATATACGGGATTACCAATAGCATCATAATGATGGAATTGAGGATTAGCAGGAGCCTTAGACTGCTGAGAACCCTAAGAAATCTACTGCTGAACAACCAAGATATATTCTTCAAAGGTAAGACCACCAGGAATCACAGGAGGAGTGGAAACAGAACTAGAAGCTACACAAACCGTTGGTTGAACTGGAACAGATGTGACAGTAACTGACGAACCAAGAGTCGAAGGTGACAGCCCCAACGAAGGTAGGATTGAACTTGGAGGAAGAGTTACTGTACTGGATTGCGCAATGGAGCAATTTCAGATATAATATGACTCAATGATCTATATCCAAGTGGAAGTGAGACCGACGGTGGTGAATATTGGGTGGAGGCACGAGAGATATCTTCAGGAAAGAGTTGATATTCTCCTGTGGAAACAGACATTCCTTCACTGCCAACAGGACTGGAGGAACCCATATCTGAGTCCAACATAAGATCTTCAAAAAGACTACGGGGACTAGGAGGTACCACAGCAGCAACAAAGGGCGATCCTGACATAAGAGGAGGAAATTCTCCTTCTTCCCCAAAACCAGACCAAGCACTTGAAGGAGGCCAATTGAATTCAACTGTCTCGTCAAGAGGAGATCGGGTAGAAAGGGGTTGGACAGACGGAAGAATAGGCTGCGAGAACTCGACAAACCTAGTGGATTGAGGGGTTTCAAAAGAAAGTCCGGAAAAGAACCACCACTTGGAGGCAGTGAGGATGACGAAACTGCATGTTCCGCCACTTTGACTATATATCAGAACAGGAAGGAAAAGAGATAACTAATCGAAGGTGCCAAAACAAGGACCAAAGAAATCAATCAGGCCAAGCATGAAACTTTTAATGGGCGTGTGATCGCAGGTGATTAATTTTATAACATTGAAACCAAAATTCACTGTTTCTTGTTTTAAGAGTCGAGAAATAGGAAAAAGATGACTCTAGTCACTTTCAATTTGAAACAAGCGTGAAAGGACAAGTGCTCGATGATCTCTTATCTTGTTTAAAGAGTCACGAAAATATCAAAATGAATTCTCAGGAATTCTAATCAAGAGGGTGTACCAGGTTTTCGCGAACTTCCATATACGCCTTGGTGATCAAATGAAACAGAAATGATCAAGGACTTGACGTACGTGCAGGTAGTCTCCCCGAATGCTATGTTCGGTGTATCAAGGTTACAAGGCGGAAAACTCGACTTCCTATGGATAAAAGGATTGCAACCTAGAGGGGTCTCCCTTTATATACGCGACAGTACGGGGAGCACAAGTCCGTACTAGCGCTGTCTGAAGCCAACAGGTGAGCGACAACTACTAGGTTTTAAGACGCCGGAACACGTCTCTAGCCTAGACCACTAGAAATATTGCGTTAGGTTTCAATGTTGCCTTAGGTTCATTGAGTAAATTTTAAAGTTAATCTTGAATTAGGTTTCAATTTCCAGGCCTTAACGAATTTGGAGCTCAACTTCCTAAATGCAAACTATATACAAATGAACATCATTTCAATTCGATGAATGCTAGTTATAAGAAGGATAGAAATATTTCAAACAACAACAAAAAAAAAAAGCGAAGAAAATTCTAATGCCTCTAATGCAATCAATTGAAAACGAAACTCCTTCCTAGATGACAAATGCTAGTTATGTAAAGGAATGTTTCAATTTCAATGCAACGAAAGAAAGCAATTTTATTTATTTATTTATTTATTTATTTCAATGAAATCAAGCACACATTGTACTAATTTAATATAAAACAAAACAAACGCTAGATTGATTTTTACGAATGTAGAGACTCATAATTGAATGATTCAATTAAGACAAAACAAATGCAAAAACATTCACGCTAATGTAGCAAACTTTCAATGAAATAAGAGTTTCCCAAAATGACCGAAACAAGCAACGTAATTAGTGCTCATAGCAAGAAGAAGAGGGACCAATCGATAAAACGAAAAGACCACTCAAACGACAAAATACTCAAGAGGATCAAGAAAAACTCAACATAATGATTTGAAAACAAGACTGACACTGCTTATTGGTCACAAAAACGACCCTCCAATGGGCGAGATGGGGATTGCATGGACAGTAAAAAAATGCTTTGTAACAATAGGACCAGTAAATATAGCTAGTCCACATTGGATTATGGGGGTGCCATGATGATAAAAAAATAAAATAACATAATAAATGGTGAACAGGAAAGGTAAACCATAGAAACAGAGGACACACTATTCAACATCAATTGTCAAGAATTGAGATAGAGATAGAGATAAGTGAGGGAATACAAACATCCCTGTCATTAATTATCATTGTGAAGGGGATAATGCAGACCCTCATAATGTTTTTTGAAGAGCGCCTAAGGGTGAGAGGACCTAGTTGGATGAGCCTAGAAGGTTGGGATGGCATATCAAAGATATCCTAAAATTTGAAGCAGAAGAGAAGAATCTAGTGATGGATGCTTCACTACAAAATCTAGGTTGAGGGGTAGTTACTGGTGGCAGCAAGGAGCAGGAATGATCCTGTGACCTTATGGATGTGACACATATATTGGTTGAGTAGGAAGATTTACATTTTCTCATAGGAAGATTTACATTGTCTCATAAATATGACGTCTCCCACTTACATGGCTGGTGCATCTGCATTGTGCTTAATGCCCCACTGATGAAGATATGTCAGAAAAAGGAAGCGGTGAACCTAGTGGTGCAAGGTTTAGAAAGGTTTTGTTATGTGAATCACTTGTGGGTGATTGTCCTGTGTATGTATAAATCTTAGACATGTCTAAGTGGGATAGGAAATGGTGGTGGAAGTATACCCACTAGAATGATAATATAGGGAATTATCTTTCCCATGAATCTCATAATATGTACGACATTTGAAGAAACATAATTCCTCCCTTTCAAATTTTCTAAATATGGAAAAATTGGCAGATCCTTTCCATGTGGTATGTGTTGATTTTCTTGATGTGGAAGTGGTGGGAACACACCTTGAGCTACTTGAGAAAAGTCTTGACTCTTGAGGCCATATGAACAATGAGACTGATGCACAACTACATAAAATGCTCATAACATGACATATTGGGGCAAACAGTTTGAGGGGAGGATTCTAGGTGAGCCGAACTTAAATCATGTATATGTCATCCCTAAATGGCTTGTTGATCTCCTCATTCAGGTGGCAGAGGTGGCCAAGGGCATACAAAAGGTACTTGAAGGAAGAGACATACTTAATACAAATGTCGATGTATTGAAGTAGTAATAATACATCATAAAAAATCCACGCGTTCCCTGGGATTTGGAGCCATTTTATCTCTGTATTTGGTTTTTGAACTAAAATAGAATTGAATTTTCTGAGGTTTTGAGGGTTTTTGTCTAGATTTCTGCAGTAGAACAATGGATTTGTGGATATGTCCCTATGGCTTCACAAAGCTCTGGTGCAGCAGGGTTTGAATCAAATTACTGAATGAACATCCACGTGCATCATTCATTTTTGCAATGGAAGAGTATTCACGAAGCTCTGGTGCAACAGTGTTTTAAGGGTTTGGCCCAACTTCTGGCAAAGGGTTTGAATTAAATTACTGAATGAACATCCACCTGCATCATTCATTTATGAAATGGAAGAGTATGTTAGAGATGCCCCAAGAGCATCATTAGTCATCAATCCGTAGGGAGTCGTTATGAACATCTACCGTAGGAGACTATACAGTTTATTCAAGACATCAAAGTTGCATTTTGTTTGTTATTTCCAAAGCTCTAGTGAAATTTTCTAATAATTATTCCTTTTTAAAGAAATATTCATTAATATGATAGTGTTTCTCTAATAGAAGATTGAGTCTGCGCCAAAGGTTTTATCTCTGGAGTACAAGAAATAATCAAAACCCAGGATGATGCACCACTGGTTTCTTCCTTAGTCCCATTTGACCTCTGGTTTTCTTCTTGATAACTACTATAAAGGATCGTGCAACACATATTAATTTTATGGCAGACTTGAGACTTGCAACATAATGAATATTCTTGTTATCTAAACCCCTAGTACATAGAAATCACAGTTGCACCGAAGCCAACATCTTTTGTGTCTGCTATCCCACAAAGATAATGGTAAGAAAAAACCTCTTAGCATTTACACTTCCTTCAGAGAGTATAACAACAAGTATACATACATTAAAAATATAAACCAATAAATCTAATACAGAGATTGTGCTTTGCAGAAACCAAGGTACAAACCTAGATTAACAATCAAAGTATCCTTGTGGCTTTCCTCATGGCCAAGTGGTGTCAAAGCTTCCTTCTCTGGAACTACCATGCCTATAAGAACACCTTTCATCGCAGTATTCCAAGTATGCACTCGACCACCATCTGTAACTCTAGCACACATACCAGCCCCAATATATACCTGCCTCAACTGATCACCATGTGGAATGCAAGGACCATGTCCATACAATGGGGTAGATGGCACATTATATACTCCAGCCGTAGGATTTGGTACAACATGAGTCTATTGATGAACATCTCCATGATTAGTTAAAGCAATGAAGTCTTCTTGTGGGAGTGAAAATATTAAAATATTATAAGAATCGTTGCACTCAACATAAATGGGTATCCATCCTTTCCCTAGAAACAATCTGCATAAATCCACACTTGCATTTCTAAAATGTATTTTTTTGTACACGTACGTGGGCATGAATACACAGTAGAATGAGAAAGAGTTGATTCATTAATTCATTAGATGATGCAATGTCTCTTTGAGTCATTACATAGTAGGAGAAGAGGAGCACACTGTATCTCCCAGATACCTAACTAATAGCAACCACATTTAATACTATATTAAATGCCTAATAAGTGCATCTTCTATTTGGAAGCTTTAGCAGCTCAATTTCACAAATTTTCTAGGTGGTGACTAGTTAAATTTTGTATGGCAGCTATCAATGCTCTTCGTTATCCTCTGCTATAGGTTGGATTCTCTTTTGGTGGCTTAATCACTTTGATTCAGAGGCTATAGTTTGACATCTTTGTGGGCAGCTACCCACTCACTCAGGACATCTCTGACTTGATTCTTTGGTTATTCAATAGATAAAATCTACCCATGTGATGATAGGCTTCACAGAAGGAAAACCTAAAAATTTCCTACACTTAGTGTCACTCCATGAGTCGAGAAATTGATTTGATATCATCAATTATATGATTCTTTGGCTTGCCTTCTGTAATATTTTTGTGCATTTTTCCTTGTGCTATGAATTCCCATTGTTCTCACAGTTTGATTGCATACATATACACAGTCCCTTTGACTCTCTCCAGGATGGCTTGCCTTTGTTATCTTTTGTCCAATTTGAGCTGTTATATCTGACCCTCAGGGTTCATAATATTTTTTTCAATCTGTTTATTTCCGAGGTTTATATATTTCTTGGTTTATTTGGTTATAGGTCAGCAATACACTGGTGGAGTTTTCCAGCACTGGATCAAGTTTGATTCCCAACATTTTAGCCCATGAACATTGCACCTCTCTCACATACATGGGAATTCTCAGAGCAAAATCTCCCAAGTGTTTCATCATGGGAATTCCCAAAGCAACATGTCCCAAGTGTTTCATATAAATACCCAAAGTGACAGATCCCAAATGTTTTAAGTCCACAAAAATTAGGCGGTTTCTGTTGAAGGAAAAAGATTTTATAGATTTCTAGGTACATTAACAAGAATGTTGAAATTAATTAATTAATTTTTTCTTTTTTTAACGAGAATGTGGAAAATAATTCTGATTTTTTTATTTATTTGGAAACGTCATTTTGCAGGGAATTATAAACCCCACAGGCACACCACATTACCAAAAAGTAAAACTTTTTCTCCACCTGATAACCTGCTCATGCACTTTGCTCCTAGCCCAGTTGACATAATAAAATTAAGTGGGTTGAGAAAAATCCCGTGAAAATTGAATCATCAAGTTGATAAATTCTCTGGTCGTCATATTCAATTGTTGTATTCAAAATTCAACTCTAGATAGCTTGTACTAGCAATGCATTAGCTCCAATGATCTGAAACTGCAACTTCTTAGATCTGTTCCAGAGATTGACTGTAGGGGCATTTACTGGATATGTCACCTTTGATAAAAGGATGAGATCCAGAGGCTACCTATCCCTTTACAGACTTTGTCTTTAGAACTTGTATTAGTTAACACTCATGATCTGAAAATGAAACTACTTTTATTTACTGTTCAAGGTATTCATTTCCATAAAATTATATGTGCAAATTGTTATTCATGTCTTGCAATTGAAACAAAGTGTTTTTTGTAAATTTCTGAGTATTATGTGTGAAGGAGTGTTATTTAATTTTACTGTTTAACATATTAAATCTGAAAAATGCAGCAAGATAAAATCACATAATATAACACAGCAGCTGATGAGGCAGTTCACCCCTCCTGGGCTACATCTGCCGGGTCCAAGGCCCCCAAATGGGCATGTCCTTACTCTTATTAGATGCGTAAATTGGTTATACAGTGACAAGAAAGCCTAAACAGGAAAAATAAGCTGTGGAAATGAGTTTAGAACACAGAAAAAAATAAATATTGGCTTTTGTTTCACCTCCAACGGTTAACCATAGCCCAATATAACTCCAACACTCCCTAGGCCCTGCTGGCTCTCCAAGATTCTCTGCTGAAAAAGTACCTCAAGATCAGCTCTTTTGAATCTGCAACTTATTCCATTAGCTCTGGAATGCTAAAAATACCCGAAATCAAAAAACATTTCGCTCCAAAAGGTTCTGTCTAGTGAAAGTTATGCCCAAAAGAAGTTTTGTTCAGTTTGGCCTAAAAACCCTCCACCAAACTTGGGAGGACTGGAGTTAACTCCACCAAAATAGAAATTACTGCCAGATTTGGGGCTCTGCTCCAGATAAGCCATGTGGTTATGGAGGCATTAAATTTTTAAGGTGTAGTGGTCACATTGCGGTGGTTAAGGCCGGAACCTTCGGCATAACCGCCGAACGGATAAGGCCCAGGTTTCGAGCTGTCGGTTCTATGAAAAAGGCGTTAATCCTGAAGCCTGGTTCATTTTCCATGTGACGGTTAAAGTCGCTAAGACATGACCCGACTACCTTTAGGTCAGGTCGTTCAACTCCGCCTGCGTTCACAACCGACCTGTGTGCACAGCTGACCCATCGCGTGCACAGCTGACCCATGTTCGTTCACGACCAACCGCCACTCATTCAGAGCTGACCCGTTGGTTACTGCTAACCCGCTGCATTCAGACTCCACCCAAAAATTGCGTTCACAACCAACGAGGGTCCGTTCACTGCTGACCCGCGAGTAGACACTGCCCATGGGAGACCCGTGCCCACCTGGGTCGGGTCAGGTCGACCCGAATGACCCACCATTTTTTTTACATCCAATTTTTAAAACGGATTGAACCTTTAGGCCTGGGGCCATGTGGAAACCTCCAGGAAGGCCATGTGGCACCCACTGATAGGCCATCCAATTTTTTATAAAATAATAAAATTTTCCATTTCCACATTAATTTCTGAAGATGCCAATTTTGTTTTCCAAAGTGCTGTTTTGAAGGTTACCGGGAAAATTAAAAATTGAATATCTTCCACATCCGACATCGGATTTGAGTGCCTTTCATGGCATTAGGATCATAATGATGAACACTATCCGTTCAATCAATTTATTACCAGTTCTAAGCAATTTCAAATTTGAGCATTTTTTTCACGTAGGACATGATCACCTGATCACACCTCCCCATTGGGAAGCTTTTGGACCCCAAAAGCCTTCAATTACCTGTTAATAAGATGAGGGTATAGGACCCTCACCTTTTCCACCTCAATCCACTTTGCCTTACTTGGTTTCCTGCCTTTAAGACCAACCCGAGCATAATCAACATTTCCCCTCCTTGAAGTGCGTGTCCTTCTGTCAAGGATAGTGTTAGCGCCTAAATCAACCTTAGGCTGAAGTAAAGCAGAAAAAGGACAACACCAAACCACGCTCAGCCTCGTAGCTAGCCCTACGAGGACAGGAGAGGGCTCTCTCCGGGTCAATCTCAATGAAAATATTCAAAGGGGCTTGAGATGACTAAAACAACAACTGATCATAGGCTAGATAAACAAATAGGAGGGTTTGATTTTGGTTTTTTGGGGTTTTGTTGGAAAAAGGGGAAAGGCAATTTTTGGGCTTGGGGATGAGGCCAATTTCTTGCAGAGTTAAAGTTGGGGCGAGGTAGGCAGCGACTTTGATGTCTGAGATAAAATGAATGGGTTGAAAAGACTGCTGAGGTGCTGAAGAGAGCAAGAGAGTGCAAGGATCCTCTTCAAACTGACGAAAAACATATAAAACTAAACAAAATTCTAAGGCAGAGCACTAGCAAATCAATGAATTCTACCTCAGTTACTCATTTGTTTAATTCAGAAGCAAAGAGAAGGGAAATGACATACATATAACATTAATGAAACTTACAATAAAATGAGAAGAACATCATCAAAACTCAGAAGCCACAAGGATCCCAACAAGTGCTGCAAAACTCTGGTCTTTCCTTTGCCAAAAACTGAAAATGGATATACAATGGAGTGCCAAACTTTTCCCAAGAGTCCAACCCTGAAAAATGCCTCAAAAGATACAATATATAGACCATCCTAACCCCTTCCCATGTCTATAGGGATCGAGCTCATCCTTCTAGGAGCTGTTTCAACCAATTCTAAACATGGAACTGAAATCTAGGCAGCCAAACAACTTGCCTCTATATGCTAGGAAACTGATCCATTCACTTAATTTTCACTTTTTAGTGAATGAATCCTTTAGAACAAGTAAATATATGCCAAAATTACATCATGGTTACCAAATTACATCATGGTAGATCAATCATCACATGAAAAAGTAAAACTAGTCAAAACTCGGCGAATTTCTGAGCTGAAGAGTGAAAATGAGGCAAAATTTCTCTATGCGCCGCGCTCAAAAACTCAATGCGTCGCACCACTTTGAGCCTATTTTTGGGGCACTTCCCGAAGTCCAAATTGAGCTCATGATAGCTCTTTGGAAAGCCTTGGATGTCTACTATCCAACCCAAGTGGAATTTGTAGATTTTGATGTCATTTTCCCCTCAAAAAATTCAATCTCCCAAGACTGGTTCCTGTTGGTGCAAAAAGTGGCAGAAAGGCCATTTTCAAGGTGTTTTTGGCCCTTTAGGCAGCCCCGAATTTGATGAAATGCTTCGGCCATTCCTGAACATACATAATATATCATAAAAAACCCAAAAATATAAATTTTTCATCCAGAAGATCTCCCAAACGTAAGCGCGCCTCAGGTGGCGCGACAGGTCGGGCGGAAAACCCTGTTTTGTGACCAAAAATTCAAAAATGACAAAATTTTCTCCAAATTCCTTGAAATTTGGGCTAGAGGTCCATAATCAAGTACCATGCTCAGCCAAAGAAGCTTCGGCCAAGATTCGGAGTCTATCCTCCCTTTTGCGCCGTTTCAGTGCCCTCCTGGTGCATGCAGTTCAGTGGTGAAAACACTGTCTCGGTCATATGAGCTATCTGTGTCTGTCTCCATGGTGATGAAAGTATATGTCAAGTGAATTTTTGACCTGTATGAGATGGAAAACAACAATTTGGTGTATTTGCCTCTGATTTCCAAATGTGTGCCAAAGGGAAGGATTGTGGTAAAAATGGAGCAGTGGGAACAATGAAGTCTTGCCAAGCGGTAGTTTTCCCTTTGAGGATTTGAAAAATTTTGGAAGAGGGGACAACCACTTGAATTTTGGAGTAACTTGGGATTTTTGGGATTTTTAACAAGTGAGATGGAAAGAGGGAATGAAGGTGAAATGATATGACTTGGGATGGAGAAATAAGGTACGAGATGATATGAGTGGTTTGGAATATAAGGGAATAGGGGATTAACAGTGATGATAGGATTAAAGTGAAAGGAAGGGATGAAAAAAATGGGAAATGAACAAATTTGGCACCACAATCACTTTAAAACACCAATTATAAAACCCTAAGGGAACAATTTCTAACAAGTGCATAGGGTTTATAACTTGACATTCAAATTCTCATATTCCCTTTCCAAACGAAACCAAACGCTGGCATAATAGCATTTAAAAAAATCAAAAACTTATTTGAAACATAGAATATTGAGTCAATTTTTAGTTTTCATGAAGCAGAGGCAAAAATTAGGTGTTCTGGCCCAATGCGCCGCTCACCAACCCAATGCGCCGCGCCATAAATAGTGCATTTTTCAGGAGGCTTTTGGAGGCCTTCCCGGTGTCCAAATTGGGTGCATGATAGCTCGTTGGAAATATTATTGAGTCTACTTTCAAAAAAAAGTTTAATTTTTCAATTTTGAGTTCAGTTACCCTGTCAAAAATCAAATCTCCCAAGACTGGTCAAAATGAGCAAAATGAGGCTGCCTCAAGGCAGAGTGCTGTTGCAGTCAACTTTTGAAGGTCTTCCTCAACTAAAAATTGAGATCATGATAGCTAATTGGAAATATATTTGTGTCTAGTTATCATTTGACTCATCAAGCAAGTCATTTGGCCAACAAAGCTAGGATATATATTGATTTTCCCAAGGTCACTTCAGAGGTGCATTCAATTCTCCTGAGGCAACAATATGTTTAAAATTTCTCTAAAACCATGACACCTGTGTAAAATGTAAAGGAGGTTTTTCTTCTTTGGAATGTTTTGGACGAAAACCTCTCTCAGTTTTCCAAAATTCATCCTTTATTGCTCAGAAACATCATTTGAGTGAAACCTATCCCGATGTGTGGAACAAGGGATTTGTCGAAATGAAGCGAAATGAAGGGGATAATGGGCTTCTAAATTCTTTAGAAAATTTTTGAAAGTAGGGAGGGATGTTAGGAAGCAGGGGGAAGTGGAATTTTAGAGATTGAGTGAGGGGAAGGGGTCCAAAAGGGCGAAACACAGGCCTAGCCTAGAAAATTGGCAAGTTGTGGCAAGAAACTAGGATTTGTGCAAAAATGAGGAATTTGGGGGATCTCAGTGATGTGAAGTGTTTAATAAGGTATATTAAGGATAGGGGAAGGTGTATGAACATCAGGATACAATTTTTGCTGATGATTTGACCATCCAAGAAAAATTACCTTCAAAACCCTAGGAGAGGGAAATGGACCTTACCTAGGCACAACTGAAGCATGAACACGGTGTAAAATGACCCTGTGGAACTTGACATGATGATGAAAACCCCCTGAATGATGGTACACTCAGCTGAATGGTGACATGGACCGACATTTAGAAAACTTTGAAAGGAGTAAAAGCAAACCCTAGACCTAATACCTGGTGACCAAATTTTACTTGAAGACTCACTGAAATGACAAAATTTGACCTTGACATCTTAAAATAATTTTGTAAGAGAATGTTTGATCACTGGAGGAAGGCTGCAAAGACTGACACTAACAGATAACATCCTCTTTCAATTCATCCAAAAATTCTGGTGAGAAATCCTCTATGGATGGTAGCTGAATGTCACTTTCAATATCAACAATTAAAGGAGGTTCATACAAACATAAATTTTCCACATTCACAACGGAATACATTTGCATGTATGAAGGCAAATCTAATTGAAAATCATTATTTCCAACTTTCTTAAGGATCTTGAATGGACCATAACGAATAGGCTTCAACTTTTTACCTTCTTTTTGCATTCTTTCCTTACTAATATGCAACCATATCTCATCCCCTTCTTGAAACTTATGATGAATTCTGTGCTTATGATGCCTCTCCTTGTAATTGCCTTGAATTTTTTCAAGCTGTTCTTGAACTTGCTGATATATGAGCTGAATTATTTCAATGAACATGTGAGATTTTTAAATTTCACTATGCCCATCAATGGCCACATCGTTCTCAAGAATAAAATCTAAAGGTGACTTAGGAAAATACCCAAAACAAGCTTCAAAAGGTGAAGTATTTGTAGAAGAGTGCTTGGCCCGGTTGTAAGCATGCTGTATGTAATGCAAATGTTCATCCCAAAGCTTGGGACGCTTGTTGCAATAACCTTTCAAAAGATGTACAATGGTCGTGTTCACTACCTCTGTTTGACCATCTGTTTGCAGATGGAAAGTAGTACTCTTATTCAACTTGGTGTCCATCATCTTCTATAAATTTGAACAAAAATTCCCCACAAATCTGGAATCCCTGTCACTAACAATAGAATTAGGCATGCCATAATGAACCTATACATGTTGAAAATATAAATCAGCAGTTTTTTCAGTAGTTATAGATTTCTTAGATGGCATAAGAATACACATCTTGCTGAAACGATCAACTCCTACATAAAGATAATCATGCTGCTTTCTAGATAATGGTAGCCCTCCAAAAAAATCCATAGAAACACTTTCCCATGGTCTAGAAGGTATCGGCAATGGCGTATATAAACCAAGCTTCCTATTGCTAGGCTTTCTTGTAGCACACAATGAACAACCTCTAATGAAACGTGAAACACTATCTACCATGCGAGGCCAATAACAATACCTCTGTAAATGTACCACCGTTTTTCTTACCCCGAAATGTCCAGCTATGAGAGAAGAATGAGCCTCTCTCATCATGCTTAGTATCCCCCCCTGTGGTATACATAACTTTCCCATATGAAACAAAAAATTATTATGCAAATGATAATCATTCTCCTTAACATGATTCACTTCACTCAAGTTAGCATACACATCCTTAAAATCAACATCTGATGCATACTGTTCTATGTAGCTCTCATGCACAATAGAATCATTCTTAAGAAAATTACTAGCACTAATAATAGGCCTTGAAAGCATATCAACAACCTTGTTTTAAATAACTTTCTTGTACCTTATTACCAAGTGAAATATTTGTAGGAAGCCCATCCATCTGAAATGCCATGACTGCTGCAATTTACTTTGCGATTGCAAGTATTGTAAAGGCTGATGGTCGGTATGAACAATTGTTTCTTTGCCCATCAAATAGTGTTTCCATTTTTTGACACTTTGTACCAACGCATACAACTCTTTATCATATGTAGGATAATTCACAACAGCACCATTAAATGTCTCAGAATGAAATGCAACAGGCTTACCATGTTGTAAGAGAACTCCACCCATGGCATAATCGCTTGCATCTGTCTGAATATCAAATGGCTGTCTCAAGTCCAGTAATGCAAGAACTGGAGCTGAACTTACCTTCTCTTTCAAAGAATCAAAAGCTTTCTGTTGCGTGCCTTCCCATTGGAAAGCACGCTTCACACTAGTCACTGCATGCATAGGAGCTGCTATGGCAAAGAAGTTAGAAATAAACTTCCTCCAATACTGAGCTGCACCCAAAAAACTTCTTACCTCTGTAATGGAATTGGGAGTAGGCCAATTCAAAATGGCTTCTACTTTGGAAGGATCAATTCTCAAAGCGCCTCCTCCTACTATGTGTCCCAAATAAACCAAAGAAGTCTTTCCAAATTCACACTTTGACATTTTAAGAAATAACTAATTTTTCTTCAAAACATCAAGTACTTTCTTAACATGCATGACATGCTCTTCTATAGTATTACTGAAAATTAAGATGCCATCTAAGTAGACAATAACGAAATCATCAATAAAATGATGTAAGACATCATCCATTACCTGCATGAAAGTTGCAGGTGCATTGCATAAACCAAATGACATAACAAGCCACTCAAAGAGTCCTTGTTTGGTTTTAAAAGTTGTCTTCCAAATGTCACTTTCTTCAATTCTAACTTGATGATAACCACTACATAAGTCTAACTTAGTGAAATATTTAGCATCTTTCAGCTGATCTAACAAATCATCTATCCTTGGAATTGGGTAACGATTCTTTACCGTTATTTTGTTCAATGCCCTGAAGTCCACACACATGCGCCAAGTTCCATATTTCTTTGGAATCAACACTATTAGTGACCCACATGGCGAAGTTCTTGGTCTTATGAATCCTTTGTCCAAAAAGTCTTTAATTTTCCTCTTAATTTCAGCATTATCCATGATAGACAAGCGGTACATACCGATGTTAGGAAGAGGACACTCTTGATGTAAATGCATCTCATGATGAATCTCCCTTTTAGGAGGTAAACCTGTCGGTTCCTGAAACATCTCATGATGTGCATCAACTACATCATATAAATCTGATTTAAGCTTGGAATCACAATTTTCAAATGACTTATGATTCATATCAACCTTGGGCTTAACCATAAGAAGTACAAAACTCTTGCTAGAATTGACTAGCCTTTTTACCTGTCCCGCATTTACCATCGCTATATTTGTCTTCTTGCGATGTGCTCTGACAATGAACTCCTTGCCATATTTAAAGAGATGATATTTGTTTTCATGGCGATGGAAGATTGCTTTCCTGTCAAATAAGTATGGACTTCCCAAAACAATTCCTGATATATCAAGCGACACCACTTCAAGTTCAACTGTGTCAATAAAGTGTGCAGTTATGGCGAATTGCAATATGCACTTTCTTGAGACTTGTAAGTTTGCATCCTTGCATATCCACCCAAGTGGATAAGGCTTTGGATGTGGAATGGTCTCAAGTTCTAGCTTTTTGACCAAGTCTTCTGATATAAGATTTGATTGTGACCCACTGTCAAACAGTGTGTCAATTTTTGTATGTTTTGAGACTACCCTCACATGGAACAATTCAATTCTTTCTTCCTGATTAGGAGCTTGTACATGACAGTTTGAAGTACTAGTGCTTGCTTTAGTTTCAGTTTCCTTTCCCTTCATACTTTTCAAACCCATGGCTGCAATTTTGGTTTCGTCACCTGAATCATCACCTAAATCTTGTGGCGTAGTTGTAGTAGCTGCAATTTTCTTCTTTCCCTTGTTTTTGTTAAACTGGTTTATTTTTTCAGGATGTAATTTCCAACAGTTTTTCTCTTCATGGCCCTCTCTTGAACAATGTTTACAAATTACCTTTTCACCCTCTTGTTTGATAGATGCATTCTTTTTACCTTTTCCTTTAAAGGTTTTATCTTTGTTCTTACCTTTGAAAGGCTTGTTTCTACCCTCATCAAAAGTGTTTTTCCCTCTAGCCTCTAAATGCGTAGCTTGTACACAAACTTCGTCTAGACTAGTAGGATTAAAGATAAGGATAGTGTGTTTAAGGTAACTGTGCAACCCACCTATATACTTCAACAAAGTATCTTGACTTTGTAAGTCTACCCCTAATAAGAGTGCTCTTCTCCTAAATTCCCGGGTATAGTCTTGCACATTCTGTCCCTTAAGCTGTCTAAAGTTTTGCCAGTTCATTATAGCCTTTTGAAGATGAGCAAGAGGATAAAATTTTTTCTTGATTACATTAATAAATTCAGTCCATGATAGTGTAATCTTACCATGTTTCTTGATTTCCTCCTTGGTCTTGGCTTCCCACCATACCAAAGCTTCTCCATCCATCCTTAGTGAGGCTAGTTGTATTTTAGTGTCGTCATCATGCAGATTTTGAATCCTTAAATAGACTTCCAATTGTTTGATCCAAATATCTAATTTCTCTGCATTCACTTCATTGTTAAACATTGGCAATTCAAATTTGACATCAAGCCTTAGAAAAGGATTTTTACCAGTGGTTTTCGACTTATGTGACTGATTTACCGAAGTCGAGGAAGATGATGATGAGGAAGAGGATGACAATGGAGATGGTGGATCACCATTTCCTCCATTCCCTTTCCTTGACTGATCATTACCCTTCTTTCCTCCCGAGGAATCCTCTCCTTCTTTTTGGTTTTTAGACCCTTCTCCAACAATCCTATCCTTTCTTTCTTGATAGATCCTTACCATTTGAGTCATATCCAAGAAAGCTTTTCAAAATACCCTTTCTTCTTCCTTGGGATCCATATCTTCAGGAGCTTCTCCTTCTCTTGAAGACATGCTTGTAGCTGCTTCTAGGGCTCTTAGAGGTGGTTATCTGACCCTTCTTGGTTGTGGATTAGTTTTTGCACTAACCAAGTTTCCTTCACCTCTCTTGAGTTTTAACCTAGTCAGCATCAAAACTTGCAAACAAATGACTTAATATTTCCACAAAACAAATGCTGAGTAAAAACTCTAGCTCTAAACCATAGCTCTGATACCAACTGATCTGAAAATGCAACTTCTTAGATCTGTTCCAGAAATTTATTGTAGGGGCATTTACTGGATATGTCACCTTTGATAAAAGGATGAGATTCAAAGGCTACTTGGCCCTTTACAGACTCTGTCTTTAGAACTTGTAGAAGTTAACACTCATGATCTGAAAATGAAACTACTTGTATTTACTGTTCAAGGTATTCATTTCCATAAAATTATATGTTCAAACTATTATTCATGTCTTGCAATTGAAACAAAGTGTTTTTGACAAATTTTTGAGTCTTATGTGTGAAGGAGTGTTGTTTATTTTTATTGTTTAACATATTAAATCTGAAAAACACAGCAAGATAAAATCACATAATATAACACAACAGCTGATGAGGTAGTTCACCCCTCCTAGGCTACATCTGCCGGGTCCAAGGCCCCCAAATGGGAATGTCCTTGCTCTTATTAGATGCTCAAATTGGTTATACAGTGATAAGAAAGCCTAAACAAGAAAAATAAGCTATGGAAATGAGTTCAGAGCACAGAAAACAATAAATATTGGCTTTTGTTTCACCTCTAATGGTTAACCATAGCCCAATACAACTCCAACACTCCCTAGGCCCTGATGGCTCTCCAAGCTTCTCTGCTGAAAAAGTACCTAAAGATCAGCTCTGTTAACTCTGAAACCTATGCCATTGGCTCTGGAATGCTCAAAATATCCGAAATCAAAAAATATTTCGCTCCAAAAGGTTATGTCTAGTGAAAGTTATGCCCAAAAGAAGTTTTGTCTAGTTTGGCCTAAAAACCCTCCACCAAACTTGGGAGGACTGGAGTTAACTCCACCAAAATAGAAATTACCTCTGGATTTGGGGCTCTGCTCCAGATAATTTGTGCGGTTATGGAGGCATTAACTGTTTAAGGTGTAGTGGTCACATTGCGGTGGTTAAGGACGAAACCGTCGACATAACCGCCTGACGGATAAGGCCCAAGTTCCGAGCTGTCGGTTCTATGAAAAAGGCGTTAATCCTGGAGTCGGTTCATTTTCCATGCGATGGTTAAAGCTGCTATGATGTGACCCGGCTACATTCAGGTTGGGTCGTTCAACTCCGCCCGCGCTCACAACTAACCTGTGTGCACAACTGACCCATCGCGTGCACAGCTGACCCATGTTCGTTCACGACCAACCGCCACTCATTCAGAGCTGACCCGTCGATTACTGCTGACCCACTGCGTTCAGACTCCGCCCAAACATTGCGTTCACAACCAACCAGGGCCCGTTCACTGCTGACCCGCGGGTGACCCGTGCCCACCCGGGTCGGGTTGGGTCGGCCTGAATGACCCACCATTTTTTTTATCATCCAAGTATTTAAACAAATTGAACCTTTAGGCCTGGGGCCACGTGGCAGCCTCCAGGCAGGCCACGTGGCACCCACTGATAGGCCATCTAAATTTTTATAAAATAATAAAATTTTCCATTTCCACATTAATTTCCGAAGATGCCAATTTTGCTTTCCAAAGTGCTGTTTTGAAGGTTACCGAGAAAATTAAAACTTGAATATCTTCCACATCCGACATCATATTTGAGTGCCGTTCACAGCGTTAGGATCGTAATGACGAACACTATTCATTCAATCAATTTATTACCAGTTCTGAGCAGTTCCAAATTTGAGCATTTTTTTCACTTAGGACATGATCACCTGATCATCCAACCTAGTTGAGGGAGAAGTAGAATTGTTGCACACGCTGGGGAAGATATAGGAGGGAAATGAACCATTAACTCAAGTCTCAAAATAAACTAGCAAGAGGATTGGGAAAGAAGAACCATTTTCTACACAGATGAATTAGAGCAACTACAACACCATTTTGAAGATAAGACTGTGACTGGGTAAGAGAGAAAATGCTTGTTGCAGTGGAAAATTTTGGGGGAATACTGTAAACAGGGGTGCAATGAAGTAAAAGTATCATGAAAACCCATCCAAAAATTACATAACCAAGACCCACGAGGGCCAGAGAGAGCAAAAACACCTTTTTTTTGGTAACATGGGCTAGCCTACAACTCAAACAGAAATTGGTTGGATTTGGAGTTTCAATGTTTAGAGAGAATATTGAACTCCATCACCAGTTTTTGAATGTGATTAAGAATCCATATTAGTGGCATTTTTACTTGGAAACCAACATAAAGTTTATAACTAAACCAGGGGAATGGATGAACAAGATGGAGAAGTCTGGCCAGATTGATAATAAAATGTAAATCAGGATCCGATGATGGTAGGGCCATCATTAGGCCCATTGGAATAAAAACTGGTAGATCCACTTGAGGCAACATCTAAGGCACCTGCGTAATAGAAGGAGATTTGTTTTTTATTTGTAAATGATTTTTGTAACAGTTGTAACCTAGACCAAGAGTCATGGAATTTTGTGATGCTAAGTGTAAATGCCATAGCAAGTGTTAAAGAATTCAATTGCTTATATAGATATGATAGTAGACATTATGAAAATGGTGGAGATAGGATGTAGAATGAAACGCAGATGGGCCGTGGATCCCTAATTTATCAGAGTGTAAAGGCCTACGATAATATAATGCCAAACATTTCTGACCAAATAAGAAATGCATTAGATCTTATGTACAAATATGAATCTCCAATAAAATGGTTTGGGCACCTTCAATCTACAAGCATGTCAATCTTAAACTAGATTACTGCATAATTAAATGATCTAGTATAGCTCAGAGGGAAATACATGTAAGAAATTAATAACTTAATGAAACACTTTTTTTCAATTGTTAGTTGAATGAAACACTCCAGGTCTTTGCAAAATATATGCAAGACCTCAATTGCAGATATTGCAAAAGCTATCAATTGCATAAATACATGTGTATTTCAAACCTGATGTACATGATACAGCCTAATATGTGAAAAAAAAATAAGCTGTACTTTCAAAATGATAGAGAAGCTTACCGACACTATCCCCTTCCCTTGCTCTACACAATAAGAACAAAATGCATCGAATGCAATGGTACTTTAGTGGACTGCTATCTTATATATGTATTTCTATGAGCTCAGTTGAACCATTCATGGTTCAATTTGAACTTTTAATAACACTAGGAGCCACAGGAAAGATCGTCATAGGCTATGGTGCCAACTCAGAACATGATAAAATTTTGTCCTAAAAGATCGCCAGAGGTAATAGAAAATATGTCAAGGATAGGCCAATTCTAATTAGACTATACAATATGATCCCGCGCAAATTGTAATAATTACAAACGCTCTTACTATTTATAGCCTCACTCATATAGAATCTATAGTTTATCTTTATTATGTTTCAAGACAACTTCCCTATGGAGTTTTTCTTATAATGTTGAGAACTCCAATGGATGCTCAAAGGATTTCTTATCGCAGCTCCCTCAGGTACCGAAGAAGAGTCGCAGCCTGCCATAACAAACATCCAGCAAGGAAAATGTGAGTGTTATTAGATTAATACACAAAATAGTATAATAAACCTGCCCAAAACATGTACACACAATATAGGTGTGGAGCACAACTCCCAGAAATATCATAACGATGACTTACACAATATCTCCTAACACATTAGGAGAACTCCCAAAAAACCTAAGTATATCTATAAATACATATCACAGGTCTCTGAGGTTGATAATGACTCTATTGGCCCTTAAAATAAAAATCCTCACTCATTCCCCATGTCCAACATTCTACATACATATACCATTGACCACGTTAGGGTCATACCATAGAGCATGTGAATTCTTTATTACATATACATTTGACGACAAAAATACTCCTAGTAGGGTCATAAGAGTGAGCATGAGTATTATTTATCAAATAATCAGTATCCTTGATACTACAGTATAAAGCATACAAGACCAATGCTAACAGAACTAAACTTTCATATAATATTCACATGAAGAATCCAAGTTTCAGCTTTGCTATGAACTTATGTACATCAAATAAAACAAGCCTCCTAGTATAAAATACATAATATGCTCAATTTTTGGTCAAGTTGCATGCATTCAAATACTATCTTCCCATACTTTGAATTAAAAGTCATGATAAAAATGAGATTCCAAGAAGATAAAAGAATACAAATATTAAAAGTAGTTGAGGAATGCAAGTCAGAGTATCTCAACATTTTTAACCTTGGGAAAATCCATGTAGAGATAATTACAACATATTGACTCGATGGTTAACAATTTTACCTAATTATTGACTTCAGACTTCTGTAATCCATATTGTTGTAGATGAGTCTTTCGGATTAATCACATCATCAGATTAGGGTCGACGTTTCGAACCATCTACCGTGGTTCATCCTCAAGAAAAATTTTGAACTATTGTTAGATTTTCTTTGTTTCTTAGTAAGGATTAACTCAGAAACATTTTAATAGTCAACTGTTCGAGCACTAGCTTGTACATTTAAAAATCAATTAACATAACTAGTAGAAAATAGCAGAAGGTATCTAAATTTGACATATATTGTTCCTTTTACACATTTTTCTAGGGAACATGATAGAAAAGATAGCTGTTGGTAACTGTAATTAATCTGAATATAATTGATTTGATTCCAACCTTTGAAGCCAGACTAATATGCATATGATTCTTGTAATTATGTTCAGACAAAATCATTGCTCAGCAGTGATGCAATCAAAGGCAACGCTGGAAAGTAAGCTTCTTAATGTCTATGGCTCTACAAGAACCTTCTAGGGACTCAACTAAGAATAAAAAAATCTGTAAGATAGAGAATTGGAACTAGAAAATTAAAGTATTCCATCGTAGAAAAAAATAAAAAGCCTAGACATTAAGAGTTCTCTAGTTTCCACAATCATAGTGTACATCATAACTCTGATTGAAGCCAAAAGATGTGCATGCTCAATAAATTTGCTACTTCTAATAATAGACACCAGAACAAATACGATCCTCCAAGCAACACTGTTTGGCATAAAAAAATTCCTTGGTTACTTATTACAATAGTAGACACCATGATACATTTTAAACTGATATGCACCTACTAGAACAAATCTGGAAGAAACAAGAACTCATTTATACAATAGAATTCTACATTTCTGAGACTTATTTTTTGCTACAGCCGTGACTTGACACTGATCAAAGGGTATGTAATTCACGTGCATATTTTAGGCAATGTAAGTATCACTGTGGGATCTTTGTGAGACATAATACAAATTCGGTCAAACTTTGCTAAAATTTTGCAGCTCTTCAAGATGTCAGAATACATGAAAAAATAATTATCAAAAGGACTCGTTTATCTTGTCTGTAGAAGATTTTTCTAGTAGCAACTTTACAACGCCTCTTTCTAGCAGATGACAACCATCAAGACCTTTCTAACAGTCAAAATTTAAGTATTTTCATCAGCCTCTATAGCATTATTATATGTTCTTATCCATGGTATCTAATATTCCTTCAAATGGTTTCAAACTTTAAGAAACATCATGTTGACATTATTAATTTTCAATTGATTAATGTTTATCTTGACACAAATCTATCAGGACTTTGACTTTAAAAGGAACATAAATCCACCTTTACCTTTGTAGTTGCATGTTTTTCTTTTCTAATAGAGATTAATGAATTCTTAAAATAATGCCTGATTTCTGGCCAGGGACCTCATCAAAGAAAGTTGGTGTGATTGCTCCCAATATTTCAAATATTATTGCTTTTAGAAAAATGGAAGTGAAAATTTGAAGGTGAGAAAAGGACTCGAGAGGTTACTAGGAGGCTCTTATAGTTTAAATTTGCAACATCTCCAAGCATATTGAAGGTAGTTTGGCGCCCTATGTGAATTTCAGTAATTTCAAGTTGTAGACGTCCTCAACCAATGAAATTACCCAAATATTAGCATTGAGGAGCTTGTTGTTATATATTGAACACCAAAGACACTAGAGAGTTCTAGAGTTAATTACTATGAATACATTTATATTTTTCTACATTAACAGTAATTGTGCTCTCACAATAAAACTAAGTTGTTTAATTTACAGAGGCTTCAAATTGATGCTTTCTTACTAGTATTACACGGATAAGTCATTATGATTCTAGTGTACCTTTGTTTTGTATGTGTAAATCTAGGAGAATTGTTTTCTTAGATCAACTAGTTTACTAGTTTATATTCTCTGGTGCATACATTGTTTGCATTTTATTTTTGGGCACTTTATAGTTTTAGTTATTTCCTTTTCTTATATTAAATCTTATGCTCAAAATGTTATGGACGAAAAATGGAAAATTCCAATCGATAGACATTTTTTTGTTGCAAAGAACAAGGGAACTGGACATTCCTGAATTGCTAGAACGATTGCCACCTTTGAAGCAATATCTTTATCGTCTAATGGGGTGTCAGGTATTACATAGGAGCCACCATTGTTGAATGAACAGTAACCCTGAATTTGTAGGTTGGATACTTATTATATGTTCTTTAGAATTTTTGAGTTATATGTCATTTCAGTGTATTTTTGGATTAAAAGCAATACATAATGTTGTGTATGGGTGAGCTCATGTAATTATCTAATTATGTGCAGCCTGTTAGGGTCCTATAATAATAAGATTCATAATTTTTGAATTGACTTTGATAGTCTTGTAAATATGAAAATACCTTGCTTTCTGCGAGTAGTTTTCCCATATTTGAAAATAATAAAAAAATAAAAAGAGGGTAAAAGTCCTAAAATAAAGATCAAAGGACTAAAAAAATAGACCCCAAAAGAAAAAAGAGATAAAAATAAGACCTGAAAGTGAGCAAGTCAAAATTCCACTACTGTTTAATTTTACTGCAAGAATAATAATTATGTGCAGATTGTTCAAAATTCCATAATCCATGATCAGTTAAATAGTTTAATCTTAACTTTTCATTCTTTGATATTCATGTTTTAGATAGAGAATAAAGATATGTCAAACAATTTAAACTTGAAAAATCAGTAGATAGTTAGAGAATAAATGCGGAGCTCAATAGTTTAATTTGAGCCCTCAGATGAAATAAGGTTAGACTTAGATAGATTTATGCTTTGAAAGAAAAATGGATTTAGGGTTGCAAGCTTAAATGCACCCATGAAAATGAAGTAAAAAATGTTAGAAATAATGATGGGCAGGTAGAAAGTAGTTGTGCAAGACATGTAATAAAGCATCATCGGGAAATAATTACTAATTTCCCCTCCCCTACAATCATCCAGTATTCTAAATCTTCAGTTAAAGAGGCTCAGAGCATTTCTCTAACTTCTGTTGGGACCAGACCCAAGGATCAATAACTGACTGGTTAAAATTTTTCTTTTTTTCTAAGTTGTGTTAATCTATTACTTTTGAACATAGTTTACATAGTGAGACCAGCCACCTGGGTTTCCCATCTAGCCAACACCAGTGGGGGTCCTAAGAAAAAAATCCAAAAAACAGGAAAGGGAGCTGCCCATAACAGGGAAACCAACCCAAAAGTTGCTGCCCATTATTGGGAAACCAGTAATCACAGAGTTATCAGTAGCATAATGTTTACAAAAATAACAACAGATGCTTCTATGGAAGCCGTAGGAAATGTGTTTAAGCCTGAAACAAAACATAACAGTAGTCTAGAAAAAAGAAGAGAAAACCTGACAGCTAGCTTGCTGTCAGTGTGTGGAGGAGGATTCTCCTCCACTATTGGAAAACTGTAATCATCCACATCCTCATCTGCTTCTTTGGAACACTGGGAAGGTCTCTCCAAGGTTTAAGAGGAGTCAAATTCGTTGTGGAGCTTTGTCTTCTCAGGTCCCGAACTGCTACCGCTTGCGCTTGCGCCATCGCCGCTCAAGCTTATACCATCGCCATTGGAGCTAGTAATGCCAACCTTGACGGGAAGAGAAACCTTCTTTCTGGTATCCGGAGGGTGATGGTCGGAGATGGTGGACTTTCGGCGATTTCTGGGACTAGAGGCTCCTCTTTCCTGCATTTCTTCCTGAAAAGAGACCGAGATAGTTGCAGTGATATGGGGTCGATCAATGGCACTTGTAAAGTGGAATTGGGCAGTATTTCTAGCCAAAGAAAGGTGACTGCTGTAGTTGTGGATGGATAGTGGCGGGTGAGAACCAACATCCCCACCACCACCACCCCCCCTTATGCAACACATCCTATGCCGACGCGGCATGATGGTCCGGGAATTAACAAGTGAATGCCAGGAGTGTGACTCAGCGGGCGAAGGAGGAGAATGCAGAGGGAAAGGAGCCGATGGAGATGGAGTCGACTGCGAGTGAAGGCCAAAAGAGCATGGCGAGTTCAGAGGAGAAGACGGAGGAGCAAGCGGGGGCGACTGTAGATGAGGGTTGAGAAAATGCGGGGAAGACGGATGAATAGGGGGCGAGAGAAGCTGGGAGAGCTCAGCCGAGGCTGGAAGAGAACCAACAGAGGGACGAGGAACACAGGCGATTTGGAAAGCTAGCCTGAAGCTGAGATGGAGCGGAAAAATGCTCAGAAGCCTGGTTGAAGGCACAGAAGAATACAACTCTGTGGAGCGTGCCTCCATTGAAGAATGCGAGGGGAAAACAGAAAAATTACTGACAGCGTTATGACAGGGCGAGTGAGAATTCAAGGCTGAGTCCTTCATTCTCCCGGTTTTGATGGCGCATTTACTGCTCTAAAAGGATGGCGTGTGGCCAAGCCAGGTGTTGGTCGCCAGTTGGCCACCGCCACAAACTTACCGCCCACCCGCATCCGGGAGACTGGTTAAAAATATTGGATTCCCTACATAAAACCCATTTCATCAGTATATTTACCCTTTTCAAATATTATGATCCCTTTTTCTAATTAAAACACATTTTTGCTGAGTAAAAGTAAAAACCCTACTTAATTAATTTCATTTTCATTCAAAAACACTCAAAAACCTACAAAATGCATTTTATCCTAAGTTTATGTGTAAAAAAATCAAATTGGAACAAATTGTGTTAAATGACCTTTTTACACTTTACTTAGTTTAAATTTATGTATTTTTATTAATCTCATTCATTACATTCTTCATTTCATATTAATTTCTAACCTAAGTACTAAATCCTTATAAAATAACCCTTCCCGTATATATTAATTTCTTTATATATTAATATCCCCAAGACCAACTATTTTAAGTTTAACCTATGGTTATTTATCCCACATGGTGAAATAAATCCCTGCCCTTTTTCCCACAGGTTTAAACATATCAATATTATAAATATCCCGCTCCTATGGTATTAAAACACTTGTTAAAAGGTTATTATTCCATATAATATCATATCTGCGCCACTGGTTAAAACATTTGTTAATGTTTTAAATTTTAAAACATATAACACCACCCCCTCTACCAATCATATAAAATAGAGTTTTAACTTTATAAATATATATTTATATGGTTTAAAATCAACTCTTTTGCGTAATAAAAGCCCGGACCCCACCTATTATTTCCGAGCAACTCCAAGATGCAATCACAACCGTTCGCATCCCGATCCTTCAATCCAACAATCGAAATGCCATATCGCATTTTTAGTTGCACGATCTTAACACCTTTCCTTTCCATGCGAAATGGGTTGTTTCACTCTTTCCTCTCTCCTCCACATGGCCCAGTTCTATTGGATCGCATTCGATCCAACTAAAACCGCTTAACACCTTAATCCAGTGCGATAAACCACTCGAGGTTTTTTGCCTTCGAAGCCCGAAAACCACCAGTTTTCCCAATGTGATTGACATTAATTGCAGGTCAGTTTAACCCTAAATTTCCAAATAAATGCCGAAATCGCACCATTATCCCTTTTTCTGCACTATCTCACTGTATTTGTCCTCCCTATTGAAACAAAGCCTGTATTTTGATTTATACTCAAAACTAGTAAAAAATAGCTTGCATTTGCTGTCAAAATCACTGGAAGTGTCCAGTTCATTTCAAAAGATTTCCATTGCCATCAGAAACCCCGATAAATGCAGAAAATCCCTCTACACAGGATTTAAAGATTTAATTATTCGTTTTATGTGCAGGTTTAATGGTGGAAACACATAAAAACATTCCAAAGGTCCAAAAAATGTTTTAATAAAAAACTGGGTGACAATCTAGGGGTTTATTTCATATTTATAGGACCAAGGGAAAACACCACGCTTAATCACCGATGAATCATGATCTTTGGTGGATTATGATAACCCTCCAGCAGCGAAAGAATGCACACCTGCACAACACACACAAACAGAAGGCACAGTAAGAAGAAAAGACAGTCAGAAGACCAAGAAGATTAAAGGTTTTAAAGATGAAAGGTTTAAATGATAAAGTCAAAGATTAAAGGAAAAATAAAGGAGAATCAGTCATAAAAACATAGATAAAGGTAGAGCTAAATAAAAATACAGTGAGGCCAACAGTTAAAAGAATAAATCAAGTTAGGAGGCCTAAATCAGAGATTAAAGATAAAACAGAGGCAGATAAGACACAAAGGCACATTTGAATGAAAAAAAAAGTCCTTTACTTCTTCAAAAAGATATATTTTTGCTACCTACAACATGTTTTCTTTCAATAAAACATCAAACAGTGAAAAGAAAACAGCCAAAGAGCATCAGAGTTAAAGTGTATCAGTAAAATTCAGAGTGAAAATCAAGTCAGTAAAAACAGAGCAGTCAATGTGAAACATTAAAAGTAAACACGGAGGCAGTAATGGTTAAAGCAGAGATGAAATTTTTTTCACCAGCAACAATGAAGTTATCCAAAGTGAAAGTAAAAACAATTAAAAGAACAATAAGGTTAGAAGATGAAAACAAAGCATGAAGGGACATTTTTGCAGAAATTTCCTGTTTAAGTCATAGTTTTGCAGAAACTATTGTGTCCATCCTAGATGAATTTTTAAAACTTGGAGGAGGTTTATGTTCCTAAGATTCCAAGCTACAAGAACCTATCTCATTTTACGCACATGTATTACAGAATGAGAGATGCATGAACATCTTCAAAGCTTAGTTTTCGGACTATGCAATGTTCTGTTTTACACATATTTGTGCAGAGCCTATTGTGAATATCTGGAATTTAATTTTGGGAAAATGAGAGAGATTTATCTTAGTAACATATTTATCTACAAAAACCTCTTTCACTTTTTACATATATATTTCGGATTGAGATATACAAAGGTATCATTGGACCCCAAGTTTGCAGAACTTTTGGAACAAAATACACAAAGGAAGGAGACAGTTAGTGACTTGGATGCTTCATCATCAACTAAGAGTTGATATAAAATTCAAATTTTTTCTCTTTTTCATAATCTATACATAAAAAATAGTGCCAAATAGATTCATTAATTTTGAGTGTTCTTTTATTGAGTTCTATTTATGTAAAAAAGTTTAAGATATTTGTAAACCAATCTTGATATTTTTTCAAGATACTCTAGTTTAGAATTTGTATAAATACTTCATCCTTTGAAGTATTATTGTGGAATAAATTGCTGAAGATTTCTATAGTCATTTTTTATTGTACTTGAAGGCTTTTATGTTTCAAATCTCGAGTAGCAGACTGGATCAGACCAATTAGCATCATATTTCAGGATTCATGTGATGATCTATTGAAGTGAAGTATTTTCTACTTGTCATTGTTTATATTTCTTTGTTTCATGCATCCATTATATTTTCTAAATTTGAATGAATAAACAAGAGTATTACTTCAGGATTTGTTAAAAACACCCTGTCTTTATTGTTTATCATTTCTATGTTTTCTGCTGATTTCCAGAGTAGGGAATCCTTAATTTCTCCCTCTTTCTTTTGACCTCTGCCTACTACTTTCATTTTCCAAATCAAAGAACCCTTCATTTCTCTTTATCCCGATAATATCACCTCACCAAACAACCTTGCAAGATCTTCATGGGTTCTCTATATTTCCCTGAAAACATTTGACTTCTTGACCTTGATCCTAGCTCTGTCTACTTGATTTTTGACTCCTCAGCCCAATGGAAAAACAAATTTCCCACTATCAATCTCATTAAGTGATTTTTCCCACCAAATCAATCAAACCAAAACCAAATTGCACCATCATAACTAGCCTAATATCATATAAAACAAACAAAGTTAAATCTTATAGAGAGAGCCCTCTCTGAACCCTAAGAAGGCTAGATCTTAGAGTTTAAAAGTTGGTATGTGGTTACCTCTAGTGTTCTTAGAATTTAAACCAAAATATCACAAATTTAGAATTACTAGAGTGATAACATAATGGATACTCCGCTGGGAAAGAACATATTCTTCATAAAGATTATACAAGGATCAGATCTGATCTATGATGGTGGACATTGATCAGACACACAAAGGTTAAAATCATCCACCTGACGACTCCAAATAAATTTAAAAAAAATCAAATCTAAGACTGCACTGGTAGAAGGATATAGCTTGGTTGTATAGATATAGTGGCCCTTCTTCATGACTGATTTACAAGATGAATCCAAGAATACAACGCATGTATGCTCGCATGAGCAGAGATCACATACCTGGATTTCCACACAAACTACCAAAGGTAAATGGGGATAAAAATCTTCCTATGTTTCAAGATGAGAATATTGATGATCCTTTATTACATCTCATTAAATTTCATATACATTCATGGAGATTGAAGGGTGATTGGCATGAGGATTTCCTCATGAAGCTATTCATGGAAACCTAATAACGACAAGCAAGGGAATGGTATGAAGCTCTCAAACCTGCTAATTTATTTTCTTTAAAGGATTTTCACAAGGTATTTTATGAGCATTACAAAAATGATTTTCCATCTTTATCATTAGCTGAAAATTGTTGTGATCAAGCTGAAGATCTCATACATTACCTTAAAAATATTAATGAAGATTTAGGAAATTGGCATCCTGAAGATTTATTAGTAGCAGTCCATAACTTTCATTCTCAAGTTAAGTGTCATGATAATCAAGAGGAGTTAATCAAATATGAAATAGATCAGGAGATGAATCAAGATCCACAAAGCCCCTATGTAGTAACAAATGATGTTTCATATAATGTTTTGAATGAAGTTAAAGAAAATATTCAACCTCATGATCATTTTTTACATAAGAGAAAAAACAATTGTTATTCAAATCTAAGAATTCAAAGGTTCCCACCCCCCCTCACCGAAGAAGAAATCAATTTGCTTCTAAACATGCAACCATCCTCAAAATATTTACATAATGAAGAAATTGTTTCTACTTATTCTAATGTTGATGTATGTAATAAAGTTTTTATCCATGAAGAGACATAAGAACAGGTTGATTCTCATGTTGTTCTACCTTCCCAAAAAGGCCCATTGCCTAATAGTACTCCTATTGAGAAAAATGATGACCTTCGAATAGAATGCAACCAATCTAATCAAGATATATCAGGATTGCTGGAAAAGAAATCTGCTGATCTAATGTGTATGATTGATGAAATTCCTTCTTTTGAAGATTTGCCTGAGTATGATCAATATGATGATAATTATGTTCTCCAAATTCAGGCTAACTTCACAGAGAAATCACTAGCTAGTTTGTGGGATGAGGAAGTTCAGTTTCAGGAGCTCAAAAACAGTGATCAGACAATACACATCAAATATGGGAGTGAAGAAGAAAGTTCAAAATTTTTGAAAGAAAGTTCTATACCATTATGCTCTAAAGCATTTTAGTTTTTAAAGGATGAACAACCCCTAGAAATCTATGAAGTTCCATTAAGACCCATATATAAATTGCAACAATCTTTCAAAGTTTTTCAAGATCTAATAGAAGATATGTTGGATGTTGAATTCATTCAAAGCCTGCCTCCATTAACTAACTATGAGTTTCAGAATCAAGATGATAAAGGTTTCAACAATCAAACATTACAATCAGTAGGAATATCATCACAAATCTTATCTGAAAGTTTGCAGGGAGATAAAGATGAAAATAACATTTCAGTTTCATGGCATGGAGGCCATCCAAAACAAATGTACAATTGTTTAGATAAGTTAAACATTGGTGTATATATCTTGGAAGATCTTTTTGAAAATTTTCTAGAGTCAACAAAGGAAATCAAGTATTTCTTTATCCTCTCATTTGTTGACAAGTTTCAAATAGGTAGCAGAATTACAGTTTTGATAATCAACAAGCAAATGCAACAAAATCTATCAAAGTACATAATTCTTGAATGGTTGCATTGGCTATTGCATTTTACCTAACCAACAGTTGGAAAACTGATTAGAGTAAGTAGGTAGGACTTCAAATTATTTCAGTTTTCAGTTTTCAGCTAGTTTTGAAATAATTCATTAATATTTGAAGCCAAGGAAAAGGCCCTAAGATATTGATGATTTAGTAGTTTGGTTTGAAGGTTGCAACACCTTTTAGTCTCAGATCAGATTTCAGTTTGCAGAAAAAGGTGTAAATTCAATTCAAGAGTTTTCAGTTACAACATATCCGTGCTTAGGATTGGCCCAATGGATCAAGCTACTAGTCGATGGTGTTCTTGAAATCTCACAAGGAGATGCCATCCCCATGTGGAGTCACTGTTAGGGTCCTATAATAATAGGATTCATAATTTTTGAATTGAATTTGATAGTCTTGTAAATATGTACATACCTTGCTTTCTGCAAGTTGTTTTCCCATATTTGAAAATAATAAAAAAATGAAAAGAGGGTAAAATTCCTTAAAGAAATATCAAAGGACTTAGAAAAAATAGACCCCCAAAAAAAGAAGAGATAAAAGTAAGACCTGAAAGTGAACAAGTCAAAATTCCACTACTATTTACTTTTACTGCAAGAATAATGATTATGTGCAGATTGTTCAAAATGCCATAATCCATGATCAGTTAAATAGTTTAATCTTAACTTTTCATGCTTTGAATTTCATGTTTTAGTTAAAGAATAAAGATATGTCAAACAATTTAAACTTCACAAATCAGTAGATAGTTAGAGAATAAATGAGGATATCAATATTTTAATCTGAGCCCTCATATGAAATAAGGTTAGACTTAGATAGATTTATACTTTGAAATAAAAATGGATTTAGGGTTGCAAGCTTAAATGCACCCATGAAAATGAAGTAAAAAATGTTAGAAATAATGATGGGTAGGTAGAAAGCAGTTGTGAAAGACATGTAATAAAGCATCACCAATTTCCCCTCCCCCACAATCATCCAGTATTCTAAATCTTCAGTTAAAGAGGCTCAGAGCATTTATCTGACTTCTGTTGGGACCAGACCCAAGGCTCAATAACTGATTGGTTAAAAATATTGGATTCCCTACATAAAACCCATTTCATCAGCATATTTACCCTTTTCCAAGATTATGATTCCTTTTTCTAAGTAAAACACATTTTTGCTTAGTAAAAGTAAAAACCCTACTTAATTAATTTCATTTTCATTAAAAAACACTCAAAAACCTACAAAATGCATTTTATCCTAAGTTTATGTGTAAAAAAATCAAATTGTGTTAAATGACCTTTTTACACTTTACTTAGTTTAAATTTATGTATTTTTATTCATCTCATTCATTACATTCTTCATTTCATATTAATTTCTAACCTAAGTATTAAATCCTTATAAAATAACCCTTCCCATATATATTAATTTCTTTATATATTAATATCCCCAAGACCCACTATTTTAAGTTTAACCTATGGTTATTTATCCCACATGGTGAAATAAATCCCCACCCTTTTTCCCACAGGTTTAAACATATCAATATTATAAATATCCCACCCCTATGGTATTAAAACATTTGTTAAAAGGTTATTATGCCATATAATATCATATCTGCGCCATTGTTTAAAACATTTGTTAATGTTTTAAATTTTAAAACATGTAACACTAACCCCTCCGCCAATCATATAAAATAGAGTTTTAACTTTATAAATATATATTTATAAGGTTGAGGTCATGTTGGAGGGCTGGACGAAGCTCCCATGGCGGCGACTGTAACCCTAGGCGGCGACTGAACCCTCGTTATGGCGGCAACTGTTTACCTGTTCTGTGAGGCTGGGCCCCCTCGTATGGCGGTGACGGGTCTTTTGCATACCCCACTGAATTCGCTGTTCTCCAAGCACTGTTCCTATTGGAATTAGGGATATTGGCTTGTCTAATGTATTGCTCGGGCTTCTAGGGTTCCACTGACCGGTTGCCGTGGCTTATTCTCGACTAGCTTTGGGTCACTATACTAGTTTTTATTTTACAGTTTGGGGCGCACTGCCGACTTGGTCCGGGGTTTTGGCTCACTTCTCGCTAAGGACAAAGACCGGTTTTCATCACTCTCTTGTCTTGGGGTTTCTGTTTTGGACTGTCGACCCTCTGTTTGGGTGGGGCCATTACAGAACTGTGGACCCTGACCAGAGTTTATTTGGGACCTGCATTTTTGGCGTTTGCACTGATTATCTCTGGCATTGCTGTCTCCTTTTAGTCAATTCTATGAAAAAGGCGTTAATCCTGAAGCCCGGTTCATTTCCATGTGACGGTTAAAGTCGCTAAGACATGACCCGACTACCTTTAGGTCAGGTCGTTCAACTCCGCCCGCGTTCACAACCGACCTGTGTGCACAGCTGACCCATCGCGTGCACGGCTGACCCATGTTCGTTCACGACCAACCGCCACTCATTCAGAGCTGACCCGTTGGTTACTGCTAACCCGCTGCATTCAGACTCCACCCAAACATTGCGTTCACAACCAACGAGGGTCCGTTCACTGCTGACCTGCGAGTAGACACTGCCCATGGGTGACCCGTGCCCACCTGGGTCGGGTCAGGTCGGCCCGAATGACCCACCATTTTTTTTACATCCAATTTTTAAAACGGATTGAACCTTTAGGCCTGGGGCCATGTGGAAACCTCCAGGAAGGCCATGTGGCACCCACTGATAGGCCATCCAATTTTTTATAAAATAATAAAATTTTCCATTTCCACATTAATTTCTGAAGATGCCAATTTTGTTTTCCAAAGTGCTATTTTGAAGGTTACCGGGAAAATTAAAACTTGAATATCTTCCACATCCGACATCGGATTTGAGTGCCGTTCATGGCATTAGGATCATAATGATGAACACTATCCGTTCAATCAATTTATTACTAGTTCTAAGCAATTTCAAATTTGAGCATTGTTTTCACTTAGGACATGATCACCTGATCACACCTCCCCATTGGGAAGCTTTTGGACCCCAAAAGCCTTCAATTACCTGTTAATAAGATGAGGGTATAGGACCCTCACCTTTTCCACCTCAATCCACTTTGCCTTACTTGGTTTCCTGCCTTTAAGACCAACCCGAACATAATCAACATTTCCCCTCCTTGAAGTGCGTGTCCTTCTGTCAAGGATAGTGTTAGCGCCTAAATCCACCTTAGGCTGAAGTAAAGCAGAAAAAGGACAACACCAAACCACGCTCAGCCTCGTAGCTAGCCCTACGAGGACAGGAGAGGGCTCTCTCCGGGTCAATATCAATGAAAATATTCAAAGGGGCTTGAGATGACTAAAACAACAACTGATCTTAGGCTAATAAACAAATAGGAGGATTTGATTTTTATTTTTTTGGATTTTGTTGAAAAAAAGGGGAAAGACAATTTTTGGGCTTGGGGATGAGGCCAAATTCTTGCAGAGTTCAAGTTGGGGCAAGGTAGGCAGCGGCTTTGATGTCTTAGATCAAATGAATGGATTGAAAATACTACTGAGGAGCTGAAGAGGGAAAGAGAGTGCAAGGATCCTCTTCAAACTGACGAAAAACATATAAAACTAAACAAAATTCTAAGGCAGAGCACCAGCAAATCAATGAATTCTACCTCAGTTACTCATTTGTTTAATTTAGAAGCAAAGAGAAGGGAAATGGAATACATATAACATTAATGAAACTTACAATAACATGAGAAGAACATCATCAAAACTCAAAAGCCACAAGGTTCCCAACAAGTGCTGCAAAACTCTGGTCTTTCCTTTGCCAAAAACTGAAAATGGATATACAATGGAGTGCCAAACTTTTCCCAAGAGTCCAACCCTGAAAATGCCTCAAAAGATACAATATATAGACCATCCTAACCCCTTCACATGCCTCTGTGGGTCGAGCTCATCCTTCTAGGAGCTATTTCAACCAATTCTAAACATGGAACTGAAATCTAGGCAGCCAAACAACTTGCCTCTATATGCTAGGAAACTGATCCATTCACTTAATTTTCACTTTTTAGTGAATGAATCCTTTAGAACAAGTAAATATATGCCAAAATTACATCATGGTTACCAAATTACATCATGGTAGATCAATCATCACATGAAAAAGTAAAATTAGTCAAAACTCGGCGATTTTCTGAGCTGAAGAGTGAAAATGAGGCAAAATTTCTCTATGCGCCGCGCTCAAAAACTCAATGCGTCGCACCACTTTGAGCCTATTTTTGGGGCACTTCCCGAAGTCCAAATTGAGCTCATGATAGCTCGTTGGAAAGCCCTGGATGTCTACTATCCCGAAGTTCAAGGTGTTTTTGGCCCTTTAGGCAGCCCCGAATTTGATGAAATGCTTCGGCCATTCCTGAACATACATAATATATCATAACAAACCCAAACATATAAATTTTTCCTCCAGAAGATCTCCCAAACGTAAGCGCGCGTCAGGTGGCACGACAGGTCGGGCGGAAAAACCTGTTTTGTGACAAAAAATTCAAAAATGACAAAATTTTATCCAAATTCCTTGAAATTTGGGCTGGAGGTCCATAATCAAGTACCATGCTCAGCCAAAGAAGCTTTGGCCAAGATTCGGAGTCTATCCTCCCTTTTGCGCCGTTTCAGTGCCCTCCTGGTGCATGCAGTTCAGTGGTGAAAACACTGTCTCGGTCATATGAGCTATCTGTGTCTGTCTCCATGGTGATGAAAGTCTATGTCAAGTGAATTTTTGACCTGTATGAGATGGAAAACAACAATTTGGTGTATTTGCCTCTGATTTCCAAATGTGTTCCAAAGGGAAGGATTGTGGTAAAAATGGAGCAGTGGGAACAATGAAGTCTTGCCAAGTGGTAGTTTTCCCTTTGAGGATTTGAAAAAATTTGGAAGAGGGGACAACCACTTGAATTTTGGAGTAACTTTGGATTTTTGGGATTTTTAACAAGTGAGATGGAAAGAGGGAATGAAGGTGAAATGATATGACTTGGGATGGAGAAATAAGGTACGAGATGATATGAGTGGTTTGGAATATAAGGGAATAGGGGATTAAAAGTGATGATAGGATTAAAGTGAAAGGAAGGGATGAAAAAAATGGGAAATGAACAAATTTGGCACCACAATCACTTTAAAACACCAATTATAAAACCCTAAGGGAGCAATTTCTAACAAGTGCATAGGGTTTATAACTTGACATTCAAATTCTCATATTCCCTTTCCAAACGAAACCAAACGCTGGCATAATAGCATTTCAAAAACTCAAAAACTTATTTGAAACATAGAATATTGAGTCAATTTTTAGTTTTCATGAAGCAGAGGCAAAAATTAGGTGTTCTGGCCCAATGCGCCGCGCACCAACCCAATGCGCCGCGCCATAAATAGTGCATTTTTCAGGAGGCTTTTGGAGGCCTTTCCGGTGTCCAAATTGGGTGCATGATAGCTCGTTGGAAATATTACTGAGTCTAATTTCAAAAAAATGTTTAATTTTTAATTTTGGAGTTCAGTTACCCTGTCAAAAATCAAATCTCCCAAGACTGGTCAAAATGAGCAAAATGAGGCTGCCTCAAGGCAGAGTGCTGTTGCAGTCAACTTTTGAAGGTCTTCCTCAACTAAAAATTGAGATCATGATAGCTAATTGGAAATATATTTGTGTCTAGTTATCATTTGACTCATCAAGCAAGTCATTTGGCCAACAAAGCTAGGATATATATTGATTTTCCCAAGGTCACTTCAGAGGTGCATTCAATTCTCCTGAGGCAACAATATGTTTAAAATTTCTCTAAAACCATGACACCTGTGTAAAATGTGAAGGAGGTTTTTCTTCTTTGGAATGTTGTGGACAAAAACCTCTCTCCGGTTTCCAAAATTCATCCTTTATTGCTCAGAAACATCATTTGAGTGAAACCTATCCCGATGTGTGGAACAAGGGATTTGTCGAAATGAAGCGAAATGAAGGGGATAAGGGGCTTCTAAATTCTTTAGAAAATTTTGGGAAGTAGGGAGGGATGTTAGGAAGCAGGGGGAAGTGGAATTTTAGAGATTGAGTGAGGGGAAGGGGTCCAAAAGGGCGAAACACAGGCCTAGCCTAGAAAATTGGCAAGTTGTGGCAAGAAACTAGGGTTTGTGCAAAAATGAGGAATTTGGGGGATCTCAGTGATGTGAAGTGTTTAATAAGGTATATTAAGGATAGGGGAAGGTGTATGAACATCAGGATACAAGTTTTGCTGATGATTTGACCATCCAAGAAAAATTACCTTCAAAACCCTAGGAGAGGGAAATGGACCTTACCTAGGCACAACTGAAGCATGAACAAGGTGTAAAATGACCCTGTGGAACTTGAAATGATGATGAAAACCCCCTGAATGATAGTACACTCAGCTGAATGGTGACATGGACCGACATTTAGACAACTTTGAAAGGAGTAAAAGCAAACCCTAGACCTAATACCTGGTGACCAAATTTTACTTGAAGACTCACTGAAATGACAAAATTTGACCTTGACATCTTAAAATAATTTTGTAAGAGAATGTTTGATCACTGGAGGAAGGCTGCAAAGACTGACACTAACAGATAACATCCTCTTTCAATTCATCCAAAAATTCTGGTGAGAAATCCTCTATGGATGGTAGCTGAATGTCACTTTCAATATCAACAATTAAAGGAGGTTCATACAAACATAAATTTTCCACATTCACAACGGAATACATTTTCATGTATGAAGGAAAATCTAATTGAAAATCATTATTTCCAACTTTCTTAAGGATATTGAATGGACCATAACGAATAGGCTTCAACTTTTTACCTTCTTTTTGCATTCTTTCCTTACTAATATGCAACCATACCTCATCCCCTTCTTGAAACTTATGATGAATTCTGTGCTTATGATGCCTCTCCTTGTAATTGCCTTGAATTTTTTCAAGTTGTTCTTGAACTTGCTGATATATGAGCTGAATTATTTCAATGAACATGTGAGATTTTTAAATTTCACTATGCCCATCAATGGCCACATCGTTCTCAAGAATAAAATCTAAAGGTGACTTAGGAAAATACCCAAAACAAGCTTCAAAAGGTGAAGTATTTGTAGAAGAGTGCTTGGCCCGGTTGTAAGCATGCTGTATGTAATGAAAATGTTCATCCCAAAGCTTGGGACGCTTGTTGCAATAACCTTTCAAAAGATGTACAATGGTCGTGTTCACTACCTCTGTTTGACCATCTGTTTGCAGATGGAAAGTAGTACTCTTCTTCAACTTGGTGTCCATCATCTTCTATAAATTTGAACAAAAATTCCCCACAAATCTGGAATCCTTGTCACTAACAATAGAATTAGGCATGCCATAATGAACCTATACATGTTGAAAATATAAATCAGTAGTTTTTTCAGTAGTTATAGATTTCTTAGATGGCATAAGAATACACATCTTGTTGAAACGATCAACTCCTACATAAAGATAATCATGCTGCTTTCTAGATAATGGTAGCCCTCCAACAAAATCCATAGAAACACTTTCCCATGGTCTAGAAGGTATCGGCAATGGCGTATATAAACCAAGCTTCCTATTGCTAGGCTTTCTTGTAGCACACAATGAACAACCTCTAATGAAACGTGAAACACTATCTACCATGCGAGGCCAATAACAATACCTCTGTAAATGTGCCACCGTTTTTCTTACCCCGAAATGTCCAGCTATGAGAGAAGAATGAGCCTCTCTCATCATGCTTAGTATCCCCCCCTGTGTTATACATAACTTGCCCATATGAAACAAAAAATTATTATGCAAATGATAATCATTCTCCTTAACATGATTCACTTCACTCAAGTTAGCATACACATCCTTAAAATCAACATCTGATGCATACTGTTCTATGTAGCTCTCATGCACAATAGAATCATTCTTAAGAAAATTACTAGCACTAATAATAGGCCTTGAAAGCATATCAACAAACTTGTTTTAAATAACTTTCTTGTACCTTATTACCAAGTGAAATATTTGTAGGAAGCCCATCCATCTGAAATGCCATGACTGCTGCAATTTACTTTGCGATTGCAAGTATTGTAAAGGCTGATGGTCGGTATGAACAATTGTTTCTTTGCCCATCAAATAGTGTTTCCATTTTTTGACACTTTGTACCAACGCATACAACTCTTTATCATATGTAGGATAATTCACAACAGCACCATTAAATGTCTCAGAATGAAATGCAACAGGCTTACCATGTTGTAAGAGAACTCCACCCATGGCATAATCGCTTGCATCTGTCTGAATATCAAATGGCTGTCTCAAGTCCAGTAATGCAAGAACTGGAGCTGAACTTACCTTCTCTTTCAAAGAATCAAAAGCTTTCTGTTGCGTGCCTTCCCATTGGAAAGCACGCTTCACACTAGTCACTGCATGCATAGGAGCTGCTATGGCAAAGAAGTTAGAAATAAACTTCCTCCAATACTGAGCTGCACCCAAAAAACTTCTTACCTCTGTAATGGAATTGGGAGTAGGCCAATTCAAAATGGCTTCTACTTTGGAAGGATCAATTCTCAAAGCGCCTCCTCCTACTATGTGTCCCAAATAAACCAAAGAAGTCTTTCCAAATTCACACTTTGACATTTTAAGAAATAACTAATTTTTCTTCAAAACATCAAGTACTTTCTTAACATGCATGACATGCTCTTCTCTAGTATTACTGAAAATTAAGATGCCATCTAAGTAGACAATAACTAAATCATCAATAAAATGATGTAAGACATCATCCATTACCTGCATGAAAGTTGCAGGTGCATTGCATAAACCAAATGACATAACAAGCCACTCAAAGAGTCCTTGTTTGGTTTTAAAAGTTGTCTTCCAAATGTCACTTTCTTCAATTCTAACTTGATGATAACCACTACATAAGTCTAACTTAGTGAAATATTTAGCATCTTTCAGCTGATCTAACAAATCATCTATCCTTGGAATTGGGTAACGATTCTTTACCGTTATTTTGTTCAATGCCCTGAAGTCCACACACATGCGCCAAGTTCCATATTTCTTTGGAATCAACACTATTAGTGACCCACATGGCGAAGTTCTTGGTCTTATGAATCCTTTGTCCAAAAAGTCTTTAATTTTCCTCTTAATTTCAGCATTATCCATGATAGACAAGCGGTACATACCGATGTTAGGAAGAGGACACTCTTGATGTAAATGCATCTCATGATGAATCTCCCTTTTAGGAGGTAAACCTGTCGGTTCCTGAAACATCTCATGATGTGCATCAACTACATCATATAAATCTGATTTAAGCTTGGAATCACAATTTTCAAATGACTTATGATTCATATCAACCTTGGGCTTAACCATAAGAAGTACAAAACTCTTGCTAGAATTGACTAGCCTTTTTACCTGTCCCGCATTTACCATCGCTATATTTGTCTTCTTGCGATGTGCTCTGACAATGAACTCCTTGCCATATTTAAAGAGATGATATTTGTTTTCATGGCGATGGAAGATTGCTTTCCTGTCAAATAAGTATGGACTTCCCAAAACAATTCCTGATATATCAAGCGACACCACTTCAAGTTCAACTGTGTCAATAAAGTGTGCAGTTATGGCGAATTGCAATATGCACTTTCTTGAGACTTGTAAGTTTGCATCCTTGCATATCCACCCAAGTGGATAAGGCTTTGGATGTGGAATGGTCTCAAGTTCTAGCTTTTTGACCAAGTCTTCTGATATAAGATTTGATTGTGACCCACTGTCAAACAGTGTGTCAATTTTTGTATGTTTTGAGACTACCCTCACATGGAACAATTCAATTCTTTCTTCCTGATTAGGAGCTTGTACATGACAGTTTGAAGTACTAGTGCTTGCTTTAGTTTCAGTTTCCTTTCCCTTCATACTTTTCAAACCCATGGCTGCAATTTTGGTTTCGTCACCTGAATCATCACCTAAATCTTGTGGTGTAGTTGTAGTAGCTGCAATTTTCTTCTTTCCCTTGTTTTTGTTAAACTGGTTTATTTTTTCAGGATGTAATTTCCAACAGTTTTTCTCTTCATGGCCCTCTCTTGAACAATGTTTACAAATTACCTTTTCACCCTCTTGTTTGATAGATGCATTCTTTTTACCTTTTCCTTTAAAGGTTTTATCTTTGTTCTTCCCTTTTAAAGGCTTGTTTCTACCCTCATCAAAAGTGTTTTTCCCTCTAGCCTCTAAATGCGTAGCTTGTACAAAAACTTCGTCTAGACTAGTAGGATTAAAGATAAGGATAGTGTGTTTAAGGTAACTGTGCAACCCACCTATATACTTCAACAAAGTATCTTGACTTTGTAAGTCTACCCCTAATAAGAGTGCTCTTCTCCTAAATTCCCGGGTATAGTCTTGCACATTCTGTCCCTTAAGCTGTCTAAAGTTTTGCCAGTTCATTATAGCCTTTTGAAGATGAGCAAGAGGATAAAATTGTTTCTTGATTACATTAATAAATTCAGTCCATGATAGTGTAATCTTACCATGTTTCTTGATTTCCTCCTTGGTCTTGGCTTCCCACCATACCAAAGCTTCTCCATCCATCCTTAGTGAGGCTAGTTGTATTTTAGTGTCGTCATCATGCAGATTTTGAATCCTTAAATAGACTTCCAATTGTTTGATCCAAATATCTAATTTCTCTGCATTCACTTCATTGTTAAACATTGGCAATTCAAATTTGACATCAAGCCTTAGAAAAGGATTTTTACCAGTGGTTTTCGACTTATGTGACTGATTTACCGAAGTCGAGGAAGATGATGATGAGGAAGAGGATGACAATGGAGATGGTGGATCACCATTTCCTCCATTCCCTTTCCTTGACTGATCATTACCCTTCTTTCCTCCCGAGGAATCCTCTCCTTCTTTTTGGTTTTTAGACCCTTCTCCAACAATCCTATCCTTTCTTTCTTGATAGATCCTTACCATTTGAGTCATATCCAAGAAAGCTTTTCAAAATACCCTTTCTTCTTCCTTGGGATCCATATCTTCAGGAGCTTCTCCTTCTCTTGAAGACATGCTTGTAGCTGCTTCTAGGGCTCTTAGAGGTGGTTATCTGACCCTTCTTGGTTGTGGATTAGTTTTTGCACTAACCAAGTTTCCTTCACCTCTCTTGAGTTTTAGCCTAGTCAGCATCAAAACTTGCAAACAAATGACTTAATATTTCCACAAAACTAATGCTGAGTAAAAACTCTAGCTCTAAACCATAGCTCTGATACCAACTGATCTGAAAATGCAACTTCTTAGATCTGTTCCAGAAATTTATTGTAGGGGCATTTACTGGATATGTCACCTTTGATAAAAGGATGAGATTCAAAGGCTACTTGGCCCTTTACAGACTCTGTCTTTAGAACTTGTAGAAGTTAACACTCATGATCTGAAAATGAAACTACTTGTATTTACTGTTCAAGGTATTCATTTCCATAAAATTATATGTGCAAACTATTATTCATGTCTTGCAATTGAAACAAAGTGTTTTTGACAAATTTTTGAGTCTTATGTGTGAATGAGTGTTGTTTCTTTTTATTGTTTAACATATTAAATCTGAAAAACACAGCAAGATAAAATCACATAATATAAGACAACAGCTGATGAGGTAGTTCACCCCTCCTAGGCTACATCTACCGGGTCCAAGGCCCCCAAATGGGAATGTCCTTTCTCTTATTAGATGCTAAAATTGGTTATACAGTGATAAGAAAGCCTAAACAAGAAAAATAAGCTATGGAAATGAGTTCAGAGCACAGAAAACAATAAATATTGGCTTTTGTTTCACCTCTAATGGTTAACCATAGCCCAATACAACTCCAACACTCCCTAGGCCCTGATGGCTCTCCAAGCTTCTCTGCTAAAAAAGTACCTAAAGATCAGCTCTGTTAACTCTGAAACCTATGCCATTGGCTCTGGAATGCTCAAAATATCCGAAATCAAAAAATATTTCGCTCCAAAAGGTTATGTCTAGTGAAAGTTATGCCCAAAAGAAGTTTTGTCTAGTTTGGCCTAAAAACCCTCCACCAAACTTGGGAGGACTGGAGTTAACTCCACCAAAATAGAAATTACCTCTGGATTTGGGGCTCCGCTCCAGATAATTTGTGCAGTTATGGAGGCATTAATTGTTTAAGGTGTAGTGTTCACATTACGGTGGTTAAGGACGAAACCGTCGACATAACCGCCTGACGGATAAGGCCCAAGTTCCGAGCTGTCGGTTCTATGAAAAAGGCGTTAATCCTGGAGTCAGTTCATTTTCCATGCGATGGTTAAAGCTGCTATGATGTGACCCGACTACATTTAGGTTGGGTCGTTCAACTCCGCCCGCGCTCACAACTAACCTGTGTGCACAACTGACCCATCGCGTGCACAACTGACCCATGTTCGTTCACGACCAACCGCCACTCGTTCAGAGCTGACCCGTCGGTTACTGCTGACCCACTGCATTCAGACTCTGCCGAAACATTGCGTTCACAACCAACCAGGGTCCGTTCACTGCTGACCCGCGGGTGACCTGTGCCCACCCGGGTCGGGTTGGGTCGGCCTGAATGACCCACCATTTTTTTTATCATCCATGTTTTTAAAAAAATGAACCTTTAGGCCTGGGGCCACGTGGCAGCCTCCAGGTAGGCCACGTGGCACTCACTGATAGGCCATCTAATTTTTATAAAATAATAAAATTTTCCATTTCCACATTAATTTCCGAAGATGCCAATTTTGCTTTCCAAAGTGCTGTTTTGAAGGTTACCGGGAAAATTAAAACTTGAATATCTTCCACATCCGACATCATATTTGAGTGTCGTTCACAGCGTTAGGATCGTAATGACGAACACTATTCGGTCGATCAATTTATTACCAGTTCTGAGCAGTTCCAAATTTGAGCATTTTTTTCACTTAGGACATGATCACCTGATCATCCAACCTAGTTGAGGGAGAAGTAGAATTGTTGCACATGCTGGGGAAGAGATAGGAGGGAAATGAACCATTAACTCAAGTCTCAAAATAAACTAGCAAGAGGATTGGGAAAGAAGAACCATTTTCTACACAGATGAATTAGAGCAACTACAACACCATTTTGAAGATAAGACTGTGACTGGGTAAGAGAGAAAATGCTTGTTGCAGTGAAAAAATTTGGGGGAATACTGTAAACAGGGGTGCAATGAAGTAAAAGTATCATGAAAACCCATCCAAAAATTACATAACCAAGACCCACGAGGGCCAGAGAGAGCAAAAACACCTTTTTTTTGGTAACATGGGCTAGCCTACAACTCAAACAGAAATTGGTTGGATTTGGAGTTTCAATGTTTAGAGAGAATATTGAACTCCATCACCAGTTTTTGAATGTGATTAAGAATCCAGATTAGTGGCATTTTTACTTGGAAACCAACATAAAGTTTATAACTAAACCAGGGGAATGGATGAACAAGATGGAGAAGTCTGGCCAGATTGATAATAAAATGTAAATCAGGATCCGATGATGGTAGGGCCATCATTAGGCCCATTGGAATAAAATTGGTAGATCCACTTGAGGCAACATCTAAGGCACCTGCGTAATAGAAGGAGATTTGTTTTTTATTTGTAAATAATTTTTGTAACAGTTGTAACCTAGACCAAGAGTCATGGAATTTTGTGATGCTAAGTGTAAATGCCATAGCAAGTGTTAAAGAATTCAATTTCTTATATAGATATGATAGTAGACATTATGAAAATGGTGGAGATAGGATGTAGAATGAAACGCAGATGGGCCGTGGTTCCCTAATTTATCAGAGTGTAAAGGCCTACGATAATATAATGCCAAACATTTCTGACCAAAAAAGAAATGCAATAGATCTTATGTACAAATATGAATCTCCAATAAAATGGTTTGGGCACCTTCAATCTATAAGCATGTCAATCTTAAACTAGATTACTGCATAATTAAATGATCTAGTATAGCTCAGAGGGAAATACATGTAAGAAATTAATAACTTAATGAAACACTTTTTTTCAATTGTTAGTTGAATGAAACACTCCAGGTCTTTGCAAAATATATGCAAGACCTCAATTGCAGATATTGCAAAAGCTATCAATTGCATAAATACATGTGTATTTCAAACCTGATGTACATGATACAGCCTAATATGTGAAAAAAAAATAAGCTGTACTTTCAAAATGATAGAGAAGCTTACCGACACTATCCCCTTCCCTTGCTCTACACAATAAGAACAAAATGCATCGAATGCAATGGTACTTTAGTGGACTGCTATCTTATATATGTATTTCTATGAGCTCAGTTGAACCATTCATGGTTCAATTTGAACTTTTAATAACACTAGGAGCCACAGGAAAGATCATCATAGGCTATGGTGCCAACTCAGAACATGATAAAATTTTGTCCTAAAAGATCGCCAGAGGTAATAGAAAATATGTCAAGGATAGGCCAATTCTAATTAGACTATTATGATCCCGCGCAAATTGTAATAATTACAAACGCTCTTACTATTTATAGCCTCACTCATATAGAATCTATAGTTTATCTTTATTATGTTTCAAGACAACTTCCCTATGGAGTTTTTCTTATAATGTTGAGAACTCCAATGGATGCTCAAAGGATTTCTTATCGCAGCTCCCTCAGGTACCGAAGAAGAGTCGCAGCCTGCCATAACAAACATCCAAAGAAGGCAAATGTGAGTAAGTATATTAGGATTAATACACAAAATAGTATAATAAACCCGCCCAAACATGTACACACAATATAGGTGTGGAGCACAACTCCCTAAATATCATAACGATGACTTACACAATATCTCCTAATACATTAGGAGAACTCCCAGAAAACCTAAGTACATCTATAAATACAGACCACAGGTCTTTGAGGTTGATAATGACTCTATTGACCTTAATAATAAATATCCTCACTCATTCCCCATGTCCAACATTCTACATACATATACCATCGACCACGTTAGGTTTATACCATAGAGCATGTGAATTTCTATTACATATACATTCGACGACAAAAAATACTCCTAAAAGAGGGTCATAAGAGTGAGTATGAGTATTATTTATTTAAATAATCAAAGAGATCCTTGATACTACTAAGATAAAGTATACAAGACCCTCGCTTATTTAACTAAAATTTCATATAATATTCACATGAAGAATCCAAGTTTCACTTTGCTATGAACTTATGTATATCAATAAAACAAGCCCTAGTATAAAATACATGATATGCTCAGTTTTTAGTCAAGTTGCATGCATTCAAATACTATCTTCCCATACTTTGAATTAAAATTCGTGAGAAACATGAGATTCCAGGAAGATCAAAGAAAACAAATTTTAAAAGCAGTTGAGGAATGCAAGTCAGAGTATCTCAACAATTTTTAACCTTGGGAAAATCCATGTAGAGAGAATTAAAGTATATTGACTCGACGGTTAACAGTTTTACCTAATTATTGACTTCAGACTTCTGTAATCCATATTGTTGTAGATGAGTCTTTCAGATTAATCGCATCATCAGATTAGGGTCGACGTTTCGAACCATCTAATGTGGTTCATCCTCAGGAAAAATTTTGAACTATTGTTCAATTTTCTTTGTTTCTTAGTAAGGATTAAATCAGAAACACTTTAATAGTCAATTGTTCGAGCACTAGCTTGTATTTTTAAAGATCAATTAACATAACTAGTAGAAGATAACAGAAGGACTCTAAGCTTGGCATATATTTTTCCTTTTACACATCTTACTAGGGAACATGATAAAAAAGATAGCTATTGGTAACTGTAATTAATCTGAATATAATCGATTTGATTCCAACCTTTGAAGCCAGACTAATATGCATATGATTCTTGTAATTATGTTAAGACAAAATCATTGCTCAATAGTGATGCAATCAAAGGCAATGTTGTAAGGTAAGCTTCTTAATGTCTATGGTTCTACAAGAACCTTCTAGGGACTCAACTAAGAATCAAAAGTTTTGTAAGACAGAGAATTAGAACTAGAAAAATTAAAGTATTTCATCGTAGAACAAAATAAAAAGCCTAGACATTAAGAGTTCTCTACTTTCCATAGTCACAGTTTATATCATGAGTCTGATTGAAGCCAAAAGATGTGCATGCTCAATAACTTTGCTACTTCTGATAATAGACACTAGAAAAAATACGATCCTCCAAGCAACATTGTTTGGCATAAAAATAATTCCTTGGTTACTTATTACAATAGTAGACACCATGATACATTTTAAACTGATATGCAAATACTAGAACAAATCTGGAAGAAATAAGAACTCATTTATACAATATAATTCTACATTGCTGAGACTTATTTTTTGCTACAGCCATGACTTGACACTGATCAAAAGGTATGTAATTCACATGCATATTTTAGGCAATGTAAGTATCACTGTGGGATCTTTGTGAGACATAATAGAAATTTGGTCAAACTTTGCTAAAATTTTGCAACTCTTCAAGATGTAAGAATACATGAAAAAATAATTATCAAAAGGACTCGTTTATCTTGTATGTAGAAGATTTTTCTAGTAGCAGCTCTACAACACCTCTTTCTGGCTGATGATAGCCATCAAGACTTTCTAACATTCAAAATTTAAGTATTTGCATTAGCCTCTATAGCATTATTATATGTTCTTATCCATGGTATCTAATATTCTTTCAAATGGTTTCAAACTTTAAGAAACATCATGTGGACGTTATTAATTTTCGATTGATTCATGTTTATCATGACACAAATCGATCAAGACTTTGACTTTAAAAGGCACATAAATCCACCTTTACCTTTGCAGTTGCACATTTTTCTTTTCTAACAGAGATTACTGAATTCTTACAATAATGCCTGATTTCTAGCTAGTGACCTCATCAAAGAAATTTGGTGTGATTGCTCCCAATATTTCAAATATTATTGCTTTTAGAAAAATGGAAGTGAAAATTTGAAAGAGAGCAAAGGACTCGAGAGCTTACTGAGAGACTATTATAGTTTAAATTTGCAGCATCTCCAAGCATATTGAAGGTAGTTTGGCACCCTATGTGAATTTTAGTAATTTCAAGTTGTACACGTCCTCAACCAATAAGATTCCACAAATATTATCATTTAGGGGCTTGTTTTTATATGTTGAACATCAAGGACACTAGAGAGTTCTAGAGTTAATTACTATGAATACATTATATTTTTCTACATTAACAGTAATTGTGCTCTCACAATAAAAATAAGTTGTTTCATTTGCAGAGGCTTCAAATTGATTCTTTCTTACCAGTATTACATGGATAAGTCATTATGATTCTAGTGTACCTTTGTTTTGTATGTGTAAATCTAGGTGAATTGTTTTCTTAGATCAACTAGTTTACTAGTTTATATTCTCTGGTACATACATTGTTTGCATTTTATTTTTGGGCACTTGATAGATTTAGTTATTTCCTTTTCTTATATTAATTATTATGCTCAACATGTTATGGACGAAAAATGGAAAATTTCGATCGATAGACATTTTTTTTTCGCAGAGAACTAGGGAACTGGACATTCCTGAATTGCTAGAACAATTGCCACCTTTGAAGCAATATCTTTATCATCTAATGGGGTGTCATGTATTACATAGGAGCCACCATTATTGAATGAACAGTAACTCTGAATTTGTAGGTTGGATACTTATTATATGTTCTTTAGACTTTTTGAGTTATATGCCATTTTAGTGTGTTTTTGGATTGAAAGCACTACATAATTTTGTATGGGTGAGCTCATGTAATTATCTAATTATGTGCAGCCTGTTAGGGTCCTATAATAACAAGATTCATAATTTTTGAATTGACTTTGATAGTCTTGTAAATATGAAAATACCTTGCTTTCTGCGAGTAGTTTTCCCATATTTGAAAATAATAAAAAAATAAAAAGAGGGTAAAAGTCCTAAAATAAAGATCAAAGGACTAGAAAAAATAGACCCCAAAAGAAAAAAGAGATAAAAATAAGACCTGAAAGTGAGCAAGTCAAAATTCCACTACTGTTTAATTTTACTGCAAGAATAATAATTATGTGCAGATTGTTCAAAATTCCATAATCCATGATCAGTTAAATAGTTTAATCTTAACTTTTCATGCTTTGATATTCATGTTTTAGATAGAGAATAAAGATATGTCAAACAATTTAAACTTGAAAAATCAGTAGATAGTTAGAGAATAAATGAGGAGCTCAATAGTTTAATTTGAGCCCTCAGATGAAATAAGGTTAGACTTAGATAGATTTATGCTTTGAAAGAAAAATGGATTTAGGGTTGCAAGCTTAAATGCACCCATGAAAATGAAGTAAAAAATGTTAGAAATAATGATGGGTAGGTAGAAAGTAGTTGTGCAAGACATGTAATAAAGCATCATCGAGCAAAAATTACTAATTTCCCCTCCCCCACAATGATCCGGTATTCCAAACATTCAGTTAAATAGGCTTGGAGTATTCCTCTAACTTCTGTTGGGACCGCACAAGGAAGCTCAATAACGACTAGTTAAAATTTTTCTTTTTTTTTCTAAGTTGTGTTAATCTATTAATATTGAACATAGTTTACATAGCGAGACCAGCCACCTGGGTTGCCCATCTAGCCAACACTAGTGGGGGTCCTAAGCAAAAAAGCCAAAAAACAGGAAATGGAGCTGCCCATAACAGGGAAACCAACGCAAAAGTTGTTGCCCATTATTGGGAAAACAACAGTCATAGAGTTATCAGTAGCATAATGTTTACAAAAATAACAGCAGATGCTTCTATGGAAGTCGCAAGCAACGTGTTTAAGCCTGAAACAAAACATAACGGTAGTCCAGAAAAAAGGAGAGAAAACCTGACAACTAGCTAGCTATCGGTGTGTGGAGGAGGATTCTCCTCCACTATTGGACAGCTGTAATCATCCACATCCTCATCTGCTTCTTTGGAACGCTGGGAAGGTCTCTCCAAAGCTGAAGAGGAGTCAGAGTCATTGTGGAGCTTTGTCTTCTCACGTCCCGAACTGCTACCGCTTGCGCTTGCACCATTGCTGCTGGAGCTTGTGCCATCGCCACTGGAGCTCGTAATGGCAACCTTGACGGGAAGAGCAACCTTATTTTTGGTATCTGGAGGGTGTTGGTCCAAGATGGTGGACTTCTGGCACTTTTTGGGACCATAGGCTCCTCCTTCCTGCATTTCTTCCTGAAAATAGACCGAGATAGTTGCAGTGATATGGGGTCGATCAATGGAACTTGTAAAGTGGAATTGGGCAGTATTGCTGGCCAGAGAAAGGTGACTGCTGGAGTCATAGATGGACAGTGGCGGGCAGGAACCAGCGCCCCTACCACCACCACCCCTACCGCCACCCCCCCTTCTGCAATGCATCATATGCCAGCGCGGCATGATGGTCCGGGAATTAACAAGTGAATGCCAGGAGTTTGACTCAGCGGGCAAAGGAGGAGAACACAGAGGGCAAGGAGCTGATGGAGATGGAGTCGACTGTGAGTGAAGGCCAAAAGAGCGCGGTGAGTTTAGAGGAGCAGATGGAGGAGCAAGCGGGGGCGACTGTAGATGAGGGTCGAAAAAATGCGGGGAAGACGGATGAACAGGGGGCGAGAGAAGCTGGGAGAGCTCAGTCGAGGCCGGAAGAGAACTAGCAGAGGGACGAGGAACACAGGAGATCTGGAAAGCTAGCGTGAAGCCGAGATGGAGCGGCTAGATTCTCAAAATCCTGGTTGAAGGCGTGGAAGAATACAGCTCTATGGAGCGTGCCTCCATTGAAGAATGCGAGGGGCAAACAGAACAATTACTGGCAGCGTTATGATAGGGCGAGTGAGAATTGAAGGCTGAGTCCTTCATTCTCTTCATTTTAATGGCGCATTTACTGCTTTGAAAGGATGGCATGTGGCCAAGCCAGGTGTTGGTCGCCAGGCTGGCCACTGCCACAAACTTACCGCCCACCCACATCCTGAGACCGGTTTAAAAATATTGGATTCCCTACATAAAACCCATTTCATCAGTATATTTACCCTTTTCAAATATTATGATCCCTTTTTCTAAGTAAAACACATTTTTTCTTAGTAAAAGTAAAAACCCTACTTAATTAATTTCATTTTCATTCAAAAACACTCAAAAACCTACAAAATGCATTTTATCCTAAGTTTATGTGTAAAAAAATCAAATTGGAACAAATTGTGTTAAATGACCTTTTTATACTTTACTTAGTTTAAATTTATGTATTTTTATTCATATCATTCATTACATTCTTCATTTCATATTAATTTCTAACCTAAGTACTAAATCCTTATAAAATAACCCTTCCCGTATATATTAATTTCTTTATATATTAATATCCCCAAGACCAACTATTTTAAGTTTAACCTATGGTTATTTATCCCACATGGTGAAATAAATCCCTGCCCTTTTTCCCACAGGTTTAAACATATCAATATTATAAATATCCCGCCCCTATGGTATTAAAACACTTGTTAAAAGGTTATTATTCCATATAATATCATATCTGCGCCACTGGTTAAAACATTTGTTAATGTTTTAAATTTTAAAACATATAACACCACCCCCCTCTGCCAATCATATAAAATAGAGTTTTAACTTTATAAATATATATTTATATGGTTTAAAATCAACTCTTTCGCTTAATAAAACCCCGGACCCCACCTATTATTTCCGAGCAACTCCAAGATGCAATCACAACCGTTCGCATCCCGATCCTTTAATCCAACAATCGAAATGCCATATCGCATTTTTAGTTGCACGATCTTAACACCTTTCCTTTCCATGCGAAATGGGTTGTTTCACTCTTTCCTCTCTCCTCCACATGGCCCAATTCTATTGGATCGCATTCGATCCAACTAAAACCGCTTAACACCTTAATCCAGTGCGATAAACCACTTGGGGTTTTTTGCCTTCGAAGCCCGAAAACCACCAGTTTTCCCAATGTGATTGACATTAATTGCAGGTCAGTTTAACCCTAAATTTCCAAATAAATGCCGAAATCGTACCATTATCCCTTTTTCTGCACTATCTCACTGTATTTGTCCTCCCTATTGAAACAAAGCTTGTATTTTGATTTATACTCAAAACTAGTAAAAAATAGCTTGCATTTGCTGTCAAAATCACTGGAAGTGTCCAGTTCATTTCGAAAGATTTCCATTGCGATCAGAAACCCCGATAAATGCAGAAAATCCCTCTACACAGGATTTAAAGATTTAATTATTCGTTTTATGTGCAGGTTTAATGGTGGAAACACATAAAAACATTCCAAAGGTCCAAAAAATGTTTTAATAAAAAACTGGGTGACAATCTAGGGGTTTATTTCATATTTATAGGACCAAGGGAAAAAACCACGCTTAATCACCGATGAATCATGATCTTTGGTGGATTATGATAACCCTCCAGCAGCGAAAGAATGCACACCTGCACAACACACACAAACAGAAGGCACAGTAAGAAGAAAAGACAGTCAGAAGACCAAGAAGATTAAAGGTTTTAAAGATGAAAGGTTTAAATGATAAAGTCAAATATTAAAGGAAAAATAAAGGAGAATCAGTCATAAAAACATAGATAAAGGTAGAGCTAAATAAAAATACAGTGAGGCCAACAGTTAAAAGAATAAATCAAGTTAGGAGGCCTAAATCAGAGATTAAAGATAAAACAGAGGCAGATAAGACACAAAGGCACATTTGAATGAAAAGAAAAGTCCTTTACTTCTTCAAAAAGATATATTTTTTCTACCTACAACATGTTTTCTTTCAATAAAACATCAAACAGTGAAAAGAAAACAGCCAAAGAGCATCAGAGTTAAAGTGTATCAGTAAAATTCAGAGTGAAAATCAAGTCAGTAAAAACAGAGCAGTCAATGTGAAACATTAAAAGTAAACACGGAGGCAGTAATGGTTAAAGCAGAGATGAAATTTTTTCCACCAGCAACAATGAAGTTATCCAAAGTGAAAGTAAAAACAATTAAAAGAACAATAAGGTTAGAAGATGAAAACAAAGCATGAAGGGACATTTTTGCAGAAATTTCCTATTTAAGTCATAGTTTTGCAGAAACTATTGTGTCCATCCTAGATGAATTTTTAAAACTTGGAGGAGGTTTATGTTCCTAAGATTCCAAGCTACAAGAACCTATCTCATTTTATGCACATGTATTACAGAATGAGAGATGCATGAACATCTTCAAAGCTTAGTTTTCGGACTATGCAATGTTCTGTTTTACACATATTTGTGCAGAGCCTATTGTGAATATCTGGAATTTAATTTTGGGAAAACGAGAGAGATTTATCTTAGTAACATATTTATCTACAAAAACCTCTTTCACTTTTTACATATATATTTCGGATTGAGATATACAAAGGTATCATTGGACCCCAAGTTTGCAGAACTTTTGGAACAAAATACACAAAGGAAGGAGACAGTTAGTGACTTGGATGCCTCATCATCAACTAAGAGTTGATATAAAATTCGAATTTTTTCTCTTTGTCATAATCTATACATAAAAAATAGTGCCAAATAGATTCATTAATTTTGAGTGTTCTTTTATTGAGTTCTATTTATGTAAAAAAGTTTAAGATATTTGTAAACCAATCTTGATATTTTTTCAAGATACTCTAGTTTAGAATTTGTATAAATACTTCATCCTTTGAAGTATTATTGTGGAATAAATTGCTGAAGATTTCTATAGTCATTTTTTATTGTACTTGAAGGCTTTTATGTTTCAAATCTCGAGTAGCAGACTGGATCAGACCAATTAGCATCATATTTCAGGATTCATGTGATGATCTATTGAAGTGAAGTATTTTCTACTTGTCATTGTTTATATTTCTTTGTTTCATGCATCCATTATATTTTCTAAATTTGAATGAATAAACAAGAGTATTACTTCAGGATTTGTTAAAAACACCCTGTCTTTATTGTTTATCATTTCTATGTTTTCTGCTGATTTCCAGAGTAGGGAATCCTTAATTTCTCCCTCTTTCTTTTGACCTCTGCCTACTACTTTCATTTTCCGAATCAAAGAACCCTTCATTTCTCTTTATCCTGATCATATCACCTCACCAAACAACCTTGCAAGATCTTCATGGGTTCTCTATATTTCCCTGAAAACATTTGACTTCTTGACCTTGATCCTAGCTCTGTCTACTTGATTTTTGACTCCTCAGCCCAATGGACAAACAAATTTCCCACTATCAATCTCATTAAGTGATTTTTCCCACCAAATCAATCAAACCAAAACCAAATTGCACCATCATAACTAGCCTGATATCTAATATTTAAAACAAAGTTAAATATTATAGAGAGATCCCTCTATGAACCCTAAGAAGGTTAGATCTTAGAGTTTAAAAGTTGGTATGTGGTTACCTCTAGTGTTCTTAGAATTTAAACCAAAATATCACAAATTTAGAATTACTAGAGTGATAACATAATGGATACTCCGCTGGGGAAGAACATATTCTTCATAAAGATTATACAAGGATCAGATCTGATCTATGATGGTGGACATTGATTAGACACACAAAGGTTAAAATCATCCACCTGACGACTCCAAATAAATTTAAAAAAAATCAAATCTAAGACTGCACTGGTAGAAGGATATAGCTTGGTTGTATAGATATAGTGGCCCTTCTTCATGACTGATTTACAAGATGAATCCAAGAATACAACGCATGTATGCTCGCATGAGCAGAGATCACATACCTGGATTTCCACACAAACTACCAAAGGTAAATGGGGATAAAAATCTTCCTATGTTTCAAGATGAGAATATTGATGATCCTTTGTTACATCTCATTAAATTTCATATACATTCATGGAGATTGAAGGGTGATTGGCATGAGGATTTCCTCATGAAGCTATTCATGGAAACCTAATAAGGACAAGCAAGGGAATGGTATGAAGCTCTCAAACCTGCTAATTTATTTTCTTTAAAGGATTTTCACAAGGTATTTTATGAGCATTACAAAAACGATTTTCCATCTTTATCATTAGCTGAAAATTGTTGTGATCAAGCTGAAGATCTCATACATTACCTTAAAAATATTAATGAAGATTTAGGAAATTGGCATCCTGAAGATTTATTAGTAGCAGTCCATAACTTTCATTCTCAAGTTAAGTGTCATGATAATCAAGAGGAGTAAATCAAATATGAAATAGATCAGGAGATGAATCAAGATCCACAAAGCCCCTATGTAGTAACAAATGATGTTTCATATAATGTTTTGAATGAAGTTAAAGAAAATATTCAACCTCATGATCATTTTTTACATAAGAGAAAAAACAATTGTTATTCAAATCTAAGAATTCAAAGGTTCCCACCCCCCCTCACCGAAGAAGAAATCAATTTGCTTCTAAACATGCAACCATCCTCGAAATATTTACATAATGAAGAAATTGTTTCTACTTATTCTAATGTTGATGTATGTACTAAAGTTTTTATCCATGAAGAGACATAAGAACAGGTTGATTCTCATGTTGTTCTACCTTCCCAAAAAGGCCCATTGCCTAATAGTACTCCTATTGAGAAAAATGATGACCTTCGAATAGAATGCAACCAATCTAATCAAGATATATCAGGATTTCTGGAAAAGAAATCTACTGATCTAATGTGTATGATTGATGAAATTCCTTCTTTTGAAGATTTGCCTGAGTATGATCAATATGATGATAATTATGTTCTCCAAATTCAGGCTAACTTCACAGAGAAATCACTAGCTAGTTTGTGGGATGAGGAAGTTCAGTTTCAGGAGCTCAAAAACAGTGATCAGAAAATACACATCAAATATGGGAGTGAAGAAGAAAGTTCAAAATTTTTGAAAGAAAGTTCTATACCATTATTCGCTAAAGCATTTTAGTTTTTAAAGGATGAACAACCCCTAGAAATCTATGAAGTTCCATTAAGACCCATATATAAATTGCAGCAATCTTTCAAAGTTTTTCAAGATCTAATAGAAGATATGTTGGATGTTGAATTCATTCAAAGCCTGCCTCCATTAACTAACTATGAGTTTCAGAATCAAGATGATAAAGGTTTCAACAATCAAACATTACAATTAGTAGGAATATCATCACAAATCTTATCTGAAAGTTTGCAGGGAGATAAAGATGAAAATAACATTTCAGTTTCATGGCATGGAGGCCATCCAAAACAAATGTAAAATTGTTTAGATAAGTTAAAAATTGGTGTATATATCTTGGAAGATATTTTTGAAAAGTTTCTAGAGTCAACAAAGGAAATCAAGTATTTCTTTATCCTCTCATTTGTTGACAAGTTTCAAATAGGTAGCAGAATTACAGTTTTGATAATCAACAAGAAAATGCAACAAAATCTATCAAAGTACATAATTCTTGAATGGTTGCATTGGCTATTGCATTTTACCTAACCAACAGTTGGAAAACTGATTAGAGTAAGTAGGTAGGACTTCAAATTATTTCAGTTTTCAGTTTTCAGCTAGTTTTGAAATAATTCATTAATATTTGAAGCCAAGGAAAAGGCCCTAAGATATTGATGATTTAGTAGTTTGGTTTGAAGGTTGCAACACCTTTTAGTCTCAGATCAGATTTCAGTTTGCAGAAAAAGGTGTAAATTCAATTCAAGAGTTTTCAGTCACAACATATCCGTGCTTAGGATTGGCCCAATGGATCAAGCTACTAGTCGATGGTGTTCTTGAAATCTCACAAGGAGATGCCATCCCCATGTGAAGTCACTGTTAGGGTCCTATAATAATAGGATTCATAATTTTTGAATTGAATTTGATAGTCTTGTAAATATGTACATACCTTGCTTTCTGCAAGTTGTTTTCCCATATTTGAAAATAATAAAAAAATGAAAAGAGGGTAAAATTCCTTAAAGAAATATCAAAGGACTTAGAAAAAATAGACCCCAAAAAAAAGAAGAGATAAAAGTAAGACCTGAAAGTGAGCAAGTCAAAATTCCACTACTATTTACTTTTACTGCAAGAATAATGATTATGTGCAGATTGTTCAAAATGCCATAATCCATGATCAGTTAAATAGTTTAATCTTAACTTTTCATGCTTTGAATTTCATGTTTTAGTTAAAGAATAAAGATATGTCAAACAATTTAAACTTCACAAATCAGTAGATAGTTAGAGAATAAATGAGGATATCAATATTTTAATCTGAGCCCTCATATGAAATAAGGTTAGACTTAGATAGATTTATACTTTGAAATAAAAATGGATTTAGGGTTGCAAGCTTAAATGCACCCATGAAAATGAAGTAAAAAATGTTAGAAATAATGATGGGTAGGTAGAAAGCAGTTGTGAAAGACATGTAATAAAGCATCACCAATTTCCCCTCCCCCACAATCATCCAGTATTCTAAATCTTCAGTTAAAGAGGCTCAGAGCATTTATCTGACTTCTGTTGGGACCAGACCCAAGGCTCAATAACTGATTGGTTAAAAATATTGGATTCCCTACATAAAACCCATTTCATCAGCATATTTACCCTTTTCCAAGATTATGATTCCTTTTTCTAAGTAAAACACATTTTTGCTTAGTAAAAGTAAAAACCCTACTTAATTAATTTCATTTTCATTAAAAAACACTCAAAAACCTACAAAATGCATTTTATCCTAAGTTTATGTGTAAAAAAATCAAATTGGGAAAAATTGTGTTAAATGACCTTTTTACACTTTACTTAGTTTAAATTTATGTATTTTTATTCATCTCATTCATTACATTCTTCATTTCATATTAATTTCTAACCTAAGGAGTAAATCCTTATAAAATAACCCTTCCCATATATATTAATTTCTTTATATATTAATATCCCCAAGACCCACTATTTTAAGTTTAACCTATGGTTATTTATCCCACATGGTGAAATAAATCCCCACCCTTTTTCCCACAGGTTTAAACATATCAATATTATAAATATCCCACCCCTATGGTATTAAAACACTTGTTAAAAGGTTATTATGCCATATAATATCATATCTGCGCCATTGTTTAAAACATTTGTTAATGTTTTAAATTTTAAAACATGTAACACTAACCCCTCCGCCAATCATATAAAATAGAGTTTTAACTTTATAAATATATATTTATAAGGTTGAGGTCATGTTGGAGGGCTGGACGAAGCTCCCATGGCGGCGACTGTAACCCTAGGCGGCGACTGAACCCTCGTTATGGCGGCAATCACATTGCTCGTGAGGCCGCCCCCTCGTATGGCGGTGACGGGTCTTTTGCATACCCCACTGAATTCGCTGTTCTCCAAGCACTGTTCCTATTGGAATTAGGGATATTGGCTTGTCTAATGTATTGCTCGGGCTTCTAGGGTTCCACTGACCGGTTGCCGTGGCTTATTCTCGACTAGCGTTGGGTCACTATACTAGTTTTTATTTTACAGTTTGGGGCGCACTGCCGACTTGGTCCGGGGTTTTGGCTCACTTCTCGCTAAGGACAAAGACCGGTTTTCATCACTCTCTTGTCTTGGGGTTTCTGTTTTGGACTGTCGACCCTCTGTTTGGGTGGGGCCATTACAGAACTGTGGACCCTGACCAGAGTTTATTTGGGACCTGCATTTTTGGCATTTGCACTGATTATCTCTGGCATTGCTGTCTCCGCTTAGTCAGTTGGACCGATAATACCTTCGCCATTATTTTGGGGGACTCTGCCTCCTACTACAGGTGCATCACGGATCTCGCCTGGCCGCCTACTCACTAACATGAGAAACTATGAGGATGAGGTGGACTATTCGGAGGATCCACTGGAGGGGGTCGATATATGGGGTCTTGATTCTCACGGTGAGGTGGATGAGATGTCTGATTTGGACCCGGCTCCTGAGGTGGCGTTGCCTATTATGCCCAACCTGTCCAACGTGGAAGGCAACAACTCGCCCATGGGGGACCTAGTGCAGTTTAGGTTTGACATGCCCTCAGAAGCGGATATTGGATTATGGGATTTCGCTCAGGCTGAACATGACACCCTGGCGAATGATGTCATTAGATGCTCGGAGCATTTCTCGGAGGTGGTTTTCCATGATATAGGGGATGCTTCCCGATCTTTGGCACAACTGAGTATTGGGGGCCTTCTCCCTCAATGTGTTATCTCGCACAACCATTCGGATATTGGTGGTGAGACTCATGCTTGTTTGGCACCCATTGAACCATCGGTGGCCTCTGGGGTATTTGTAAACATGCTGGAGGACTTAACCATACTGGACAACATTCATACTTCCTCTGAATCTGACACTTCTATTGAGCTGGGGTTGGGGTGTTGTATAGCCAGAAAGCAGCACAAAGTCACCAAAAAAAAGCTCAGCTACATTACGAATTTTGGTTGTGAGAGCGGTATGGAGGACTGGGGCCTCATTGCGGCTAAGACATTGGTGGGGAAGGTCCGCGGCTGAAAATACTCTGTGACGAGACTACTGCGGTGGACTCGTGAGATCTAGAGCGGGACTCTTGATTTACTTCCGGAAGTCTGGGTACTGACCAAAGGATGGTTCTCACTTACATTTTCCCACCCTGACCAATCTGACTGGGCACTCAAGCACTACTGGCATCTTGAGTTGCACCCTGTCTACCTCAAGAGATGGGTACCTCTGTTTGATCCCAAAAAGGAGAATGCGGGTGCTGGCCCCATCTGGATGCGGCTGCTGGGACTGCCTTTGCAATTTTGGAATGACTCTGCTTTTCGGAACATTGGGGGACATTTTGGTCTATACCTAGATCATGATCGCTCCTACCTGACTTTAGGCAGCAGAGCGGTGGCTCGCATATTGATTTTCCTGGACACTCGGGATGGACTATATGACAATTTCAACATGCTATTTGATGGGATGATGTGGCAGAAACCTCTGGACTACGAGGATGTGCCATTTCACTACAGGAAATGCCATGAGGTGGGACATTTGTACAAAGACTACCCAAAGAAGGGGCTTGGCAAGCTGGATTAAAAGAAATCCTGTTCTATTGGTACACAGACTAAGCCTGATATCAGTATCGAGCTGGGTACTGCAGGTTTTCCGATGACAGTTCCTGAATCTCCACACGCTGCTGGGCTGATGCTGACTGACCTTCCATCGTGGACAAACACGCATCCCAGATCCCGCCCATAGGTCACGCCGGTGCCTTCTCAGGGAAATTCGTCCATCCCGGGTACTATTCCTTCTACTGCCTCTTTGTTTACTGATTACTCTGTCATTTCACCATCCTTTACTATTCCTATTATTACATCTGAAGATGTTGGCTTTAATCTGTCTTCTTCCATTTCTTTATCATGCACTTCATCGATTTTGTCTAGCCAATCACTGAAGCTCCCCTCGATCTGTTGCACCATCGCTTTGGCCCCTCCGTCTTTCTCCCCCATCATTCAGCACACATCTGCTGAACCTTCATACTGCGACTCTTCCTCCTCTTCAGAGACTCCCTCCTCGAGACATAATTACTATCTTAGATCACTATCCCTTCCACAATCTGGTGAGGCCTTCGGTATTGGGCCGGGTCAAGGCAGTATACCCTCCAAATCTCGTGGTAGACCTTCTGCATTAGCAAAGGCTATCAAAAGAGCCAACCTCGAAGTGGAAGCTGGAACTCAATCATCTCTTATGCGGGTCCTTAGAGCTAGAAGACCCTTTTTGGCTGTTACATCATGATTTGTCTCTCCTACAATTGCAGGGGACTGGCCAACCCCGATAAGAGATTGGCTCTCAGGGAATTGATAGCACGGAATTGATAGTACAAAAGCCCATTGATATTATTTTTCTTCAAGAGACGCTTGGTGCATGCTCGGAGGTGAAGGCTACCTTAACTTATTTTCTTCCTAATTGGACCTTCATTACACTTGATGCACACAGAAGATCAGGGGGTTGTGCTCTGGGAATTAACGACAAAACTACCCGCATGATTAACTGTTGGGGCTGGACTGGTGTTATTGCTATGAATGTCCTTTTTGGTAATTCTGAGATCGATTTTACCTTGATTAATGTTTATGGGCCCTGCACAAACAGAGAACATTTCTGGAACTCCTTATTGTCCTGTACCTTGTTGGCTGTCCCCCACATCATATTGGGTGGTGACCTGAATTTTTCATTAGGAATTGCGGAATATTGGGGCCCCCAGGCTACCCTGGATCCTTTGGCTGAGTTTTTCAACTCAAAGCTCGGAGCCATAAATCTCATTGACACTCAGACCACCATGATTCAACCCACCTGGAGAAACAGAAGGACCGAAAATGCTGCTTTGGCTCGCAGACTTGACAGATTTATTATCAAGCAGTCTCTCCTATCCATTATGACTCGAGCTTGTCAATGGGTGGGGATGGGTGGTAAATCTGACCACTCTCCTATATTTTTGGAATTCGATTGTGGACCTAATAGGGCTCGTCCCCCTTTCAAGTTCAATTCCAGATGGTTGAAAGACCCTGAGTATCACTTGATGGTCACCTGGGCCTGGCAGCACTGTAGACCATTGAATGATCGAGATCCCAGCCAGATTATCAACGACAACCTCAATCGCATTAAAAAACTTACCATATAGTGGGTTCGTAACAAAAAGAGATTAGAGAGGGAGGCACTGCACATAATTGAAGCAAAAATTTCCCTACTTAACAATGCTGATCTGTTGGGATATAGAACTGATGATACCAGGGATCAACTAAATGCACTTGAGACTGAAAAGGCAAAACTTCTGAGACAAAAGGAGGAAGATTGGAGGCTTAAAAGTCGGGCTATTTGGCTACAGGCGAGAGATGAAAACACCAAATTTTTTCAGCAGCATGCAAATGGACGCAGGGCTGCAAACACCATTTGGGAATTGACTGATCAAAATGGTTTTACTGCGAGAACGCAGTCACAACTATCTGATCTGGGCACCAGAAATTTCACCAATCTTTATAGGGCGTCAATAAACATTGATCTCCTGTACATCATGCATATAACACAACACTTTAAACTATTTGTGGAACAAGAGCAGATGGATGATCTCAATGCACCGGTCACTTTGGGCGAACTAGAGGGAGTTTTGAAATGGTTCAAGCGGGACAAAATCCCTGGGCCTGATGGCTGGCCCATTGAGTTTTTCATCCACTTTTTTGATCTCATGTCAACTGACCTTCTGACCATGATTGAGGACAACAGGATTCGAGGTAGGATATATGATGGTTTCAATACCACTTTTATTGCTCTTATTCCAAAATCGGACAAACCGACCAGCTTCAATGAGTACAGGCCCATATCTCTTTGTAACTGCATTTACAAGATCATATCTAAGATAATTTCTAACCGCATCAAGCCTTTCCTATCCACTCATATTGAAAAGGAACAATTTGCATTTCTGAATCATAGGCAAATTCATGAAGCTATTGGTACTGACCAGGAGGCCCTTCACTCCATTAAGACCCTGCGCCAGAAATCCACCATTCTCAAGATTGATCTTACAAAGGCTTTTGATCAGGTTAACTGGAGTTACCTTCATCTCATACTAATCCACTCGGGCTTTCCTCATACATTTATAAACTGGATTATGGGATGCATTTGTCATGCTACTTTCAGTATATTGATCAATGGCACTGCATCTGATTTCTTTCATGCGGGGCGGGGTCTTTGTTAGGGTTTTCCCCTCTCACCATTATTATTTTTCCTGGTCATGGAGGGTCTCTCTGTCCTCATAAAAAATGCAAAAGATAGGGGAGTACTGTAGGGGCTCCGGATCAATGATATATTACATCTCACTCACCTTTTATTTGTGGACGATGTACTTATATTCCTAAATGGTTCTAGAAAAGACTCTGTACAATTTGATCTGCTACTGAATTGCTTTTGCAGGGCTACCGGTATGGCACCAAATGGCACCAAATCCTCTATTATCATGACTGGCTGCTCGGGACTGGAACAAGGCACTTCATTGAATCTATTTGACTATATCTACATAGATATCAATGATGGGCTCAAATACCCGGGGTATCATATAAAACCAAACGATTACAAGATCAAAGACTGGAATTGGATCATTGCAAAAATTGAACGCATAATAAATGTTTGGTATAACAGATGGTTATCCAGGGCTGGTTGACTGATCCTCATTAAGTTTGTACTTGAAGCTATACCAGTCTATTGGATGACCCTGGCTTGGATACCTATTGGTATTACTAACAGAATCAAAAATATTTGTAGACAATTCCTTTGGCACAACCAGGGAAAGGCCTCTACATTTGCCTGGATTGCCTGGGATCGCATTAACATTCCCAAACAATGGGGAGGCTGGGGGTTAAAAGATCTCCATCTTTTTTCGAGGGCTCTCGCGGAAAAAATGTGCTGGCACTTAATCACTGGACAGAGCCTCTGTAAAGAGGTTATTGTTGCTAAATATATCTCGCCACGAAACCCTCTCGATTGGATCCGGGGCAGAATCGGTCAGACGCCTGGTGCATCAATTATTTGGAAGGCAATCACTAAAGCGGCACATATAATACAGAATGGCTTATCATGGAAAATTGGCACTGGTGCTACTATCCACATTGGCATAGATTCTTGGTTAGGGAGTGGTGACTATTACAAACTATCGGATTTCATAATTGAGCACCTAGCCCACAGAAACATTTTCTATCTCACACAGATTGCGGATATGGTTAATTCCTCTTGGCAGGGTCAAGCCTGATTACAAGCAGATGATCTCGAGATCCCACAGGCAGGCAATCGGGTCTGGAAAAATTACATTTGGGCTCTAAAAGCAACAAACATCCGCATCACTGAACAAGAGGACAAATTGATATGGGCTGTTTCACCTAATGGTCAATATGCTCCCAAACTTGGATACCTCGCCCTTATTCGACCAAAGGAACCCCCATTAAAAGCATGGTGGTGGCGCAATATTTGGAAATTGAAGGCCCCGCACAAGCACAGAACCCTATTCTGGTGCATCCTTAATCAGTGCATACCCACCATGGAATTCCTCCACAGGCGAGCTTATCAAGGGGCATCACAATGCTGCTACTGTCTTGCAAACTGTGAGGAGACAACCCATTTATTCCTACAGTGCAACACCATAAAAGGAATCTGGATGCAGGTCATCACTGGTCTAGGCAGCAGACATATTTTGCAGGGCGGAACATTAATTGAAGCCTGGACTAATTGGTCGCAACATTATGTATACAGCCCAAGAATGCGCAATCTCCCACTGATTGTGGCATGGGAGATTTGGATCGGCCACAATAAACAGATTTTCAATGACTCACCTATAGACTGTGACTGAATATGCGCTGCCTCTATTGCTACTTTTCAACTCCTGCCCATGGATCACATTCACAGTAATCCTTCACATGAGACATCTGAAACAATTGATCATAACCGTGCATGGGCCTATTTCGATGGTGCGTCCAACGCACAGGGGTGTGGGGGAGGCGCTACACTATTTTAAAATGAACAACACCATTACAAAATCAGAATGGGATTGGGACCCGGTACAAACAACTATGCCGAATTGCAAAGCCTTAGACTTCTTCTTACATTTGCTCGGGATATTCACTGCAACTCCATCCAGATCTTTGGTGACTCAAAACTTGTGATCAATTGGTTCAATAATCTAGCACATTGTCACTCGCACACACTATCTGCACTGCTGCGAGAGGTTCATCAACTTAGAGCCCTTTTTGACTCCATCTCAGTGACACATATTTACAGATCTCGAAACAAAGTGGCTGAACAATTGTCCAAAGAAGCTTCGGAGCTAATTTGGGGCACCTGGCATATAACCGAACATACTGGTGGATAGGTATACAAATATTTTCATCGGCCTTTTATAGAGGATGCACCTGCAGGGTTGGCTGTCTAGTTGTACAGCTGTTTGGGAGAATTTTGTAACTATCTCCCTTGATTTTATATTTCGACAGGTATTCACTTTATATATATGTATTTTGTTTCTTTTTGCTAGTAAGCTACGCACCGAACTTACTAGGTGAACATTGGCTTCATACTAATTGATATTTATATTTTTTGGGATTGCTTACTGCCTTCGTGAAGGCAAAGTGACATAATTTTAATAGTATTTGGACTGAATAGTAGTACATACTACCAGCATATGTAACATGTAACCTATCTTAATTGAAAAGTTACGAATTTTTTCTTTGTGAAAAAAAATATATATTTATAAGGTTTAAAATTAACTCCGCTGCGTAATAAAACCCCAGAACCCGCCTATTATTTCCGAGCAACTCCAATATGCAATCACAACTGTTCGTATCCCGATCCTTCAATCCAATGATCGAAATGCCATATCGCATTTTTAGTTGCGCAATCTTAACACCTTTCCTTTCCATGCAAAATGGGTTGTTTCACCCTTTCCTCTCTCCTCCACGTGGCCCAGTTCTATTGGATCGCATCCGATCCAACTAAAACCGCTTATTACCTTAATCTAACGCGATAAACCACTCACAGTGTTTCGCCTTCGAAGCCCGAAAACCACCAGTTTTCCCGATGTGATTGACATTAATTGCAGGTCAGTTTAAACCTAAATTTCCAAATCAATTCTGAAATCGCACCATTAATCCCTTTTTCTGCACTATCTCACTGTATTTGTCCTCCCTATTGAAACAAAGCCTGTATTTTGATTTATACTTAAAACTAGTAAAAAATAGCTCGCATTTTTTGTCAAAATCACTGGAAGCATCCAGTTCATTTCCAAATATTTCCATAGCCATCAGAAACCTCGATAAACGCAGAAAATACCTCTACGCAGGATTTAAAGATTTAATTATTCGTTTTATGTGCAGGTTTAATGGTGGAAACACATAAAAACATTTCGAAGGTCCAAAAAATGTTTTAATAAAAAACTGGGTGACGATCCAGGGTTTTATTTCATCTTTATAGGACCACAGGAAAAAACCACGCTTAATCATCAATGAATCATGATCTTTGGTGGATTATTCTAACCCTCTAGCAGCAAAAGAACTCACACCTGCACAACACACACAAACATAAGGCACAGTAAGAAGAAAAGACAGTCAGAAGATTGAGAAGATTAAAGGTTTAAATGATAAAGTCAAAGATTAAAGGAAAAATAAAGGAGAATCAGTCATAAAAATAGAGATAAAGGAAGAGCTAAATAAAAATATAGTGAGGCCAACAGTTAAAATAATAAATCAAGTTAGGAGGCCTAAATCAGAGATTGAAGATAAAACAAAGGTAGATAAGACACAAAGGCACATTCGAATGAAAAAAAAAAATCATTTACTTCTTCAAAAAGATATTTTTTTTTCTACCTACAACATGTTTTCTTTCAATAAAACATCAAACAGTGAAAACATAACAGTCAAAGAGCATCAAAGTTAAAGTGTATCAGTAAAAGTCAGAGTGAAAATCAAATCAATAAAAATAGAGCAATCAATGTAAAACAGTAAAAGTGAACACGGATGCAGTAATGGTTAAAGAAGAGATGAAAACATTTTCACCAGAAGCAATGAAGTTATCCAAAGTGAAAGTAAAAGCAGTTAAAAGAATAGTAAGGTTAAAAGATGAAAACAGAACATGAAGGGACATTTTTGCAGAAATTTCCTGTTTAAGTCATAGTTTTACAGAAACTATTTTGTCCAATGCAAGATGAATTTTTCAAAACTGGAGGAGGTTTATGTTCCTAAGATTCCAAGCTACAAGAACATATCTCATTTTATGAACAGATATTACAGAATGAGAGATACATGCACATCTTCAAAGCCTATTTTTCAGACTGTGGAATGTTCTGTTTTACACATATTTTTGAAGAGCCTATTGTGAACAGCTGGAATTGAATTTTGGAAACTGAGAGAGGTTGATCTTAGTAACATATTTATCTACAAAAATATCTTTCACTTTTTACATATCTATTTCGGATTGAGATATACAAAGGTATCATTGGACCCCAAGTTTGCAGAATTTTTGGAACAAAATACACAAAGGAAGGAGACAATTAGTGACTTGGATGCCGCATCACCAACTAAGAGTTGATATAAAATTCGAATTTATCCTCTTTGTAATCACCTATCCATAAAAAATAGTGCCAAATAGATTAATTATTTTTGAGTGTCCTTTTATTGAGTTCTATTTATGTAAAACATTTTGAGATATTTGTAAACCAACCTTGATATTTTTTCAAGATATTCTAGTTTAGAATTTGTATAAATACTTCATCCTTTGAAGTATTATTGTGGAATAAATTGCTGAAGATTTCTATAGTCATTTTTTTTTGTACTTGAAGGGTTTTGTGTTTCAAATCTCGAGTAGCAGACTATATCAGACCAATTAGCATCATATTTCAGGATTCATGTGATGAGCTATTGAAGTGAAGTATTTTCTACTTGTCATTTTTTATCTTTCTTTGTTTCATGCATCCATTATGTGTTCTAAATTTGAATGAATAAACAGAAGTATTACTTTAGGATTTGTTAAAAGCACCCTGTCTTTACTGTTTATCATTTCTATGTTTTCTGCTGATTTCCAGAGTAGGGAACCCTTAATTTCTCCCTCTTTCGTTTAACCTCTGCCTACTACTTCCCTTTTCTGGAGCAAAGAACCGTTCATTGCTCTTGATCCCAATCATATCACCTCACCAAACATCCTTCCAAGATCTTCATGGGTTATCTATCTTGCCCTGAAAAAATTTGACTTCTTGACCTTGATCCTAGCTCTGTCTGCTTGATATTTTACTCCTCAGCCCAATGGACAAACATATTTCCCTCTATCCATCTCATTAGGTGATTTTTCCCACCAAATCAATAAAAAAAAAACCGAATTGCACCACCATAACTAGCCTAATATCATATAAAACAAAAAAATTTAAATCTTATAGAGAGATCCCTCTCTAAACTCTAAGAAGGCTAGATCTTAGAGTTTAAAAGTTGGTCTGTGGTTACCTCTAGTGTTCTTCGAATTTAAACCAAAATATTACAACTTTAGAATTACTAGAGTGATAACACAGCCATAAAGGGTAGCTATATCATGTGATAGAGTATGAACTCACAGCGGTTTGTAGAATCTTCACTCTTTGGTGGTTAAAATTCCTTTGTTGTCTTGCATGGAGAAAGAGGCTTCACTTTCTAAAGTTGATGTTTTACTTTATGATGGGGATACTTATTTGTCTTTTGTACAATGTTGCAGGTTTCATGGGAGAGCATTAAAATTTATACTGTAATTAATGATGCCATCATCAAACTTGTGTACAAGGTAGAGAATGTTATGGTTTAGTATGTTCAATTATCATCTTACTCATCCCTGATCTGTAGCTACTGATGACTGAAATTGTTTACCTGCAGTTCTTTGAAATACAATTCCATGATGCTATTAAGGCTCTTCATATCTATAGGCGAGCTGGTGAACAGGTATAGTTGGAAATCTATTGTTCTTGAAGTGTTTTAATTGATGTCTTCACTTCCAAACCCTGTCAAAACAGTGGATATACCAGTACTTTTTTGTTTTTTAAGGATGATTGTTATCCAACATTACTTTTTTTCCAAAAACAAATGCTTCAGATTGAGACAGCTGAGGCTATGGTTCATGACCTATATTTCCTTATGTTCCTTTGGGTAGAGGCATGTGGTACAATTTTCTACATCCTAAACAGGTTTCCTCTCTAGGTATTGAAGGAAAAACCACCAAAGGAAGCTTTCATCGGTGAGAAATCCTAGGTATCACACTTTTTGTGTTGTTGTCCTGTATATATTCATATTTTTTAGGAGAAATGAACTAAATTGAAACACTCCAATTTGAAGGGTGTTTTTGTTGGATATAATGAGTTCTGCAAGGCCTATGGAGTCTACATTCTATCACACTGGAAAATAATAGTGGACTGAGATGTGAACCTTGTGATGATGAATGGTCCCTCGAGGTGTCATGAGCCTTTTAGTAGAGGTTTAGGAGGGAGAAACATTTTCTGTCCTAATGATGATTAGCAAGGTTTTGGAGGTGGAAGTGATGCTTTAGTATTTTTTGGTTCAACAAGGCAGCCTAGGTGGTACTAAACATAGTAGGATGCATAGGAGCATGTTGGATCTCCAAAGCCATCCTTTGTAGTGAGTTATCTTTCTAAAAAGTTTCTGAATTATGTTGCACCGATGTCTTCCATCATTTTTGTAGAGCCTTTAGTTATGGGGAGGTAGTTGGTTAGCAGGTATGACAGAATGTTGTGGTGGACGTGGGAAACTCTATACTGAAGAATGATATTTGGGAGATTGTGCCAACACTAGTGGGGAAGTTTGTGATTTTTTCTAGGTGAAGTTTGCAGCAGATAAAAAAGTACAAAGGTTCTGTTCATAGTGAGAGTATTCTCTAGAGAGGATTTGACTATAAGGACACATTTAATATAGTTTCTATTGTACTTGCATCACGTTTGTTAATGTCTTTAGCATCAATTCTTGGTTGGAATTGATATCAAATGGATGTAAGAACATTGTTTCTTAATGGTCTAATCAAGGAGGAAATATAGATCAATCACAACTCTATAATGAAGAATGTTGTTTGGGAGATTGTGCCAACACAAGTGGGGAAGTTTGTGATTTATTCTAGGGGGGTGTTTGAGGTGAAGCTTGCAGTAGATACCATAAAAATGTACTAAGGTTCAGTTCACAGTGAGACTATTCTCTAGAGAGGAGTTGACTATGATGACACCTTTAGGATTCACTCTAGTTGCTAGTGTACTTGCATCAGGTTCATCATATCTTTAGCATAAATTTTGATTGGAATTTATATCAAATGGATGTAAAAACATTGTTTCTTAATGGTCTAATCAAGGAGGCAATATACATCAATTAGTTGAGAGGGTTTCAGGTGCATGTGTGAGAGATCCATGTATGAAAATTGAAGGAGGAATTTTATGGGATGAAGTTGGCATCACATGCTTAGCACTCTAAGATTGAAGAATAATTGGTAAGTTCAAGCTTTACTATAGCTATTGCAAATCTTGATCTTTATTATTTATTTGGTAAATTTGATTTGCTTGTTTTTGTGAGATCCTAGGGAAATTTTCACCCTAGGATTTCAACAAATTATTTTTCGGACAATGACACCAAGATTAATCCAATACAAATGAATGAGGTATTTAGTAAATAACATTTCTATCTCAAAATTACAGTAAAAAATACGATAGTTCAACCATGCAACATAATTTCATAGTACCACTATATTCTCCAGATTTAATAGTTTAGTATAGTTTCAAACAGTTGCAATATAATTTCGTATTGGAAAAAGCTGTATTCTAACCAGAAATCCATAGACCTGAATAAACCTTTGCGAATTCTGATCAGGGCTAATATCTGAATGGTTTCAGGGGTCAAGACGGATGATAAAACTCTTCTTCTTCCTTGGAATTCCTTCAAAAAATTCTCCAAGAATCTATCCAATACCACTGCATCGTATTAGAGAGTCTTGGATCTGCTTCGGTCCTAAATCAATTCCTCTATACTTGCCTCAGATAGCCACTCCGTGTGGCCTGAGGAAGGGGGTCGATTGGGATTAGCCTCTTTTGATGCTAAAAAAATTCATATTAATTTTCCTCAGAATAATTACGTAAATAACCAGTCTCAAGGTTTTGTTTCAATCTCAGGGTTTTGTTTTTTTGGGAATTGTGATAATATCCTGCCTCAGATTGTTCTGCTTCTGGGATGGGAAAAATTTCCACAATAATCTTTTACAGATTCATTGGATGTTTTTTTTGCAACCATCTGCATGCAATTGAATGTTGTTTTCAGTGATTTCCTTTTCACTAGCCAATGAATTTTTTACATCCTTAAGCCAAGAGGATATTGAGATTGGATCAAGTGTTCCACATACACGCATTTGATTATTCTTTGATTCTACATCATCATAATCATACACAGATTTAATGGGTGATCCTTCATAGTACTGCACCTTTCTTCTTGGTCTCTACATTTGTCCAGTAGTACCATGCTTTTTTATACACCTTCCTTTTAGTAAATTTTTCTAGAAAATATTAGTAGGTATCTTCTTTGCTGTAAATTGGCTGTCTGACTCACCAAGAAGTGGGACACCTTTTCCATACCTGCCTTCCCATGGTACTTTTGCAATAATACCATTCTTTGGTGTATTATCAATCTCAGATATGTCACATGCACGGGTTAACATGTCTTGATATAAAGACTCCAAGTTTTCATTTCTAGAAACATATGTCAATTTGAAATCAAGATATGTTAACCAGACTTTAGCACAGTGAAAGCAGGCCACCATCTGCCCCTTTCTATCTTAGCCCAAACAATCATCTTTGGTTCAGAATCATTGCTTATGTTATTCTCATTTGACTCATAATCTCCATTAGCAGATTATTGCCCCACTCCTACATTTCCACATATATTAGTAGAAGATTCATTTCTTTGAAAACAAGCACATGATTCCACATGGTAATAAGCATTTGTATTTGGTTCAATGTGCACGCAAGAATCAGAAATACCCTGTTTAGTTTCCTCTTGTGAAGCAGCACAAGTAGCATTCAAAGCATGACATGCACTGTCATCACAACACCAAGACTGCCTACATACTTGAATATTCTCTATCCTCTTCCACTTTTTGCAGTTGATACATTATGCCCATTCCTTGGTATGTTGATCCTCACTCATCCCATGTTGTTTCATTTCACCTTTGTCCCCAATAGGAACATAAACAATAAGATCCACGCCAGAATCATCAAGCAGATTGACTTCTTTCTTGTCCATTTCGACATCTCTTTTCTTGCATATGCTCCTTTTTCTCTTCTTTTTATAACTCTTTTCTCTAGATGTTTATTCAAGAAATTCACGTGAACCACCTTCTTGACTGCTAGTTATATATTGAATACATCATTTAACCTGATTTTGTACAACATCATGTTTTCCTTTTCTTTAAACCTTTAGACCTGTCAAATTTATTTCATGCTATCTAACATCATCTGTGAAACCTCCAGTTTGAACACCATCATCTGTATTAGTTCCATTTGTGTCCTCCATAAATTTAAACTTGTACATCTTCCCAGATCTTCTCTCAGATGCTGAGTAACTCTCTTTAACTAAATTTTGCTGTATGTCTTTCTTGTTATGAATCCTACTGCTTTTGCGAACTTGCTCTTTTTTATGTTGACCATTCTCAACCTCTTCTTGGTCCTCCAAACCTTCTAATTCAGTGATGTTAAGCCTCGAAGTTTGTGTTATCACAAAATCAGACCTGATAGGCTGCTAATCAAATCAATCTTGTGTAACTATTTCAAACCAATATTTTGATTGAGGCTTACCCTCCTCAACCTGAGAGGGCTCTCTCAAGGGTTAATGTTTTTTGATAAAAATATAGATGGCTAACTCTATGTGGGGTAATAAGCAGATAAATCAGAGAAATTGGTTGTAAATCACATTAGTAATTGCACATTGGGCTTATGGAGTCAAAATAGCTTCAGTAAAACAAAACAATCTACTCAGCATGGAAGTCAAGGCATATCAGATTTCTAGTCCTTAGAAACACATGTGAAACTGTAAAACACATAGTTAGTTTGTCTATGAAAGAATTCAGAGCATCAAAGATGAATTATGAGTAACATAAGAAAACACCACTGAAATAGGATAGTAAAAATATGCCATTAGAACAAGAACACACTAGAAATCTTTATGAATCTTGAGTTGGCTAAGTAGAAAACTTTGTATTAAGCTGAAAACCAGTCACTTACAATAAACACAGTCTTTTTGGTAAAAAATGTCCAACCCTTAGAATTTCGACTTCTTCATCTTTATAGATCATTTACAACATAGGATAACTTTATCCTGAGCTAGATACATCGAATTCATACTTTTTGACACCTTGCCTAACCTTGTGACATGGTATTTATTACAAAATGACAGTTGCAAAACTAATGAAAAATCCTATTACAAATGGGACTCAAACTCCTTAACTCTACTCATAACAACCTTATCCAAACTAGATTACATAATTTTCCAACTATATTCCCATAAGGTCAAATCCAGATGATAAGCTCCAACACTTTATGACCTTAATGTTGATCTCCTGCAAACTAGGAAACTATCCCCTGTTTTCTAGGCTTAGGATTCTTTGTGTTATTGAGACACTCTGATCACTATGAACCCATGACTTCGAGGTTATTTGATGTCAGGAACTGAAATAACATATGCCCAAAATCATCCTTGAGTGCCAGTTGTACAAAATCACCATCAAACTATCCAAAATAGCAGAAACAGATCTGCGCTACGAAAACAACAAAGTTTCGTAGCGCAGTCTTTTAACCCATTTGCCTTCATTCTTTCGAACTCTATTTTCTCAGCACTATGCTTTCTGGCCCTCTTCCTCATCATAGAAATCTCTTGGCTTGCTAGCTTCAATCTCTCCTCAAGATGTTGACACTCTATCATGTGTTCTTTTCCCTTCATTATCTTGCTGGCTGCATGCTCCACTATTGGTGATGAGAGATCAACCACCTCTTCAGGGACTCTGGCTATTTCAACAGTTTCTTGGACCTCCTTGCTGCCTTCCTTGAGCTTCTTAGAATGCCTAGTTAAAAGCTTCCTTCTTGAAAGATAAAGGCTGCATTTTCACCCTCAAATTCAAGTTTCTTAGCTAACTTAGCCTTTTTCTGTTTGTGTTCATCTACTCTAATGAAATCAGCTTGCACGATGGGTGTCTCTTCTATATCATCTAAATTTCCTTTAATTACTGGGCTGTCCTCTGTACCTAAAACAACTATTTTTCCCTTTGATGCCACTACTTGGCTTCTTGTCATTCTCTTGATTTCCTGCTTGCTGGCAACTTGTTTCTATTTTTCCTCTTTCACACTTTTTGTCCTCTGTTTTGCAGGTGACAGAGTTGCTGCAACAAGAACTTGTGTCTTCTTTTTCCTTTCCTCAACTTGTTTCCTTGGTTTCAACTTTACAAACCTCTTTGAATTTACAACCACAAGCTGAATAGACTCTGCTACTGGTATTGAAGGAGTTCCTTTAGGTTTAGGGTTTCTAGATGGGGTTAGGTTTTCCAATTCAAAACCATTCATAAAAAAAAGACCAATCCATGTTGATTTTCTGAAGCTCATTCAACATCAATAAATTTATCAAACCATGGTGAGACAATGATGTTTCACAACCATCAGACTTGGCTTGTACTTTATCAGACATTTTGGCAAGGCTCCTATGCAAGTAGAAGGGAAAATCTAGTGATATCATACCTGTGAAATGCAGAAGTATCTTGAAATGATAAGTATAAACTTTATGGTACCTGCCTTCACATGTAAGGTATCTTTAAATGTTGAAAAACAGCTTGGCATAGGTGTCTTTGATACAACTTCTAGGTATTTCATTATTCAGGTCCATATCTGCATACTCAGGTTTCATGAATTCCTTGCATGGTTCCATTTCAAACTTAAAACCTTTAAACCAAGTCTCTTGCCGCATTGGTATTTCTGTCACAGAAGCAATGATCTTAGGAGTAATTGGCACATTTAACATCCCAATCTTAGAATTTTTTCCACTGAAGTGTAAGACAAATTCTTTAGACACCTGTGTGTGGCAACCCTGCAACTTTTCACAAAACCGGAGACAACCTGCTTTGCTAAAAGCCTCCATCACTGTTTGATCTTCAATTATAGCCTTCACATTTTCAGGCTCATATCTTAAGCAATGTCCCCCTCTGTGGAATTTCTTCTCCTCTGCCATGCTTCTTAGAAAAACTTGCCAGCTTCTCTTGAATCTGTAAAACAGCCTCGCTTGATTAGGATATAAAACAGTCTCACTTGATTATGGAACAACCTCGCTTGAGAATATGGAAGATAGCCTTTTTATAGAACACCCACAAGCTTAGCTTGACTGCTTCAGAACTTAGACACTCGTATGGAAGCAAATGAAAACAAGAATGACAAAATTAGGCAAGATTTTGAATTTAAGGTGTCATCTCATAATTGAATGATGCTTCACTCATGCCCTATCATGACAATGATGAGCATGAGACAGGTAAGTACATTGAATCTGATCCCTAATTGACTCACCATACCCCTATCTTATCATTCCCCAACGAATTTTGACCGATTTTTGCTTAATTGACAAGACGGTTAAGAAACTGCGCTTTCGTAGCACCCACAATGTATTTTTCGCAGTTTGTGCTACGAAAGTATGAGCGTTTTCGTAGCGCAAATCCTCTTTTTTAAACTAGCGGCGCTACGAAACAGATGATTCTTGGCTAATTATAGAAATTCAACCTGAAACCTTAGGAAATGATCCCTAAATGGAAAATGTGAGTATTTGATCATGGAATGGACCTCTAAAGACTTTATTTGAATTTAATGGTGACCTTTAAACTTATAAAAACTCTAACCTACCCTTAACCAAAACCTAAAATGACTTTCAAACCCATTTTGAGACCAGGATAAAAAAAATAGAGTTGACACAATGATGTTTTGAATTTTTTTTTTTTGGGTGATAACAGTTTGATTATGAGCACCAACAACTTTAGCTAGGGATTTGACAGCTATTGGAGTAGGCACATAATACTGTTGCAATTCAGCTTGATGCTTTCACTTTCTATTTATTCGAGAGAATTCCCTCTATTCGCTACTTTTCTCAAACATAGTCAAACTATTATCTGCGCCATCTTGTCCTGAAACACCTAGCCCACTTTCCGTGTTTTGTTCCAAATCTTGCAATCTTCCATCATTGTCCAACGACTTTAGCTACAGTGTCACATGCTCCCCCATTTCCCTATACTTATTTCTTATTGCACTTCTATCAATGGCAGTGGAAGCATCACTTACTTGATTCTTTGTGCTTTCTCCTTCTTGTAGTTCCCTTATGATAACCTTAAAATTTGATGACATAGATTGTCTGTACCTCTGTGTATCTAATATTTTTGATGCAGAGAAATTATTTTGGTCACCATCCACCACAGTGTCTGTCATCTTAGTAATATTTACTTTTGCACCTTCTTCTATTGGAGGAACCTTGCAGGTTTTTCAGAGATCCCTGTCTTCCCATTCCCTACATATGTAATACCAGGAGAACACTTCCCGACCACATGCTCTCCTTTTTATCTCCTCATGGTTGGTATTGAAATTATAACACAATTACCATATCAGTCCAACTCGGAAGATATTCCAGGAACCTTTTTATCATTCCTTTCATTTAAATTCTACACAGATTTTCAACTCTCTCCTTGATCTGAAATGTGTGAACAAAATATTTCTTATACAGAGATAGACAGTAGGGGATTTTACTGGTTATTTCACCTTTAATAGAAACGATGAAACCAGAAGCTTCTGGCCCTCTTACTGGCTTTGCCTAAAGAAATATAAGGTAAACACTAAATCGATCTGTCAATGAAAGTATTTTTTTATGTTTGCAAAGTATTCATTAACCAAATTTTATGTGGAATAAGCAAGTTCAAGTATTCTGCAATGGAAGTAATGCGGTTTGAAGTGAAACTAATGATTTTTGATCACTGTATAAGTCTCATTGGGAAAAGTGGACTTATTAAAAATTACTGTTTAATGTAGTAAAATCTGGAATATAGCAGCAAAAATTCACAGCATAACAGTAAGCATTTTTTTAAGCAGTTCACCCCTCTCTTGGGCTACCTCTGCTGGGTCCAAAAGCCTCCAAATAGGCTTTTACCTCTTTCATTAATGCTCAAAATAAGTATTACACTGTGAAGAAAGCCTCAAAAGTCTAAAATAGCTGAAAATTCAGAAACAGAGGACTGGAAACAGTAAAAATTGACTATTCATTCACCTTAAATGGATGAGTATAGTCCAATACAACTGATCTTTCACCAAGCCCTGGTGGCTTCACAAGAAAATTTGCTGATAAAATTGCTGAAAAAGTGCCCTGATGGCTGTACAACCTGTCCCAAAAGCTCTAGAATGCTTCAATACACCAAAATAAAAAAAAAAATTCGCTTCAAAAGGACTTCCCTAGCCAAAGTTATGGCTAACTGAAGTTTTTCCCAATGTCCCCTTGAAAAACTCCACTAAATGTGGAGAACTGCCAGATAACTCCGACAAATTAGGGGTCGGCGCCTAAATAGGAGGAATCTGCCAAAATTCTGCCAAGATGTGAGGGCTATGAAGATAAGGGCCTTATCCCTTCCGCACGGAACCTCCGGCATAAACTTTGGGTTTATTAATGTTTAACCATATATTTAAACCATATGCATTAAAACCCGCCGACTGCACATGACCACGTTGCAAATTGCTGCGCGCCGATGGATTTACGCCGTTGGTTTTGAGCCATAGGTTCCATGTTGAGGGGCTGGCCCCTTTACGGCCCCGCCCAAACAAACAGTCAAGTTTAAATACAACTTCGTGCCATAGTTAAACAAGAACCACCGTGGCCCGTTGGTCGGGCCATCCGTTTGTGTCCGCCCCGACCCGGGGTTGAACCCTGCCGCGCTATAACAAAGTTTTAATAAACCAATTTTCATTCGACCGTTGGGGCCACGTGGCCCTTGACTTGGCTATGCGCGTGACCCCTGCGCGTGGTGGGAAACTCATAAGGAAGCTTTTTCAGGACTAGGAGGAATGCTAAAAAATGATGATCCTACGATTCGATCCTCTAGTCAACCCACCCATGGAACTCTTCTCGAGTCGAGGGGATCCGTGCAAGCACTTGCCTATCTGGAAGGAAGTATGGAATGAAAAAAATTTGAATGAATGGGTCCATATGTTTGTTCATGCCTTAGGACCAATCGCCACCACCTGGTATTTGGATGCAGATCTACACCAGTGCACATGTCACCGGGGTACAATGGCCAAAGATTTCGTGATGACATTTGGTTCGATAGGAGGAACTGAGAAACTCGATGAAGCCCTGCAAGATATAGATGCTCTGGTCTTTGATGAGTCCTTATCTAGGCGATAATGTGCTGCGCCAGCCTGGGATGCGCAGATGCAGTATATACCAAGGGTGATAGGACCAAGGCAGATGCAATTAAGCTGAAGGACCCTACCCTTGAAGAACCAAAATTCCTACCTTAAAAACTACCAGCAACTGAGAAGCTACAAGGATCAACACCTTCTTTGATTTGAACCTAAACATTCTTATTATATCCAAGTATTTCCTTAATCACAATGACTAGTAGATTCTCCTCATGGATTATTTCTCTCATTCTATCAATTAGTATAATCCACAAATTGTATCCCTACATTTGAATCTTGGGAAATAAACATATAATTATTATCATTTAAAATATCCATATCTATTGGAGCCCAAAAATCCATTTGCTTTGGATAAGCTTTATCTATAACCTCAAAAGCAACCCTATTATAAGTTGAAGGACCATTATGTCCTCTTGAGTCTTGACAAAGTATGATGGAATGAAATTGGGTGAAAACCAGATCCAGGTTTACCATGTCAGAACTTCATTGAGATGGCGACCTTGGTTTGAAGACATCCACCATACAAACTAGGACCACCCATACTTATCGTTGCCATTTCTCTTTCATCAACAATACTAACATACTAAGGATCTATCACCCGTGGAGGCCCATGGTAGTCATTGCAATGTAATTGATTAGAATACATGCCATGTCCACAAGTTTTTATATTTAATATTTGCATCCAATGTGGCCATTTCTTATTATGAGATTTACCACATCCGAAAATGGCATCATTCACATAATTTTGAAGAAGTCTACAAATTAGGTCAACATAATTTTTTGCATATTTACAACTTCCCTCACATTTGTTGGTTCGTGAAGCTCGAGCAATTTCATAACAAAAATGGGAAAAGTCAAACAACAAAAATATCCACTGTCTTTTCATTTTCTAATATTATAATGAAGTTTTATTAGAGGCACTGTTTGTTTGTTTGTTTGTTTTGGTTAGAAAAGGGGTTGCTCTTAGTTTTATGTGTCTTTCAATTTATCATATGTAACATGTTAAGAAATGGGAAAGAATAATGTGTGACATTTATCTTGCAGAAATTGATGTTGAATCAAAGGATACATAGTTTAACCAAGCTACAATTCACTTTGGTAAAGACGAAGGAACATCTTAAAAGTTGCCTAAGAATACACCATATACAAAGTTTGAACATAAGTAATATATGCATTTTTATTTTGCAGATATGTTATTTTTTTTACCCAAGATATCACAACAGGAAAAATATTGATATTGTAGAAATTGTTTGAGGACCTCATTGAGGTAGATTTTTCTGATATCCTACATGATTGATACCTTCTCATATGTTAGGAAGGATTTAAATATGAATTAATATGTTCATGAAACAAATTAGATTCAAATTTTATAGATATAAAAAGATAAAAACAAATTTCAATATCTTCGTTTGATTGTTACTTGAATTTGTTGTGGGCAGGTTATAGGAACTGTGATTGGAAACAGGATGGGGGGACAATGCATAACACGTCTTGGATATGATTCATTTGTTGTTAGAGATCTTTTAGGCACATGCACCATCAACTTTGTAAATTTTTCTAGTAGGAATTCATGTCTTTTAATGTTCTAATTAATTCACCTCAGGGTTATTTTGGGAAAGAAAATGTTTTAGGAATGCCAGACATGACATCGGTGGACAGGTAAACAATTTTTTTTATAATTGCAATTTCCATTCCATGATATCCTCTCGTTATTGTTTGATTGTATTTTGGATGCTTCTTTTGATTGTGTTTTTTCATTTAACTGTGAAATTGAAAATACTTGGTATCATGTCCATTTAAACAACAACAAAAACTTGAATATGAAATTAGTATTACACGATATTTATTGGAATCCTTATAGCTATTTTGTGTTAAAATATTTTCATGAATATTGGAAAAGTTTACTTTCATGTTGTTATTTGAACACATGTTGTTTATATACTTGACCAAGTTCATGCATTATAAAATGATATGTTTTTGTGAATAAAACGACAAGGATTAAACATCACACTTCATATTATTTGTTTTCACAAGTTATCTACAACTTGAGATTTTTAGCATATAACTTAGTTGACACGATTGTTCCTAGGCTTTCCCTGAAGGTTGAATACTAAGTTACTAAGGTGTTATTTTCTATATATGGTGACATTTTATTTTCTTTGTTTATACAGGTCATCTGGCCACTTTATAGTTTCCACTATCGCCCAACTGAAGAAAATTTGTTCGAGTTTCTTACTTGTGTGGGGAAAAATGGCTTTAACATTGCTGATGTTGAGGTATATGTCGTATAAACTATTTATAGTCAAATTCATTTTATATTCTAGTGTTTATTGTCATTCATGTCTTACACTCTACATTGTATCTTCTTTTGTTTTCAGAAAATGAACTCAGTATTGATGTTACGTAAGAAGAAGAAATTGAAGAAAGAGGAGAGAAATAACATTGTAGTGACAAATGAAAAAAAAGAGAGAGAAGAGAATTGGTTTGGTGATACCCTTATAGCCAATATCCTGCATAAGACACACATATAGATACTGATGGTCAGGTCTTCAGAGTTGGTGAATTCACCTGTAATGCCTTGACAACACAATGATAATGTTTTGAAGTGATGAAACATCAATTCATGTGTAAATTGTAGTCCAACCAATATTAAGTTGGAAACTCATTGTAATACTTTAACATTTCATATAATATAATTTATGTGGTTGAAATTATTTATAATTGCACTTGATATTGTTTAGTATTGTAATTAACATATGCAACTTTATGTTTTCATATTAGATGAACATGCACATTGTATGATATATTTTAAAATATACAGATTAATTTATGTTGATTAATAATGAACACATAAAATCGATTTAAAACTACTAAATTAGTAGTTTATATTGATTAATGATGAAACCAAATAAAATAAATATACGACTAAATTAGTCATTTATAATGATTATTAATGAAAGTAAATGAAATGAATATAAACTACTAAATTAGTCGTTTATATAATGAATATTAAACTACAAAAAGAGATAAATGACCATTGCAAATGATAAATTTGTGATTACAATAATGAATAAATTTTGCATATATACGACTATTAGTAGCTAATTTACAATATCCTATAACATGAAAAAAAAATTAGTCATATTTCTTTGGTTATTAATTAGTTTCAAACGATGACTAAAATTTGCATATATATGACTATTAGTAGCTAATTTACAGTATCTTATAACACGACCAACATTTTGGTCATATTTCTTTGGTCATTAATTGGTTTTCTCAGGTGATTATATAGTAATATATTTTGTGGTATATTTGGTCATTAATTGTGATAATTAATGACCGAATCAATGACCAAATCAATGACTAAATTAATGACCAAATCAGTGATTAAATTAATGACCAAATATACTACTAGACAACAAAATTGAGATAACCAATTAGTGAATAAGCTAAAAATGACTAAAATTTGGTTGCGTTATAAGATACTGTAAATTAGTTACTATTGGTCACCGACTGAAAAAAAGTCGTTTATATGCAAATTTTAGTCATTTTTTTAGTAACTAATTAGCTATTTTGTACTAGTGATGTATCTAGTGTACCTGTCTGGGGACCTTCTCTGCCTGCACTGTGATGTGGGTGAACCTACATGCTCTGTCACATCTAGCATCAATTTTTCAGCCTCTCTGGTGCGCTTCCTACCATTTCTGGTGGATGGCTCTGCATGAGTGGTTTCTACCACTCCATGATCCTCTGTTTGTGGCTGCTCCACATCCTGAGGTTCATCCTTTGGAACTAAGAGTTCCTCATTTGCATGCCAATCAATCTCCCTCTCAATGGAAAATCGCATGGCTTTATTAACTTCCCCATGGTACATCTGTTGCATGTGTCTATCTATGTAAGAGTACCCTTTGGAAGACTTGTAGAAATATGTTGCATGATCCTCAAAGCACTAGGGTGTAGATGGCCCAATCTCCAGTGCCATAACTCACCTGTATCCCAGCTCATCACCTTCCTTGCTTTACTACTCAATGCTGTGCAACCATCTACATCAATTTTGCAGAGTTTATTTACATGAACCCCAATATTCTTTACCAGTGTTGTGGCTTTGTGACGAAGGAATTAATTTCCTTCACTGAAAACCACATCATATCCAAGATCCTCCAACATAGCAACTGAAACTAAATTATTTTTCAAGCCTGGTACATGCATGACATATTTTAATATGAGCTATCTTTGGAAAGTAACTATACCAATCCTAGTAGCACTATAGCTCCCGTCATCACCCATCTCGATGTGAATCTAAAGATCCTTCTCCTCCAAGCTACTAAATATTTATTTGTTTCCCGTCATGTGGAAAGATGATCCACTATCCAAGTACCACATACATCCCATCACAGTTAATGCCATGCATGCGATGAGAGAGAAGTCCAACTCAAACTGTGAGGCCAAATATTCACCCGCTGCAACTCTTGGAGCCTTCTTATTGTTCTTCTTCTTTTGGGACAATTTATTGCATAATGTCCATGATCATGACAGTGAAAACATTTCACCTTTGACATGTCACACTTCTTGCCTTCTTTACCGGTCTCATATTTGGAATGGGATTTATTCCCCTTCCCCTTCTGTGCCTTACCAGCCAAGGCACAATTTTCCTCATCATTAGCCTTGGATGAAGATCCATCCTTGGCGTTCCGCCGAAACTCTTCTTGTACCAAATATGACCATAGTTGCTCCCAATCTGGTAACTTCTCCCTCCCATTCACAGAGTCCTAGTAACTATGCCAGCTCTTGGGAAGGCCTAGAAGTGCTAAGCTCACCAAGTCATCATCAGCTACAGTAATCCCAACACTTCCAAGCTCATCTTGAGATTGAGTGAACTTGGTCAAGTATTTATTGATTGTGTCACCCTACTCCATTTTTATTTTCTTGAGCTTGTCCATGAGTGCAAATTTTATGTGGTCCCTTCTGCTTTGAAACATATATGTCAAGGCCTTCCACATAGCATATGGATTTGCCTTTCCATGGAGACTCAAAAGGAATTTAACCTAATCACTTACAAAAATACCTGAAAGAATGCCCTAAATTTCTGAATACCCATCGCCTTCCATTTCCATACATCTATGGATAACCTGTCCCCAATCCACAAGCCCATCCCCAGTGTTATTTCATAAATCTACCTCAGGCTGAAAGAAGGCAGAGTTCAGGGTAACATCAAACCACGCTCAGTCTGGTAGCTAGCCCTACCAGATCAGGAGAGGGCTCTCTCCGGGTCAATCTCAGCAAAAATAATCGAAAGGGGCTTGAGATGACTTGAAATAAAGGCTAATTTTAGCCTAGGTATATAAGTAAAGGAGTTTGATTTTGATTTTGGGGGTTTTGTTGGAATAAAAGGGAAAGGCAGTTTTGGGTCCGGGGATGAGGCCTAGTTTTTGCAGAGTTCTGAATGGGGCAAGGAAGGCAATTGTTTTGATGCTTTGGATTGAATGAATGGATAGTTCAGACCGGTGAGGAGCTGAAGAGGGTAAGAGGATTTCAAGAATCCTCTTCAAACAGGTGAAAACATGGAAAATTAAACAAAACTGAAGGCAGAGCAAAGCAATCTAATGAATTCCACCTTTATAACTCATTTGTTTAATTTAAGAAGAAAGGAGAAGGGAAATGATACACATAAACATCAATGAACTTAAAATAACATAGAGAAACACATCATCAAAACACAGAGCCACATGGATCCCAAAAAGTGCTGCAAACCCTGGTCTATTCCTTTGCCAAAATTGCAGAGATGAAATGTACAATGAAGTGCCAAGCAATCCCAAGTGTCCAACCTCTGAAAATGACTGAGAAAATAAAAGATATAGACAAGCCTAACTCATTTCCATACCTCTAGGGGTCGAGCTCACTAGTTTAGGAGCTGTTTCAACAAGATCTAAACTAAGAGCTAGAAAATAGGCAATGAAACAACTTGCCTCTATAAGATAGGAAACTGATTCATTCAGTTACATTTCACTTTTTGGTGAATGAATCTACTTGGATGAGTAAAAATGTGCCAAAATTACATCAAATTCATGAAATTACATCAAGTTACATCAATAGTTACATGAAAAAGTCAAACTAGCCAAAACTAGGCGAAAATCTGAGCTGCTGAGTGAAAAATAGGCCAAATTTCCCTATGCGTCGCGCCTGAAATCTCTATGCATAGCACAAGTTTGAGGCTGATTTTGAGGGCCTTCCCGAAGTCCAAATTGAGCACAAGATAGCTCGTTGGAAAGCTCTACCTGTCTACTTTCCAACCCAAGTGGAATTTATGGATTTGGTTTCCATTTTACCCTCCAAAAGTCAAATCTCCCAACACTGCTTCCTGTGTGTCCAAAAAGTGGCAGAAAGGCCATTTTTAGGGTGTTTTTGACCCTTTAGGCAACCCAAAACTTGCTGAAATCCTTAGGAAATCCATAGGCATGAATAAATTTTCATGAAAAATCCAGAAATGAAAATTTTTCCTCCAGAAGAGCTGCCAATTATAAGCGCGCGCCAAGTGACGCTACGCGTCGGGCAGGAAAATCTGTTTTTAGGCCAAAAAATTCAAAATTGACAAAATTTTTCCCAAATTTCTTGAAATTTGGGCTGAATGTCCACCATCAAGCACCATGCTGAGCCAAAGAAGCTTCGGCCAAAATTTTGAAGTTTTTCATACTTTTATGCCGCCTTAATGCCTTCTTAGTGCATGCAATTCAGTTGTAGAGTCACTATCTCGGTCATAAGAAGTATCCGTCTCCATGAGAATTTGCAAGGTCTGTGTTGTCTTGTATGATAATTTGGTGTTTTCGATTGGATCACCAAATATATGTCAAATGGAAGGGAATATGGAGGAATGGGGTAATGAAAGTGATAGGCTATAATCACGTGAAATGGGAAATGGGAATGATAGGAAATGAAATGACTTTAGGGATAGGGAGATAGGCTTAGGAATGACTGTAGTGATGAAATAACAGTGATGGGAAATGAAAAGAAATAAGGTGGGGAGGTGAAAACGTTTGGCACCAAAGCCAATTTTAAAACACCAACTTCAAAACCCAAAGGGAGCAATTCTCAACAAAATGATAGGGTTTGACTTTTGACATTCAAATTCTCATAATCAATCCTATAATCACATCAAGCATGGGTTTATAGGCAGTAGAATATCATATGAACTTACTTGGAGCAAGAAGGACCGAGTCAGTTCAAGAATTTGGAAGCAATGGTAAAAATTAGCATTTCGGGCCTGTGCGCCGCGCAGTCAGCCCAGTGCGCCGCGCACCTCCAATGCGTCGTGCCAGTGTAATTTTTACACTGTGGCAGCTGGCTCAATGCGCCGTGCCTACCCAGTGCATCGCGCCGACTGCCCAATGCGCCGCGCACCCAACTTTGCTCAGTTTTACCTCCAAGCTTCTTCCTTCACTCCTCACACCTCTTATTTTGGCTCATTGCTATCTTTGGCATGCGAATGAAAATTTGAACGATGAAAATATCTTTTATGCCAGATGTTTCAATTTTTTTTTTTTGAAAACCTACTTTGTAATATTTGTAAAACTTGACATTTCACTTTAAACTCTGTTTTGTCTCCTTTGTGCTTTTGGACTGAATGATGAGCTTTCGCACACTAAACCACCATAAATTCTGAGAAAAAATCTTCAATTGCAATGGAAAAAAATCTTAACTTACTTGCACACTACATATTTGAGCACATTTGGAAAATTTGGAGAAGTTTATGGTGAAATTGGGCTTGCAGCTCTATGCGCCGCGCCACAAACCCAATGCGTAGCGCCCTTTTGCAGGAGGATTTTGGAGGCCTTTCCAGTGTCCAAATTGGGCATGGGATAGCTCGTTGGAAATATTATTGAGTATAATTTCCAAACCAACTGGAATTTTTCAATTTGGAGTTCATTTTCCCTGTCAAAAATCAAATCTCCCAAGACTAGTCAAAATGTGCAAAATGAGGTTGCCTCAAGGCAGAGTGCTGTTGCAGTCAAATTTTGAAGGTCTTCCTCAACTCCAAATTGAGCTCATGATAGCTCATTGGAAATATATTTGTGTCTAGTTATCATTTGACTCATCAAGAAAGTAATTTTTCCAACCAATCTAGGAGAAATCTTGATTTTCCCAAGGTCACTTCAGAGGTGCATCAATTCTCCTGAAGCAAATGTATTTTTGACATTTCTCTAAAAAAATTACACCTGTGTAAAAATTGAAGGAAGTTTTTTTTCCTTGGCATATTGTGGACAAAAACCTCTCTCATTTTTCCCAAATTCATCTTTTCTTGCTCAGAAACATCATTGGAGTAAAACCTATCCCGATGTGTGGAACAAGGGATTTGTCGAAATGAAGCTAAATGAAGGGGATAAGGGGCTTCTAAATTCTTGATAAAATTTTGGGAAATAGGGAGGGATGTTATGAAGCAAGGGAAAGTGTAATTTAAGGGATTGAGTGAGGGGAAGGGGTCCAAAATGGAAAAACACAGGCCTAGCATAGAAAATTTCCAAGTTGTAGCAAGAAACTAGGGTTTGTGCGAAAATGAGGAATTTGGGGGATCTTAGTGATGGGAAGTGTTTAATAAGGTACGTTAAGGATAGGGGAAGGTGTATGAACATCAGGATACAATTTTTTCTGATGATTTTACCATCCAAGAGAAATTACCTCCAAAACCCTAGGAGTGGGAAATGAACCTTACCTAGGCACAACTGAAGCATGAACAAGGTGTAAAATGACCCATTGGAACCTGACATGATGATGAAAAACCTCTGAATGATGGTACACTCAGCTGAATGGTGACATGGACCGACATTTGGACAACTTTGACAGGAGTAAAAGCAAACCCTAGACCTAATACCTAGTGACCAAATTTTACTTGAAAACTCATTGAAATGACGGAATTTGACCTTGACATCTTAAAATCACTTTGTAAGAGCATGTTTGATAACTGGAGGAAGGCTGCAAAGACTGAAACTAACACCCAGTTCACATTTCAATATAATTTTATGTAGTATATTAAGATTTTAGAATATATAATAGTGGTAAGTACAAAAACTAAGGATAAAGAACACCAGTAAAGAAATAAAAAAGATAATAGGAACAATAAAAAGTACTGAAACTGGGGACAAAGAGCACCACTGAATAAAAAACATAGGCCTCTGTAATGTAGGAAAAAAAACCCACGAGAAACGTTATCTTAAAACTAATTAGAAATGAAAATATTACATTCGTTCGTAACACGAGGACATCCATCACATTTCCCTTCCATCCCTGCAAAGGGCGGTGGGAAAGAGGCGAACGAATGTGATTTTTCAAGGTGTAGAACTCATCAATTTATAGGTGGAGTGGGTTAAATGGATGGTGAAGATGAAACGATGGTAGAATATGGACGAAGGTGATCAAAACACCAGCTAGAAAATGAAAGGCAAAGAAGGCATGGTGTGCGTTTGATTCCAATCCTTTTGTAGCACCCACTTATTTTAATTTCAACGTTAGCGCTGATTGCAGAGATTTTATGTGGTGAATTGAGCATCTCTCATTGCCATTGTTTAGAGGTATTTGCGTGCACATAACCTCTATAGTTGCAATCAGAGGGCAAGTTGGAAAGAAACTATTGAATAAATAATTTTAAAAATTCAAATGGGTGATGTAGTTACATGATGCAATCTATCTAATTTCAAACAAAATAACATAGTTATAATAGGTTGGAACGTGATTGAAAAATTATTATAAACAAAAATCAATGCAAGGGTTTTAATTGATGTTTATGATTTTAGTTGAGTGAAACAGTAGTAGCTCCCATCGAAGCAATTGTCATGTTGTGTCTTATAAGGTATCTAAAAAGAATTGAGTAAATGGGAGGAGGTAGATGGGTGAAAGTTATCTTCAATGAAGGCATGAATGAAAGAAAGAAATCATGGATGAGACAAAATAACAAATGGATGCAAAAATGGAATATTTACCTTAATGCATGTCACACAAATAGTAAGGAGCTAAATACTTATGTGTTGGAGAAGTTTTGTAAGGGTATATGGGGAAAATAATTGGGTCGAAAGAAGACTTACAATGTTTAGGAATTCAAACCCACTTGTGACCCCCCAAAAAAAGGGTACATTGGAGCTAGCATTCCATGGAGAGAAAATGTTTTTATTGCTCAATTAAGAACTGACTCACATCAACTTCGGTGTGAAACGAGATGGTGGAAGAGACCTAAAGAAGCTTGGGAATAAAGGGTGTGTACATTTTTCACTTCTGGGGCAGTGGAATCATAAAAGAATTTCATTTTGGAATGTGATGCTTTCAGAGACATCAGGGATAGTTACTGCACTATGTTAGCATCAATTATATGGCATTATCTTTTCAGTGAGGGAACTGTTAGAATGTTGGGTTAGCTCATCATCAATTTGAGTAAGAAAAGGATTGAATTACAGAAGGCAAAAAAAGAAAGTCCCATAGACTATTTTTAGTCTCGTGGATGTTAAAATATCATTCATTCATTCATAAAGTGAGGGATGGTAATTTTTCAAATATTTTTTTTTGAATAATATTTACATAGAAGGTATTTTCTTTACGGGTTTCTGTTTGAATAATATTTACATTGAAGCTATTTTTTTGCGCACACTGTCCATCCTATCCAATTGCATCTCTCCATTTTCTTCATCCTTTAGATATTCATTTTTTATCACATGGTAGCGAAGATGATTTGTCTCTGTTATGGTACCTGTATATTTTTTATCCAATTCGGCCAAGCCAAGTCCCTTGACACGCAGTCTCACTTGAGTTTAGCCCTCACTTCGGTTGGAAGCTTGTTCCACCCACTTTTCCAAACACAGGTGACCACCAGTCTCCCATCTGTGTGAGCATGTATCCATGAGTAATAGAGAAGCCCAAATCTTCAATCTTCACTAGTGCAACACCTAGCAGAGGAGACCAACCAGTTAAGATTTCCACTCGACCGGGTAAATGTTTTCTTCGCTAAAATTTCTGGCATTTTCTTTGTGCTCCAAATCCTTCTTAAGTTCAGGCTTGAACTGACAATTATTGATAGAACTGATAATATTTACAGGAGATTTTAATTTTCTTCCTCCAATAGTGCCATTCATATGCATGTCTAATTATCCATTGATGAAACTCACTGAAGACTTATGTGTTTTGTTGGACTTTCCTAGGCTCATTTCATCTGGATTGTGGTATTTTGTGGAGCTCAATGGAATATTCAAACAAGAAGAATGCAAGGAATTTTGTGTTGAAGTAGCTCGTCTAACTTCTATTAACGTATCGTCAATCTCCACAAACTTCTTACCCAAACACAAACATTTCAACCAAAGCGAGTAATACTCCACTTTCAAGTCACCCTTTTTGCCTATCATGAAGGGAACTTATTGAGCGGAGGCGTTATAGAAACTCAAGAGAAATTGGAAAGAAATCCACAATGCTTGTTCTTACTAGCCTCTGAATATGTTGTTGGGGTTTTTCCTCCTAGAAAGGATGTTGATTTGAAACCATGACTAACATCTATGGAAGTAAAGGCAAAAGTTTTAGGATGAGGTGCACAAGAATTATTTAGCATATCACGAACCAAAAATCCCCTCCTCTTTTCCTCTAATTTTCCTTTTGGATTGTCTATTATTTTGTGGACATTTTCACTACTTTTTGATTCATTTTTTTATGATTTCTTTTCTTCTTGACCATTGAATTATCTCTTGACTTCGACAACACTAATAGAGTCCAACATTTTCCATTTTCCTTTTATTTGTTGGTTTTTTCTTATGTAGACCCATTACAAATTAACTAGACACATTTGATACACCCATTTGGTTCTCCCCATAACTATATTGATATGGAGACTTTGATTATACCATGGTATTTCCTATTGCATATTTTGTAGGATCAATGAAGGAACATATGATAAGCATTGGTCTCGATTGTGCATAATATTCATAATCTTTCCCAAGATCAAATGATGAATCTAATTTCCAGCAACTGGCGATGGGGGATGATGCCACATCGCTTGATTTTTATTTAGATTGAATGTGATCTACCATACATTCCTTCAATGTGTTGTTGGGCACTTCCTGTGAACTAACCATGAGATAAAAAGAAAAAGAAGTGTCTCCTTTAGCAACATCTCTTATATAAGTCTTGTATTTTTTAATGTTTATGGAACTCCTATGATTCTCCTCTATAGTTTCTCCAAAAAAATCAAAATTTTTTGCTTCTCCTCTTATAAGAGTTCCTTTTGAAGGACATACCATTCAGTCCTCGAGCGATCCATATATAATCTTCTTTGGTTCTATGATGAAGGTCATCCCAAAGCTTTGTTTTGTAGTTAGAAAGCTTCAAAAACAAGGTTCTTAGTGTAAAATTATCCTTATTACAATAGTTCTATTTTTTTCTAAATCGATTTGATCAAGGAAAGGGATATAATGCTAGTTTTTTTTTTTGTAGCTCCTTCAAAAATTTTATAAGTAAAAATGTTTGTAGTATGTAATCAAATTTAGAGAAAATAGTTGGCTAGAGCTTTATGTTTTTTTTATGCTTCAAGGCTTTGGATAATTTACGCTCTTATGCAAGGTGGATAAAATGTGTTGAAAATAGACACTGGTAATGTTGACTTGTGTGTCCTTGCTGATAAATTCCTTTTACAGACTTTTGTGAACCTATACATTTATTGTTAGTTTAAGGAATTTTGGAGGAAAAATTTTGTGCATGAATTCATAAAGATCTTATCATGAAATTGTGACATGAGTTGTTGGTTGCTTTTGTACATTAATTGGTCAATGGTTAGTTGTTGATTATTTATTTTGGTTAGTGTTCTCTTTTTACAATGGATCCTTTATTTTCTCAGCAATAAAACTTATGCACACATCGCTTTGTGTATCATGGAAATTGAATACTTTTGCATTGGGAACAAGAAATGTACAAAATTTTCAACATGGAATGAGTATGAAGATGACAAGCAAATACCTACAAGGTAGAATTTACATTAAAAATTTGTAGTTATGTAGAGAAATATTGTAAGCAATAGGAACATAACACAATGTTGCATAATTTAGAAAATTTGCATTATAAAGTTGCAGTACCCATAAATTTAAGTACAACAACTTGATATAACTAACTCATTACACTTGGTTCAAAGGCATATCAAGTTTTATCCCCACAATGAGGATTTATTTTGCATGATTTTTATATGATTTCTCCAGAATACATAAGCTATACAAAAAGTAACCAAAAACAATTATGATACATCAAAAACCATGATTGTTTTTTTAAGAACATACTCATAAGTTTTTATCAAATATAAACAATTCATTGCAGGTAAAAAACACCCCCATAATGGTTGCATAATATAGAGTTTTAGTTTCTCCCACCCTTTCATTTGCAGATACTTGAGACTTCAACAGACAATGGATCCATCCCACAGGAAATTGTAATAAGAACAAACAATTCAATCCACATATTGTTGAGAAATCTAGGGGTAGCTAAATTAGGTGATTTATCTTACTTTGATAACTACATGTGATGTATTTTTAGTTAACTTGATTAGCTTCTTATATCACTTGATTATAATTAGTTTTCTTATCATCAAAAAAATACCAAACAATAAAGAACAATGAGACAAGAGGACACAAGATATACACTATCAGTCAGGGCCAAAACCTCTCCTCTTTAGAGGAAAACTAATAAGAACTATTCTCTTCTTATAGGACTTTAAATGACAAATTCTAAGACCTAATACCCTTATCAAAATCCTCTCCAAGACCAAGTCAATCCTTCCTCCTTTATGAGCTTTTCATTTCAACAAATTTGACCCAAGAAACTTCAGCAACTTCGACCCCCAACTGCTTCTTCTGTAACTTTGACCCCTTGCAACTTCTTCTACAAATTCAACCCCTTGTAGATTCTTCTTCCACTTCAACCCCCAACAACTTCTTCTGCATATACCCTAGCTGGCACATGTGGGATAATAATGATGAATTTTATTCCTTTCCTTTCTTTGCTTAGATGGCGTCCTCCTTCTTGATTACTCATCTTGCAAACTAAGTCTTTTTCACACCTGATTTTAGTCTCCTAAGGCAACTGCAATTTTGGTCTTACTTCTACAATTGATGCCCTAGTTTCCTTGCACGTGTGAAGGATATTAGCCCAAAAAAAATCTAAAAACTTCGATTTCTCCTTCTCCTTATTCGTCAGGTATTAGACTTCCTTCTTCATCCTCTTCTCTTCTTAGATTGAACTTCTTGAGAGATGATTGGATGATGTTCAAATGAGGTTGAAGTCTTCTTATATATATGCTTCTTTTTAGGTCGAATTGTTGCTTTTAGGTTGACTTGTCTATTCATGAAGGCCGACTTGTTCTTCTAATGATGACAAGGTCTTGGAGTGATCCAAATTTATGCGGGAACACAATAATATACATAAATAAACATAAACATAAAGATGCAGGGGAAATAAAACTTCATTTCATTAATATCAAATAATAGAAATATGCTTACAGATATAATGAAAATAAACTAGCTAGGGCGCCGGTAGCTTATCTTTGAGAATAGATATGGCAGCTACATGCCTCTGAAATGTGTTATAATGAGGCTAGAAGGCCTATTTATTGTCAAGAAACAAAATGTGTTATAATGAGGCTAGAAGGCCTATTTATTTTCGAGAAACAAACTGTGTTATAATGAGGCTAGAAGGCCTTTTTATTGTCGAGAAACAATGGAAAACCCTAAATAGCCAAAAACCTAATCTTAGGAGTTGAAGCGCCAAAACTATGGGCCTCGTTTGGGTAAATTGGTACATCAACTTCCTAGGGACGTAACTTTGGCATATGATCTTTGTTTGACGTGCTCAATTCCTTGTTAGAAAGATCTATATGAAGAATACAACTTTTGATGTGAGAAACATCAATGGAACTTCAATGTTGCTCCCGGTTTTCCCAAAAAACGTCGTTTAGGGCCTCAAAACGACTCCAGAAGTTCAAGACCCAAAAAAATGCTAAAAATAGTAAGTTGTTCTAAAACTAAAAAACTGAAAGAACTGATGGTGGGGGTTCAAATGGAATAGGTGGGTGGCCACCAATATCCACCTGGATCATGGAGGGTCTATTTGAAACTTTTGACTTTACATAAATTTTCTTTACAAGATGTAACTTGACCAAAAGGGTCTTTCATACATGACAATGACTCAATTGACTTGTAGATTCAATGGCAAGCCCTAGAAGCAGCCAATGGGTGTTTGACCTATAAATAAATTTTTTCTTCGGCACGAAACCCATGCCTCAAGAATGACAATATTAAATTTATTGATCCAGGTGGATATTGGTGGCCACCCACCTATTCCACTTGGGGCCCCACCATTGTCTCTTTCAGTTTTTCAGTTTCGGCACAAATTACTATTTTTAGCAGTTTTTTCGGGTCCTTAACTTTAGGAGCCGTTTTGAGGCCCTAAACGATGTTTTTTGGGCATCGAAGACATATGGAAAATATGATTCCATTCCACAATTGATATTCATAGTCAATAGTTTTAGTCCTTGGATAGATATTTCTAACGATGTATCATGTGCGTCAAACGGAGAAATTATGCCAAAGTTATGACCTCGGAAAGTTGAAACACCAATTTACCCAAACGGGGCCCATAGTTCTGGTGCTTCATCTCCCAGGGTTAGGTTTTTGGATGTTTAGGGTTTTCCATCATTTATATATAATAAATAGGCCCTCGAGCCTCATTGGAACACAGTTCAGAGGCCTATAGCCTCCACATCTCTTCTTAGAGATAAGCTACCAGTGCCCTAGCTAGTTTATTTCCATTATGTTTGTAAGCAAATTTCAGTTCTTTGATATTAATGAAATGAAGTGTTATTTCAATTTCATATTTGTATTTATGGTTATATGTGTATTTTTTTGCGTTCCTGCATAAATCTAGATCAGTGGTATCAGAGCGGTCTGTTTTTTTCTCGATCCTTCTTTGCATGTCCCCAACGAGGTCAGGGAATAAGGAGTTAGGGCTCGATCTGGTTGAACCATTGCAAGATCATCCTCGCAAACCCCGACGACCGCCCATGGGGTAGAAAAGAAATATGAGGGAGCATGAGATCCTATCAAAATATTGCTCGAGGAGGCCCTCGAAAAACAAAGGAATGCGATGATGGATAACTTTTCCCATATCCTTCAACGACTGCCCACCGACGACACATCTGCATCCAACAGCCACTCTGGAGGCGCGACTCCCTTTAAGGTACAAGTAAAACTTAACATTTCCATATTTGAGGGTCAAATATATGCAAATGCCGTAGATAGATGGTTGAAAATTTTAGAAGGATATTTCTCGGTTCATAACTTTTCCGATCGGGAGAAGATTCATTAGGGGAATTTTGAGGTCTAAAATGAGCGTCCTAAGGAAAATGTACAATCCAAATTCACTTTATGAGAACCAATCATATTTTAGGGGATGACATCATCCCTAATGGTTGAGGTGGCATTGCTTGGGTTAAAGGTACTTACTTGTCACATTCTCAATGGTGGATAAAAACTCATGGTTAACCATGGTAGTGCTCTAAGTACTTTTAAAGTCAAAGTAAAGTACCCATAATAAATGTCATTTCACACTTTTTGAATAAAAATATATTATTTTCATTTCATATTTCTTGAAAGAAACAATGCATATCTCTATACATTTATTATATTATATTATATTATGTTATTTTCATATAATATATTAATTACATGTTATTATACAATTTAAATAATATAAATTTTAATTAATAACATATAATATAATTAAGAATTTATAAATTTATATTTAAATTTTATTTTAAGTTATTTAATTACAAAGGAAAAATGCATTATTTGTTCAATGATAATGACTTTTTCTTGAAAAGCTCATTCTTATTTATAGTCACATAAATACAATTTTTTTATTAATTTTATTTTGGTACAACTTTTGAATTGAATTTAACTATGGTTACATGGATTCTGGTGCAAAAAGTGAATTGAAAATTCATAAATATTATTTTAATGGTTTAGCTATTATTTTATTATTTCCTTAGGAGGCCCATTTTAGACCTCAAAATTCCCCTAATGATTTTTGCACTCCTCAAAGCTACCCCCCATGTCAAGGACTGGTGGGAAACCTACTATGAGAAAAAGGATGAGACGGAACCCTTTCTGTTCTTAACCGTACCCACTTGGAATTCTTTCCAAGATGCCATCAAGGAACAATACTGTGCCGTGGGGAGCTATGAGGACAAGTACATAAAATGGACCATGCTGCGGTAACAAAGGGATCAAGATGTGCATGAGCTGGCGAATCTCCTCCATACCCTGCGCACAAAGTTGGGTATCAAAGATTCAGAGAAAAATTTGGTGCTAAAGTATCGATGTTGTCTGCACAAATACATTCAGGAGGAAATGGAGTTCCTCGACATCTCCTCGTTTGGTACGACATACCGATATGCTGCTAAGATTTAGCAGAAATTCAAACAGAAGAAGTGAGACTTTGGATCTGTGAATCAAAATCAAGGGAAAGGGGCTCCCAAACCGCAGTACAAAGGACAAAGCCAAGGCATGGCGGCCAGGCCCAAGACAACTTGCCAAAGCTACAAGCAAATAACAACACCATGAATCCAAAGAAGGACATGGGAAAGTGGTGAGTTCCATAAGAGCTCCACTCACAACATAAGTGAGTGTCGAGCTAAGTAGTCGTGATCCAAATTTATGCAGGAACGCAACAGAATACAGAAATAACCATAAACATAGAGATGCAGTGGAAATAAGGCTTCATTTCATTAATATCAAATAACAAAAATATGCTTACAAACATAATGGAAATCAAATAGCTAGGGTGCTGGTAGCGAATCTCTGAGAAGATATGTGGCGGCTACAGACCTCTGAATTGTGTTACAATAAGGCTCGAGGGCCTATTTATTATGGAGAAACAATGGAGAACTCTAAACGTCTAAAAACCTCACCCTAGGAGATGAAGCGCCAAAACTGTGGGCCCCATTTGGGTAAATTGGTGTTTCAACTTCCTGGGGACGTAACTTCGGCATACAATCTTCGTTTGACGCGTATGATACCTCATTAGAAAGATCTATCCGAGGACTACAATTGTTGTGGAAAATATAAATTTTGGAATGGAATCATATTCGCCATATTTCTTTGATGCCCAAAACATGTCATTTCAAAACGACTCCAGAAGTTCAGGACCCGTAAAGCTGGTAAAAATAGTAAGTCGTGTTGCAACTTAAAAACTGAAAGAACTGATGCTGGGGGTTCAAATGGATTAGGTGGGTGGCCACCAATGTCCACCTGGATCATTAAAGCCCCAAAATGGCTCCGGGAATGCAGGACCCGAAAACCTGCTAAAAAAGTAAGTTCTGCCGAATGTGAAAAGTTGCAAGAATTGATGGTGCGGGTCCAAATGGAATAGGTGGGTGGCCACCGATATCCACCTGGATCATTCCTCCCTCTTTAAAAAGCAATGGTCCCCATTGCATTGAGATCCTCCATTAGATGAGGCACGTTCTGTTGTCTAAGATGTCATGGACCTGCGGGCGGACATGCTGGATGCAATTAGTAAATTTGGTTTCTTTATCAGCTTCAAACAATACATGTGTGGATTCTATCTGTGTATTCGTATGAGGTATGGAAACATCAGGAAGCGGTGCGCCGGGGGTCAGATCAATGGAGTGTTGGTCCTGACAGTGTAGAGAAACCTCTGTGAGTGAGGAGAAAATTTCCTCGTATTCCTCCATGACTTTGTCCATCTGCTGTAGCCGTGCAGGGGAGCCCTATTTCGAGGTTGTGGCCACAATATTCTTCTTTCCCTGTGAGTGAGTTGTAAGGAAAATAAATTTCCTGGTTTGGGAAACAATCTTACTACGTTTTTTTTTTCAGTAGTGAAATAGATGACAAGAGGCGGTACTACCTCTGGTATCCTGTACAAGTTATTTCGCAAAGAAATAACAACAGCACAAGGCCTAGACTCATACATAGCATGTCACCTCCACAAGTATGGTTGGCCCAATAATACATCAGCTACATCAAGAGGAGCAACATCACACAATACCTCATCCGTGAATGGCTTGATACTGTACATAAGGCAACACTGTTAGCGGATGCAAAGCTCTCTCCCGAGGTGGATCCACTCGATGGTATACGGTTGTGGGTGTGCTATGGTCGGTAGGACGAGCCAATTCATGACCTCTGCTGAAATGAGGTTCTTTTGGCTTCCGCTATCGACAAGAAATTGTAGCGAAGAACCCTTCACCCACATCTGCAAATGGAAGAGGCACTCCCCCTCCTCTAGATCCTCCCTCCAGATCTTGGTGGTGGCAACAATGGCACTGGGATTTGCATCAATTATCTGATTCCCTTTGTTATGGCCTTTGTTTGGTTCTGACTCAGGATCAGAAAATGCATCTGATTCGGATGCCTTTAGTTCAGCCACCAATGAATGTTTGGCTCGACACTCATTTGTGCTGTGAGTGGGGCTGTTATGAAATTCACACCACTTCCCGATGTCCTTCTTTGGATTTGTGGTGTTGTTCTGAGTCACGCTGCTTTGGCCTTGCCCCTTGTTCTTCGGTTTGGGGGCACCTTTCGGATTCATAGATCCAAATTTTTGCTTCTTCTACTTAAATTTATGCTCGATCTTGGTGGCATAGCAATATGTCGTGCAAAGTGTTGGAATAGGGTCTCCTAACAAGCTGCGAAACTGGTCCATTTTGAATATTTTTTATTAGATTTAGTCTAGTGCAGGGGTTTTGGGGTGGGTCAAAGCCCCAAACGCATTGTAATGGGTAAAAGGGTAAACTACATTGTTATAAATAGAGGAGCATTTTTTATTGTAAAGGACAAGAATGATGAGCTATTGATGCGAGTTTTTGTTTAAACTATCTGTTTGGGTTTTGGGGAAAGGACTCCCACTAGATGTGTGCATAGAGATCCAAGTCCAGCTGTGTGCGGACCGTGCTACTGTGTGCACAGGTTGGGAAGGAAATTGTAAGGAAGAATTGATGAATGAATGAATAAGAAGGATTAATAGAGAATTCAATGTGTGATTAATCTTGTGCGAATTGTTGGTAATTGCTATATTGTGCATTTTCTGACTTTAAGATGCGAAGATCTGTGTAAGTGTGTTTCTGGATCTGGATCTATTATGTTCTGTTTATATAATGCTATGTTATTATCATAAAAGCATATAACTATAGATCTAGACCACGTGGATGTGAACAGAGACCTAATTAACCCTGCACAAAACAAGGTAATTTGGGATTACAGGACCTAGCGCAGCTCTGCTTGCCTTACCCATCCTTTCTCAGGGTGCGGAAACCTGGTTCTAGCACCCACCCATACTAATTCGGGTGAGACTTTGACTTGCACAAGCAGGACATTGTCGAAAGGGCCAGTAGTATAGGGGTTTGTTGGCAAACCTTGCACACCGAACCTAGGTCAGGACCCCTTAAGCCAAAAAATGGTTTCGTTGTTGGGACACGAAGAAGTCTGAGAAAGGGATCGGGTAATGACAAGCAAATATTGGAAATCTAACGCAGAGGTGAATGAGCGCTACTATGGGTGAAAGCACAAAATGGAGGGGTAAGTAATATCGGATCGGTCAAGTGGGGGATCGCTCTACTCATAGCTTGCCGAGAAGAGCACCCACGCAAGGTCCATCAGTTGCCCCGACATTGGGCCTCCAGGAAAATAAACTAGAGGAAAACATGGCAGTACACTTAAAGTTACGTATCTTTAAAGGCGCAGCCGATGAGGACATGGAGCGGTTTTGGTTCGTGGCTGACTAGGTGTGGACTGTGCAAGGGGTGGTAAGCGATGCTATGAAAAGGGCACAGCTATCCCTGGCCTTCGAAGAAAGGGCGCTGGACTGGTATATGAGATATATATCTCAAAATGGGAGCGCATCGCTTCAAGATGTTAAGGACACCTTAAAACAACAATTTCGGAAGCCGAAGTCCTACTCTCAGTTGGTAGCCGAAGTGAAAGACTTCAAGCAAGGTGTGAACGAGTCGGTGTGGGAGGCCGATCAATGGTTAAAGAAAGCAATCAGGGAAGGGGGGTTCAAGTATGAAGACAAACAGCACACAGAATGGTTCATTTCTATGTTGCTACCTCACTTACGGATACCAATGAGCCACCAGACCTTCGAGTCATAGGAAAAATCCTTGGAAGCTTCCATGAAACTCAAAGCCATGCCTAAGGACAACACGTTGGGAGGAATGGAGAAAATTCAAGAATATCTCGGAGCCATGCACATGGAAATACAGAGCTTGTGGACAGAACGGAAAAAGGAGTTAGCATAGACCTCTGGTGCATACGATGTTGGGTGTTTGGCCATACAAAGGACCAGTGTCCCCTAGTTGCGGAATACCTACAAGTAGGGGGACCTAGTCCACCACGCCCCGAGTCTGGCGGATCTATGCTCTGGTGCGATGACTGTCGGGTAGCGGGACTACATGATACGACCCAGTGCCCTCAGATAAGTATGGGCGATCTGAAGCAACAATGGTGTAGGCTCTGCTGATCAGTAGGGCACAATGAGTAGAATTTTTTCACATATGAATTATTGGTAGATCGGGGAAACCTCTATAGGGTACAATCAGATCCCGCGTTGCCGAGATCTCTTGTGAATTTTGGTGGCTCCCCCACGAGGGGAAGGGGGGGCGGGTGTTATAGCATCATTTCTCACCTTCACATGATTCATGATTGTTTTGATGGTTTTGGGCACCCATTCCTACAGACTTGGACAAATTCACTAAAAAACAGTGTAAAAATCCCCATACGCGACTATGCCCGTACTTTTCCGCGTATATACGCGAGTCCAGCTAGACTTTTCCGTGTATGCCATTAAAATGATTAAAAAATATATAATTATTCCCTATTTTCGGGCTGGGTCGATGGTTACTCAGGTAGTTCAACCACCCCACCACGTGGCCAACTGTTTCCAACTGTTGGAACTACTTGGAGGGAGTATAAAAACCCCTCATGTGTATGGCCTAAGAGGGAGAGAGAGTTATTGATATTATACTCTGTTGGTATTCCCTATCCAAGTCTGATTCTCCATGCCTCCTGCACTTTCCCAGTTCATTATAGGAAACCCTTGTTTCCTTGAGATGCACATCTCCCTATATGTCATCTCGTATGCACCAGTTTGGAAGGAGTCTTAGCGAGGCAAGGGCTGGACGGATCCGGACGACGGTCTGCTCGAAGGCCGTGGAAGGATCAAGTGATCTCTCCACTCGTTACTTTTGTACATGCTATTCATAATACAGAAGTACCATGTTGTTCCCGAAATATACGTGTTAGTGTATGCTTATATGTATGAGAATATTGTTATTTAAGCATTCATTATGATTTATTTAATGTTTCATGTTGATTTCACTAACATTTAGAGTAGATATATGCTGTACAACCAGTTCTTCGTGCTTGTTTCTTCTTGTCTTTCAGGTTAAGAAGGAAGGATGGTTGCTGGGGGTTTGGACCCTGCGGGATCTGCTTCAACCGTAGGACCTACGGGTAACTTTCTCATTCTACTCTATTTAGTTTTTCTGAACGTGCATGGTTGTGTGAGTCCTTCTTTAGTAGCATGCCCCTGCTCTGTGGAGGTTGTAACCCAACGAACCTCTAGGGTGATATTCCCCGAAACGCATATGCAACTAGACTTCAGTTTAGGTGCTCTACAACACACTTTTCGATGCTCAAGGGTGCATTTCCCTCTTTGGAAGAAAAATTTACCCTAGAGGGCTGAAAACCCTTAAACATTTGCAATGAAAGGAAATGAATTGATTACTGAAAGAAAGAGAGGGTTCATGGCACTAACCTAGATCAAATGGTGATGAAAACCATCCACAAAATTGATCGCAATCAACAACTGAAGTTCGGGGGAAAAAACAGGTTCAGAGCTCCAAAATGCAAATGGTAACTATTAAATGGTAAAAATGAATAGTAAAACTCTTTTTATTAGTCATTTGATTATTTGCAATGAATATTTATTGTTGTGATCATGGTTTATTATATTTTTATCATGAAACAGATATTTTTAATCCATTTGATGTTGTTTTGAACAGGTTTTACAACTAATGAACAGATTAGTCATGCGGATTTATTTCAAGAATGATTTGACCACAAAGCATGCTTTTATCCTTATTTTTCGAGCTTTGTTAAAAATTAAAAAAGACTTGAAGCGCAATTTTATCTCTTTTTCGAGCTTCTATAACAGCGAAAAAGGAACTCCTGGAGTCTTCTTTTAGCTCTTTTTAGACTTCGATAATGTGAAAATAATGTCGAGCACTTGTATTTTCGAGCTCGTAAAAGTAAATGAATAGAAATATACTCAGTATAATTTTAACCTTTTCTAGACTGAGATAGATTATTTACGAAAAAGGAATACCTTAGTCAAACATGACTAAAGAGGTTATCTCAAATATTATTTTACACTTTTTCGGATCTGAGCAACAACTTTACGAAAAAGTACTTATGGAGCTCTCTTTCGTCCTCTTTTTCAAACTCTCTAAATATGAAAAGGGATCGGGCTGTCACTATCGTTAGGCTCGTTAAAACATAAAATAGCGATGGGCTTGTCGATCATGGAAAGAATCAAGTTTCATTCATCGCTAGACTCATTAAATTATTAAATAGCGATACATTGTTCACCCAAAGGGTTGAATTATAGATCAAGCATATGTTATCCTCCTCAAGCTTATTAAAAAATAAAGAGGTGCTGGTCGACAAATGAACGGGAAAAATTTGGGAAAGTGAACAAAACTTTTTACGGTAGTAGGTCAATCTTGAACATGACACTTCACTCCATCACCTTGACTGTTTGGGTTGGGTAATGTTCTTGATGGTTCATTCATACCTATGGTTCATCATACCTTCACTTCAGTTTTGGGTCAATGCTGCCAACTCATCTCAGTGTCGCCGATATGTTCAAGAGAAGTCATCCAGTGTATACTCATCCTTCTGCAATACTCATAAACCTTCATTCTCATGAAATTTATCCCTGAATATTTCTATATAAAGTCATCCTTTGTCTCCGAAATCAGTAACTCTCATTTCAAAATAAAGTGGCTTCCTGTCGATGGCAAATCATCATCTAGGAAGTTCACTTAGAAACATCATATTCCAGTACCATGAGGCTTGTTACAGCATCAACAAGATGCTCGCTTCCAAACTTTTGATCGAAATATTTTGTTTTCCGTTCGACATCAAATCATCTATTCACGCCTTACAAAATGTATTGCAGTACCTTGAGGTCCATTGACATCAATGGTGGTTCTCTCGCGTTTTTTAACAAATCACGTCATTGTCTGGTAATAAAACGATGTATTACCGTGTTCGACTACAAATCATATATTCGCATGGCTAGACTTGTACCCGAATGATCGAGTGAATGAGATAAGAAGACCCTGGATCTAGTTTCAGCCATTCGGGTTGCGATTTTAGGATTCTTGTACACATTGGTTGGTCAATTTAGTGTCCTAAATTGCTTGCATAAATTATCAACCAGGGTTTGTATACTGATGAAGTGTGGGTGTACTATATGTACTTAGCTAACCTTTTTCTTACTTCGTTGTTTGTATTTTATTTTTTTGGGGGTTTTTTGTTCCTTGATGTCTAAGAATGTTAATATAAAACCATGGAAAGAATTAAATGAATCTAATAAAATTTTAATAAGGAAGAAAATAAAGTGTTGCTAAGTTAATATAATTTAATAAAAACAAACCAAAAACTATTGACTAGTTAAAAACCTAATTTGGAAAACAAAGTATTTAGTTGATCTTATTATTAGTCCTATTCCATGGATTTAAGTCTTAGAGCTAAGAATGAAATTGCAGTGCTTGAAATTAAGGACAGAAAATGAAATCAACTAATGTACTTCTGGTTACTCCAACATTCAATTATGAAGTATGACCTTCTTGAAATGATGTATTAAGCAACTTTATATACTTTAACTTCTAATGTCCTAGAACAATAAGCAGATAAAAAAAAGAAAAAGAAAAAGAAAACAAAAAAAACAAAAAAAAACAAAACATCTAATGTATCTTTAGTTACTCCAACATTCAATTATGAAGTATGATATTCTTGAAGTGTTGTGTAAGAAGTCAATTACACCTTACTTCTAAAGTTCCTAGAAAGTAAATAACAACGTGTTTACTAAATTCAATTAATTTATGGATTAGATATTTAATCATTCAATTTGGGAACATTATGATCTTGAAATGGATTTTGAAAACATCCATTAACACCGTTAATTGACAATTCTATTATGCGAAAATGAATGACAAAACAATAAGGAAACTAGGCAACTGTGTGTTCTTAATTGTTCAATCTTGATTCGATTGGAAAAAAGAGTTATCTATCTTCTCAAAATATATTAGAAGAGAAAGGCTGCACAGTTGTGATTTATCACTATGCTATTGATCAAAAACTGAAATGAAACATAAACCTAATTAGAAAACAGATTTGATGAAAAACAGAGTAATGAAATTAAGCTAAAAACATAAATGAAAAAAAATCTCCTTTAGATGCAGGGGCCCTCAGCAACTGATGTGGTTGAACTGCTAACTGATTAAGGATGTAATCAAGAAATCATTGGCAACATGAACTTCATATTATGATAAAGTGAAGTCTGAATACAGAGTATCAGCAAAAATCCTGAGTTTAACACTTAATTTAGGAACTGCGTTCTCGGTTCTATACAACCGATATTTAAAGGAAAATTACATAACTATTTATGAGTTAAACTAGCTACAGGTGGCTACATCGAATTATAATTGCAACAAGACTGTTAGACTTCTTGATTTTCTACGAAGAGCAAATTAAGAGTCCTACTGATTTCAGTTAACGTACTTTGACTCCATCTTTGACCATGATATTAAGCTCGCTTTTCTGTCGACCTGGACCAAGTGAATAGGATAGAATCTATGTAGGAATGATTCTAGAAACACCCATGTGGCCCAATTCTTCAGTGGACACCTGGAACCTTCTAAACCATGAGAGTAGCTACAGAATCCACAGTTAGCGGTAGAACAAGCTGCATTCTGTAGCTAAATTGTAAAAATATATCCAAATAGAAAGAGCATGAAAATATAATATGGCAATCATTTTAATGCATCCTTAAGACAAAACCTAGCATTTATCATTGATTGGGGTCTATAATCTTATGAGAAAGTGTTGGCCGGATAAATCGCTCTTGCGGACAAGACTGTTCTCCCTAGTGTCAGAAGACAATCTAGCAACAAACGAACAACTAAGTTTGTCTTTCTCTAAATATATTCATTTTACAAATAAATGCTATGAAGGTGTCGATCCTACCTTAGATCCAAATGCTTATTTGCAGTCGTAGTGCTTCCGTTGCATCAAAATCCTTCCGTCGCAACAAGAGTTCTTTCGTCGCAACAATAATCCTTCCGTCGCAACAAGAGTTCTTTTGTCGCAAGAAAATGTCGTCTTTTTTCGACCTGCAATAAAAAACAAGCAAATATTAAATAGCACCTGTATAACAAATAATCATAAAACATACCTATCATAGTGATCAAGGAATCTATGAAATAAATGATCAAACGACAACTTATTTAAATAAACAATCGAACGACAATTTATTGAGAAAAATAAAACTTGATTGTATTAATCTTAAAATAACAGAAGAACCTTACAACCTTAGCCTTGATGTTCGAAAGGCCTTCCTAGGGTCCGAAGCAAGAGTCTCCTCTACTTTGATAAGTCTTGCACTCTTCCTCTAGGAGCACAAAGAGGTATGTGATATTTCCTCTCAAAAGCTCAGCAGAAAGAATACTAAATCTCAACAGCACTTCAACTCAATCACACATAAAGCTTCCACTCCAATTCTCAATCTCCAAAATCTAACCCTTTGAGGCTACCTAATGCCTCCTTTTATAGAGCAGATGAGGAGGTTAGGATTCCAATTTTTAAGGGATAGAATCCTCCTTCAAAGGGATAGGCTCCTCACATCAAGGGATTAGTTCCTTAAGGTGTGGGATACATGCACCTTATCAAAGCGTACTCATCCCCAAAAATTATCATCTAGAACCTTCTAGAATTGACCTCAAACCACTTTTTTGACTTTACTTTCTCGCCTTTTTGAGTTTGGAGGGGGTATGCAGGCATTCTTAAGGAAAACTGCGTTCTGGAACGCAGGTAAGCCATGCATTACCTGCATACCCAAGCCAGGAACGCATGCAGGCTTCATGTTACATGCGTACCCATTCTTTCAGAGGTTTTTAGGGTTTTTCTTCTTGTTTCACTGCTTGACATGAGAAGTAAAGGTTGTAAGACTTGCAGAGGAGGCATGTATGAGTGTTAATGAGCTAATACAGGCAGCAGAATGTCAAGGTGACAGTTTTTAGTGTAACAGATTGCCCCCTAAAGTGCGAAGTATAGAATAGATGAAGATGAAGTCTGTCATATATGAAGAGTGAAGTACTTTATCATTTCAAGGATCATCTTGTGGACACCCCGGTCGGAACCTGTAAAAAAATTCAATGAAAAATATATATATATAATCATATCATCACTGAGGTAGGCATTCCCATACTCAGATCAAAACTAACTAGAAAACTGATTTAAACTGTTCTGATACAGGAATGATTTTCAATACATCAACAATATAGACATATGTAGACACAGTATGGACGCAGCCATCTGTTTAATATTCCACTGTATAAATGAATAAAAAAAATTCCTCGCAGCTTGGATGGTAGAAAATATATCCAGGGTCTTGATTTCTTCTTCCTGAACTAGTACAATTCTATCCATGCGATTAAATGTGTTGAAGTCGAACATGGTAGAAACCACTTTGATTACCAGTCAATGATGCAAACTGTTAACAAGTGTGAGAGAAACCACCAGTAATGTCAAAGGCTCTCAAAGTACTCAGTACAATCCATGAAATGTGAATGAATGAGATGAAGTCGAACATGTCATAGAATCATTCGATCGAAGGTCAATGATGCAACCTGTCGTCGAAGGCAAGAGGCCTGCCATTGATGCATGAAGATTTCAAGGTACTGACGATTTCTAGATCAACTTCCTAGATAATGAGCTGTCGTCGATAGAAAGTGATCCGTCGTAGGCAAGCCCACAACACAAAATCATAGATCAAGTTTTGAAGAAATATATTGGCAAGGACTGACTCAGGGATGGTCAAAATGGAAGACAAATATTTTGCAAATGAATGGTTTGTTTGAACTGTCCTCTTGAACACATAACGACACTGTAGATGGCTTGGTGACAATTGACCCAAAGCTAATACCCAGAAACTGGCTGAAGACTTTCAATATGGTTTGATTAACTGCTAGGCAAAGGATTTTCCCAACCCAGGTGAACAAAAGTGTCGTGTTCAAGTGTGGTTAACGGTTTTCTGAATAATAAAAATGTAACAAACAGGTTCATTTTTCTCTCTTTTCCCCCACCATTTATGGCAAGTACCTCTTTATTTTTGACAAGCTTGAGGAGGATAACATTTTTTTGTTTATAAGCTCATCCTTCAGATGAGTTGAACTTAGTTTAAGATTCGAACCCTAAGAAGGAGCGGTTTGTTCCTGTTTAAAATTGAACAGGTCCTTTACTGTTAAATTTTAGCGAGTCCAGTATAGGAGAAACTCTGTGTTTTTTCAATTTTAGAGAGTCAGAAGAAAAAACTTAAGAAAACTCCATGGGTGTACTTTTTCGTAAATTTAGTCTCTCGAGCCCGAAAAAGGATAAAATAATGCGGGAGAGAACTCTATTGACCGTAATTAGTCAACGCATACCTTTTTCGTAAATAGTCCATTTCAGTCCGTAAAAGGGGTAAACTTATACTGAAAGGACGACCATTCATTTACTTTAACGAGTTCGAATAGTCAAGTACTCGGCAATCTTTTCATTTTTAGAGAGTCTGAAAAGAGCTTAAAAGAGAACTCAAGATTTCACTTTTTCGTAAATAGTCCATTTCCGTCCGTAAAAGGGATAAACTTATACTGAAGGGACGATCATTCATTTATTTTAACGAGTTTGAATAATCAAGTGCTTGACAATCTTTTCATTTTTAGAGAGTCTGAAAAAGGCTTAAAAAAGAACTCCAAGGTTTCGCTTTTTCGTAATTTTCAAGAGTCCGAAAAAGTGATAAAAGTATACTCAGTAGTTTCGCTTTTTCTGTAAATTTTAACGATTTCAAAAAAGGGATAAAAATGTACTGATGGTTTTCACTTTTTCGTAAGTTTTAATGAGTTCGAAAAAGGGATAAAAATGTACTCCTATGGCCGAATTTCAATTTAATTTACGAGCAGGAAAAGACGGAAAGAACTCGGCATTTTCATGTTTTTACGAGAATGAAAGATAGAAAAATAATCTTGGGATTTTCATGAGTTTAACGAGTCTTGAAAATAACCAAAATTGACTCAAGATAGGTTTCATTTTTACAAAATCTTGAAACAGAGAAAAACTATGCTTCAGAGTGGTTTCATTTTTACACAAGCTTGAAACAGACAGAAAACTGTGCTTGATGCCCCCTAAGCGTAACTGCTAGAGCGCTTGCCCCCCCAGCTTCATTTCATTAAACTAAGTACACTGCTGGTAATTAATATCTGGATGGAATTAAGGTTCATTTACGAGATCATATGAATGACCTGACCTAAAACTGTAAGAAAATTATGCAAAAAACTGAAATAACTAACCTAAATATATGAGATCTAGTCAAAGACTCGACTCAATTAGGGGAGGATTTGTTTCATTTTTTAACGAGATTGACACAAGAAAATAACTATGCTCATGGCAACGTGTTTCATTTTTTAACGAGGTTGACACAGTAAAAGGAAATTTCCTCATACCTGATTCATTTTTTTTTACGAGGTTGACTCAGTAACAGGAATCATCCTTAGATCTACTCTCTGCAATCTACCTATATAACCTAGTGATTCATTTTTTAATGAGGTTGACACAGGAAAAGAAATGTCCTCATACCTGATTCATTTTTTAACGAGGTTGACTCAGTAAAAGGAACTATCCTATGACCAACTGATTCATTTTTTAATGAGGTTGACACAGGAAAAGAACTGTCCTCAGACCTGATTCATTTTTTAACGAGGTTGACTCAGTAATAGGAACTATCCTCTGACCAACTGATTCATTTTTTAACGAGGTTGACACAGGAAAAGAACTGTCCTTAGACCTGATTCATGTTTTAACGAGGTTGCCTCAGTAATAGGAACCATCCTCAGAAACTACTTATTTCTAATCTATTAATCTACTCTCTACAATCTACATACTGATTCATTTTTTAATGAGGTTGACACAGGAAAAGAACTATCCTCGGACTTACTGATTCATTTTTTAATGAGGTTGACACAGGAAAATAACTGTCCTCATGGAAGCTTGTTTCATTTTTTAACGAGCTTGACACAAGAAAAATAACTATGCTCTCGACTAACTGATTCATTTTTTAATGAGGTTGACACAGTAAAAGGAACTATCCTCACACTCACTGATTCATTTTTTAACGAGGTTGACACTGTAAAAGAAATTATCCTCCTATCTACTCTCTACAATCTACCTATATAACCTACTGATTCATTTTTAATGAGGTTGACACAGGGAAAATAATTGTCCTCATACCTGATTCATTTTTTAACGAGGTTGACTAAGTAATAGGAACCATCCTCATAAACTACTTATTTCTAATCTATTAATCTACTCTTTACAATATACTTACTGATTCATTTTTTAATGAGGTTGACACAGGAAAAGAACTGTCCTCATGAAAGCTTTTTTCATTTTTTAAACGAGCTTGACACAAGAAAAGGAACTATGCTCTTGACTAACTGATTCATTTTTTAACGAGGTTGACACAGTAAAAGGAACTATCTTCACACTTACTGATTCATTTTTTAACAAGGTTGACACAGTAAAAGGAACTATCCTCGGGCCACTGATTCATTTTTTAACGAGGTTGACACAATAAAAGGAACCATCGTCAGCTAAGACATGTTTCATTTTTTAATGAGGTTGACACAGTAACAAGAACTATCCTCAAAGACATGTTTCATTTTTTTAAAGAGGTTGACACAGTAACAGGAACTATCCTCAAACTCACTGATTACGAGGTTGACACAGTAACAGGAACTTTCCTTGGACTCATTGATCATGGCTTCCAACTGGAAGAAATACATGTCAATGGACACATCTCAATCATGGCTTCCAAGAGGTCTTCATCAGATGGAAGAATAGTTATCTGGAAGGAAAACATGTCAAGGGACTCAAAAGGGATAAGAACATCGCGTTCAAATAATCCCATAGAGCTTTCCATGTCAATTACCGGATCTAAGTCAAAAGAAGACGAGCTTACAGTGAGAGGCTCACTTACATCGGTAATTGAAAACATGGGACTAGTTTCCACATAATTAACCTGTGACGGGGTAGATACCACTTTAGAATCAAGAAAATTTAGGGGTGTCATATTATTGGTAGTCAAAACAAGACTAGGGAACGAAAGCTGGTCTACAGTCACAATATTTGCATTGTGAGGGAAAGACACCATGTGAAAGAGTGTCGATATTACAGCTTTCATTGCATAGACATAATCTCGCCCAAAGAGTAAATTGAAATCCAAGGGGCCTTGAACTACCATAAGATAAATACAAATAATTTTACCTTCCAAAGTAATAGAAAACTTAGGAAGGATCCGTAAAGGTTCACTAATGGTTATGTTAAAAGCTTTCAGATTCTGCGAAATAGGCACAAGCTGAGGGGAACCCAAAGCTTTCCAAGTATTTGAGGATAAAATACTAACAGAAGCACCTTCATCTACCTGTGTGCGGTGTATGTCCCTACCACCAGCTTTCACAATGATTTGGAAAGGGATGGAGGAAGGAAGACGAGGTTCTGTCAGTCTATTCCAATCAAAGGAAAATACCTCAGTATTTGGAAGGGGTTCTATAGAAACAAGTGAAATGCCCCCCGGCGTAGAAGAATCTGATGTAACAAGAATAACCTGAGGAGTATGAAGTTCACTCTCTACAGGGAGAATGGGATCGACCGAATGTGAAATTGAATCAACCACTTGATCAACTAATGGATCATCAACCTGAGTGATATGAGTTTCACTCTCCAATGGAAGATTGGGATCGACTGTACTTGAAATTAGATCAATCACTCCGTCAGTTGACGGTAGGTTGGGAGAAAGTTTACGGTAACCAGTTGGAAATTCTTGCTGTGGAACAGTAAGGTTTTCCAACAACTTTGAGGCTTCATCCATGTGAGGGAAAATGTGAGTTTGATGACTCCCTTTGCATAACTTACAAGGAAACCTAACTTTACCCTTTTTCCCAGGAACCTGACTATCACTCGTTGATGGATCAATGGAAAGTTGATGAGATTTTTCTGACCATACTTCCAAGACCTTTGGAATACCGGGACAATTGATAAGGAAGTGGTCACCCTTACAAAGCCTGCAAAGGTATTTGGGTTTACAATGCATGTTGGAGGTTTCCTCAACACAACTAACACTTACAGCCATGGTTGGTTGGTTGACTTCTTTCTTATCTTGCTTCTTCTTCTTCTTCTTCTTCCCTTTCTTCTTCTTCTTAGCCACCTGGTTACTAGCGTCAAATATTTTACCAAGCGAAGAGGAAGAACTGGAGGAAGAAATATTAGGTGAAGAAGGTAAAGGGTCAACAAAAGGTTGGTGATGTTGAGATGGTGAACTCTGTTGAGGTGAAGCATCCAATTGAGGTGGAACAATTGGAGTATTTGGGGCCAACGAAGTTGAAAATAACCATATCGGTAAACCTATTGTAAATCCAGGTAATGAAAAAGTAGCCATATAAGGAGGACCAACATTTCTAAAGAAAGGAAAAGTACTAGGATTCTCATTAAGAGGGGTTCCTTGGTTGGTAGATTCTGGAATAGTTGCCATTATATTCAACTTCAGTGAATTTTATTAACAATTTAAAACTAAAATTAACAATTCACAATTCACACCTAACAATTAAAATTTAGAATTCACAGCTATGGTCTCTAAAAGTAAAAACAAACAAATTGTCATGCGCTATCAAATCTAGGAGTCAAACCACACACAAACAATAACTTCCCGTACTAAAAACACTAGTTGGTGATGAAATCCAACATCGTAGAATTTAATACAGAAAGGGTGGTTGGAACAGTTACCCCGAAAACCTGCTTAATGAAACAGACTGGCACAAGTTTCTTCACAAAAGAATCTCGCATGAAGAAAACTCCCCAGAGAGTCCAAGTGAGTCCAGTCGACATCTGCTCCAGGTACAGTGAGATCTTTCCTTCACGGTCACCTTAGGAAATAATATTAAGCTTATGGACACTAAGGTTACCAATATTAACAAATACAACTGGGGGAACAGTCTACGATCCGATTCCACGCGCAAGGGCAGAGTAACAAAGCTCAATCACCTTGAAGGCTCCTCGACATGGTCAATCCGAGTTTTACCGACAAGTGACCCCACGCTCCTCGAAAATGGGTAATCCGAGGTTTACCATTTGTAATGCGCACATATATTCTATCTTTCCCAATGAAACAGAATTGATTGTCTCAAAGGTTCAGACATGATCTCATGATTAACTCCTTTAAGAGAAACTTCCCAGATTGTACCAATTACAATTGGATTTATTTCCTACCGCAAGATTTATCTACTTGTTTGTTTTAGTTTCTTTGGAAAGTTAACTACAACCTATTCCAAAGCACTAATCTTGAGTTAGATTGGTGGAAAGAGCCCTAAAAATTTAAAAATTACTAGATGAATTTTAATTAAGCATTGTGTTATTTAGGCTGTTATTACTGAAAAGGGTAAATGGATATGAAACCAATGGTGTTATGACCCGACCCAAAACTGAATGAAATCGAATATGATAATGTAATCTTTTCAATTTGATGAATCCTAACTAAAGTAAGGAGAGAGTTTCCATATACTTCCAACAATGAAAAAATTGATCACTAAGAGAAAATATAACAAATTCTCTAATGCACTAATTTCATCAAGAAAAACTAATGAAAATCGATTCCAAAACAATTTTTATTTTTGTGTTTTTAAAACAAGCATAAAAACATCTAAATTCAAATCAAAGAAAACTGATCTAAATCTATGATTGATTTTTCAGAATGTAAACTATGCAGTTGTAATCTATGCACAATTCACTTGAAAATTATGCAAATGTAATCTATGCACATTTCTCATTCATATTCTGAAAATGAGAATTCTAATTATGCAAATGTGATCTATGCAAGAGAATTATCAAACACAAGATGATTCTAATGTAATCTAAGAACCAATCAAGCGCAAGTCAAGAAAATCGGGTGAGAGTTCCAAAAGAACACTCAAAGGCGATTAAAACTCATATACAATTTACACAATTTGCAAAAACAAAAGCAAAAAGATGTAAAATTGTGAAAAGACTGAGATAAACCTCGAAGTAATGACCAAAGGAAATCAAATTAAAAATTTCTCAAAAAAGAGACTCAAAACACCCAATTAACTTAATGGAGATTTATGAGATGAAAAATTGCTGAAAGAAACTCAGAAACAAGAGATTTTTGACAAAAAAATATAGATCTGGGTAGATGCTAAGAATCCTAAATCAAATCTAAACTAAACTGGAAGAAGAAATCTAGAGTTTTTCCAAAATTTTAACAGGGTCTGCATGCTTTCAGAAGTAACAGGTGTGGTCCCGCACCGTTTACTTAAGGAAAGTGCGAAACTGCCCGCACTGTGCAAAAGAACAAAGTGCGGTCCCCAGAAAAGTTCAAGAAAAACGTAAAAGATTTCAAAATTTTCAAAAATAGAGAAAACCTAAGCTACCCAGGTAGATATCCATCAATCAAAAACTAGGAAAAACTTTTCCTCAAATCAAAATAAAAGAGAACCAAAAACAACAAGTTCTTTCCCCAGTGGAGTCGCCAATTTGTTGGTCGGATAAATCGCTCTTGCAGACAAGACCGATCTCCCTAGTGTCAGAAGACAATCTAGCAACAAACGAACAACTAAGTTTGTATTTCTCTAAATATATTCGTTTTACAAATAAATGCTATGAAGGTGTCGATCCTACCTTAGATCCAAATGCTTATTTGCAGTCGTAGTGCTTTCGTTGCATCAAAATCCTTCCGTCGCAACAAGAGTTCTTTTGTCCCAAGAAAGTGTCGTCTTTTGTCAACCTGCAATCACAAACAAGCAAATATTAAATAGCACCTGTATAACAAATAATCATAAAACATACCTATCATAGTGATCAAGGAATCTATGAAATAAATGATCAAACGATAACTTATTTAAATAAACAATCGAACGACAATTTATTGAGAAAAAAAAAACTTGATTGTATTAATCTTAAAATAACAGAAGAACCTTACAACCTTAGCCTTGATGTTCGAAAGGCCTTCTCGGGGTCTGAAGCAGGAGTCTCCTCTAATTTGATAAGTCTTGCACTCTTCCTCTAGGAGCACAAAGAGGTATGTGATCTTTCCTCTCAAAAGCTCAGCAGAAAGAATACTAAATCTCAACAACACTTCAACTCAATCACACATAAAGCTTCCACTCCAATTCTCAATCTCCAAAATCTAACCCTTTGAGGCTACCCAATGCCTCCTTTTATAGAGCAGATGAGGAGGTTAGGATTCCACTTTTTAAGGGATAGAATCCTCCTTCAAAGGGATAGGCTCCTCACATCAAGGGATTAGTTCCTTAAGGTTTGGGATACATGCACCTTATCAAAGCGTACTCATCCCCAAAAATTCTCATCTAGAACCTTCTAGAATTGACCTCAAACCACTTTTTCGACTTTACTTTCTCGCCTTTTTGAGTTTGGAGGGGGTACGTAGGCATTCTTTAGGAAAACTGCGTTCTGGAACATAGGTAAGCCATGCATTACCTGCGTACCCAAGCCAGGAACGTAGGCAGGCTTAATGTTACATGCGTACCCATTCTTTCAGATATTTTTAGGGTTTTTCTTCTTGTTTCATGGCTTGACACATGAGGAGTAAAGGTTGTAAGACTTGCAGAGGAGGCATGTATGAGTGTTAATGAGCTCATACAGTCAGAAGAATTTCAAGGTGAAAATTTTTATGTAACAGAAAGTGAGGGAAAGAGGTGAGAAGAATTGTCAAAAAGAGGATAATTCTTAGGTTCAACATACCCCCACTGCAAAATCATTGCATTACCTCATGCATTTTGCCAAAAATTGAGTTCTTCCTGCGTACTGCATTTGCTTAGACACCTTTGCTAGCACATATAATTTCCTTCTTTTGTTCTTCTTTAAAGTGACTGTTATTTTGGGCCTTCTCAGAAGAATCTTTTACTTGAGGTTAATGACTGCTCTGTTCAATAACTTGTTCTTCCTCTTCATTTTCCTATTTTTCTTATACCACAGTCCTAAATGCAGAACAATATTATCATGAATTGCCTTATCCAATTTGTTTTTCTACTTCAAGGTCTCATTCTCCTATTTGATATGTCTATTCAATATCTCTAATTCATAAATATCCTACTTAAGAGCATCAATTAGAGGTTCTTGTGGATTGACAAGAGGTTCTGGGTTCATTGAGGCACTTCTCCTCTCTAGTGATTCTACATAATCATATATCTGTTGTTGGATCGAGTCTATGCCAGGAGATATTCTGCTACGACCTTCCTCAAGATGAAAAACAAGAGAATTCTGAGGACTGTGCGCAGGAGAGATGTTAACAGGTGATGGCATTGGGGTTTCCTCATCTATATTTATAAGCTTCGTTCCTTTTGATAATGTCTTTTTCATGGTCCCTCAGAGTTTAGAGCTTCTTCTCAGTTTTGGAGGACTTTAATTCCCCTCACTTGTAACCTTACTCTCTTTTCTTTTCTTTCCTCTTGTCTTGATTTGTTTCCTGATTTCTATCAGTTCCTCAGAAATTAGCTTTTCATCATTCTTCTGTAATGAGGTTTTAGGTCTGTCTTCAACATTTATATCAGTCTTCTTTCTTCTGCTTCTCCTGACATTATCTTCCTTGGGTTGTGACTTTGGTGGTTCTTGAAAATGATTCCTAACAAGGAAATCCTCCCAAGTATCTCCTATGCTTCTTAAATGAAACTCAATCAATATCTTTACAAACCCATGATGATGCATGGTGGTATCTATGAACTGTATTCTCTTTTGCACATTTGAGGCCATCCTTTTTAAACTATTAAGCAGAAATAAAGGAAGATTGATTTCACCATTTTCTAGGAAATTCATCAGTAAACAGATATGATAGACATACATACACCCAACCCTTCCTTCACAAGTTATGAATTTCTGTACAACCAAAAGCATATTCCTCCATTTAATTTTAAGAGCTGAGCTGGGGATTCCTTTTCTAAAAACAGAGACATCCATACCTGGGTTTTTAAGTATAACCTTCCATGAATCACTGTGGAAATCCTTGCCCTTGAACCATATTTCATCATGCCTTGGAAGTTCTGTAGCCTCGGCCATGAATGAATCAATCACTGTAAACTTGATAACTCCAATTTCTACCTCTGTGCCATCAAAAGACCGAGAAAAGGATTTTGTAATTTCTTTGTGAAATCCATCAAATTTCTTGATGAAATTTAGCCATCCAGCTTTCTGTAATAATTCTTTAACCTGTGGGTATCCTTCCATGTACTTTACTCCCACTGGTTCTGATCTAACAATTAACCCCATCCTTCTACTGTGCAGAGTTCTTTCAACCTTCAGAATCACCCCTCTGTTTTATGGAAATAAATTAGCTGCGGATTTGATGGAGGGTTATGGAGAGTTTGTAGGAATAAATAGATGGTAGGGTCTTGGAGAGACAAAGAAAAGTATGTCACGTCATAGATCATGACCGTTAGTCATCAACAGGGGGGTTTAATGATGGACTGTTATGCAACTTAATATGGAGGATATGGTTGATAGTATGACGAATATTTGCAATCAAGTCAAATGATGAGTTGTCAAGTAAACATATGAATGTTCATATTATACATGCTTCATGTTTTAACCTTGCTATAAAAATAATTTTTTTTACTTTACCTTTAGAAATTAACTTTTTTGTTTGTTGTTTTCTTTGGTGTTGATCCTTAGGTACTCTTTGTAGCATGTTGGTCTTCAAAACATAATCCTTTAATCCCTTGCAATCATCATGTTAGAACTGCTGAAGTGACTGCAAAATCAAATTAGCTTCAGAATAGAATCAACTGCAGAATGTACTCAGCTGCAGAATGTGCTTAGCTGCAGAATGTGCTTAGCTACAGAATGTAATTTGTAAAAAGAACTAAAGTATGGATATGAAATGATATAGAAGTGGAGTATGACTTATGAAATGAGTGTGAAAATGGAATGAAAGTGAAATGAGATGGAATGAAAGTAAAAAATGACAATGGAGTGTAATGGAATGATACTAAAAAAAATGAAATGAATATGCAGATTATGAACTGCAAATGAATGTAGTTTTATGTCACTACTTATTATAGAAAAGAAATGGAAACTATAGGATGTCAAAAATCTCTAATTTTCACTCTGTATTTTCTGTATAAGTATGCCAATCAATGATTGGTTCTCATACTTATACACTTTATAACATATATATATATATATATATATATATATATATATATGTTTATTTTATATTAATTTTATATTTTTTTATTTTAATTTAATTTAATTTTTTATTTTTTATGAATGTAGGAAAATAAAAGCTAAGTTTGTGAAGAAGAAGAATTATTCTTCACTAACTTTATATCAATATTATCTTGAAATATATTAACAAACTCTTCTTTTGAAATTGGTTTATGATATACTTTCAATCGATGACCATTCACAAGAAGAGGTACCTTTTCTTCATCTATTGTCTGTATTTTCACTGCTCCATTATCAAAGACTTTTTCAATATCATATGGCCCAAGACAATGAGTCTGAAACTTCCCTTGAAAATCCTTGAATTTTGAATCAAACAAAAGTGCCCAATCCCCTGCTTGAAACTTCTTCTCCTTGATATACTTATCATGCCATTTAGCCCTTTGCCGCTGGACTATACTATTTCTTTGAACTACATCTTGCCAGATTTCATCAAGCTCATTGATTTTCTCCAATCTATGTTTATGTGCTTATGATAAATCAAGTCCCAATTGGACTACCATCTTGAAGTTTTGGATTTGAAACTCTATAGGGAACATGACTTGCTGCCCATAAACAAGTTCACAGGGAGTATGTCCTAGTGTGTTCCTCCATGTAGTTCTGTAGGCCCATAAGGCTTCAGGAAGTCTTTCTGCTCAATCTCTTTTGTGTAGATGTACAGTCTTAGTAAGAATTCCTTCAATCACCTTATTGGTAGATTCTACTTGACCATTTTCTTGTGGATGGTAAGGAGTGGACTTTCTGTGTTTGATCTTATGATATTCCACGAGCTTTTTCACCACCTTGGATGTAAACTGAGATCCCTGATATGTCACAATTTCTCTTGGAACACCAAAACGAGTGAAGATATCCTAAAAGAGAAAATTAACTACATATTTATCATTAGCGAAAAGTAATGCTGTAGCCTCTACCCATTTAGTGAAATAATCAATGCATACTAAAATATACTTCTTTTGTTTAGATGGATGATTGATTGGTACCATAAAATCCAAAGCCCATTTTTCAAAAGGTTCAATGAGTACCTGAGTTTGTAGTGGAATTTCATCTGAAGGAGAAAGTTTTCCTACCCTTTGGCAGCTGTTACACCTTTTGACATATTATTTGGCATATTTGAAGATGGATGGCCAATAATATCCTAAATGGAGGATTTTATAGGCTGTCCTCTTGTCAGAAAAGTGTCCTCCACAAGGTTCATCATGACATGCCTTAAGAATTTCAGACATTTAATCTTCTCGAACACATCTCCTCATAATGAGATCTGGACCTATTTTATACAATTCATTAGTAATCCATGAGTATCTTGCACTTGTTTGAATGATTTTTATTTTCTCTCTAGGAAACATGTGTGAAGGTAATCTCCTTGTGACTAAGTAATTAGCAATATCTACAAACCAAGGGGTCTGTGTAGTTACTACAAAAAGATTTTCATCAGGAAATTTATCTTCAACCGGAGTATCATCTTTGATATTTTGAATTCTAGAGAGGAAATGAGCATCTGTGTTTTGTTTTCCAGGTCTTCCTAGAACAACGATGTTGAATTATTGCAGGAGTAATAACCATCTTGTAACTCTGCCATTAGTAATAGATTTATTCATTAAGTACCTAATTGCAAAGTGATCTGTATGGACAAAGGTTTCATAGCTTGTTATGTAATGTCTAAATTTGTTGATAGCATGAACAAAAACTAAGAATTCTTTTTCGGTTTCAGTGTAATTTAACTCTGTGGGAGTCAAATTCTTGCTTGTGTAATAGATGTCATAGGGGATCAAATCTTTTTGTCCTAATACATCTCCCAGAGCTATATCTGAAGCATCTGTTGAAATGTGAAAAGGTAGTTTCCAATTTGGACCTCTTAAGACGGGTGATTCATAAATTTTTTCTTTTAAGGTCTCAAATGCCAACTGGAAATCATAATTCCAATTGAATTCACAATTTTTGGTGAGTAACTTGAAGGGTGGGGATGTTAGTTTAGTGAAATTTTCTATAGTATCCTATGAATCCTATAAAAATTCTAACATCTCTTTGACAACTTGGAATTGATAATTTAGAGATGGATTCAAATTTAGATCTATCAACTTTAGTTCCATCTCCTGAAATGTGATGTCCTAAAACAATCCCTTCTATAAACATCATAATTTTTTTTTCATGGATTAGTGAAAGGTTTTCTTCCTTACATCTTTTAAGAACCTTTACCAAGTTTTCTAAAGCTTCTTCAAATGTATTCCCATAAATTGTAAAGTCATCCATATAAACCTCTATACATTCATGTATTAGATCAGAAAAAATTCCTAGTACTGCCCTTTGGAATGTTGCAAGTGCATTGCACAATCCAAAAGGAAGTACCCGATAGGCATAAGTCCCAAATGGATAGGTGAATGTGGTTTTATCTTGATCTTCATGTGCTACCTGAATTTGATTGTAACCACTGAAACCATCCAAGAATGAGAAATAATTCTTACCTTCTAATGTATCTAACATTTGATCTATAAAGGGAAAAGGAAAATGATATTTTAGGGTGGCTTTATTCAATTCTCGATAATCAATGCATACCCTCCATTTGCAATTATTTTTAGGCGCAATCACTAAGGGGGAAACCCACTGGCTGTCTGAAATTGGGTAAATGAAGTTTACATTCAAAAATTTTTGCAACTCGTCTTTCACAATTTCCCTAAGATTTGGATTCATCCTTCTTTGAGGTTGTCTGATAGGTTTACAATTTTCCTCAATGTATATGTGATGTATACAAGTCTTAGGACTAATTCCTTTCATGTGAGTGTATTCCCATGCATATGAGGAAGAATGTTGTTGTAACGTTTTGATTATATTTTCCTGTTGTAATTTCTCCAAGTTATTGTTTATGTTCAAATTTTTTCCTAGAAATATTCCAACTATAGAGCTACCAAATTCTTCCATAGAATGAAGAGACATATGCCTAGATGATAAATATTCAATATTGGATTTTTCTTGAAATTGTTCATGTTCATATTTTAGAGATGATTCAAAATTGTATTTAGGATTTGACTATCTTCACTAATGGTTGAAATAGTAAAGAGAGGCTGTATATCATCTTCATCATCAATCCATTCTTTGTCATCTATCCCTGTGATTGTTCTTGTTGGAGGATATAGAGTGAATTTCTTAGTTTAATTACCATCAGAAATATACATGTCACCAGAACTATAGCTAATGAAAGCATCAGCTGTAACCAACCAAGGTCTTCCTAATATAAGAGGATGTCCTCCCAGATTTTTCTTAGGGGTTAAGATCATAAAAACAATAGGGTACTCCCAAGAGTCTAAGGACACTGAAATATCTTCTAACACACCATCTGGTTTGATTATAGATCTATCTGCTAATTGCAGTAATGTAGGTGTATAAAGAAGATTATGAAGCTTAAGTTGTTCCATGGTTTGTTTGCTCATAATATTTATTGTTGCTCCTAAATCAAACAATGTATTTGGAACTTCAACTCCATTGATATGTGTTTTTACAACTGGAGTTTCTAGGTCTAAATATTTTTGAATGTCAATTTTTCCCATCATTATGTCTGTTATTTTTCCTACAAGCTGAATTATTTTTATTTCTTTTCTTTTTCTTCCCGGTTTCTTCATACTCAACTCCTTTATTGTTTTAGCTAAAATTGGAATTTCTTTGATGGCTTGTAACAAAGGGATTTTTATGCAAACATTTTTCAATTCATCTAGAAAATCATAATTAGGCATCATAATATGCTTTTCTACCCCTCTATCAACTTGTAATCTTTCAGGAAAAGGAGGTGTAGAAGTAGATACTGATGGTTGCTCTATGATAGGAGTTGAATTTATTGGTTCTGTTTGTTTTTCATTTTTAGAATTTTGGTTTTGAAGAGATATTCCTTCTTCAAAACTTTTATTGGTTGTAGAGAATCTTCCTAAGAATTGTCTTGTCCTTGAATGACTACAGAAGGCTTTTTCTTTCTAATATCCTAGCAGATCTAAGTTGCACATCATTAAGATATAGAGGAGTAATAATGTAGGTTGGAAATTTCCGTCCTTCTATCATATAGGTATTCTGAGGATTTTTATTTTTGGGGTTTGTTAATGGTTGGGCAGGTAACTGATTTGGTCTCTGAGGGAATGGTAGTGAGAGTTGTGGATTTTGGTTTTGGTTTTGGAGTTTGGGTTGTTGACTTTGTTGAGGAATTTGTTGGGGAGGATAATTTGGATATGATGGAGGATATTGATAGTACTGAGAGAATCTTCCATAGGGATTTTTCATTCCTTGAGCCCAAGGTAGAGTTTGAGATTGGGATTGAGGCTATGGTTGCTGCCAAGAATTCCAGTTTCGTGGGGGCTGAGTATACATTTGGTTGTTAAACCCTTGAGTTTGTGGCACTTGCAATGGTCTTCTAGAGACAAAATAAAGAGATTCTATTGGATTTGAAGTTGTTTCTTCTTGAAAAACAACCTTAAGACCAAGAATTGAAGGACAACTCTTAGTCTCATGACTTTCTGAACAAACCATACAAGTTTCTATGAATTTTGCATCAAGAGGACATTCTCTTAAAGCATGCTTCTTTCTGCATTTGGGACAGAAATATCTAAAGCATCAGTCTCGGTTTTCTGCTTGTTTTGTTAGGATATTCCGATAAATAGGAAATATTTAAGAATAACTTAGTCTAGTGTAGATTTAGGTGAAGTGTGTTTCTTTACCATGTACATTTGTAACTTATAATCCGATGTTCACGATTTGTAGTGATCCGACGATTATCTCTCACCTCGGTATTAATGACACTTGATCCGTGGCTTAACACCTTATTGGTCCATGATCTCTATTTAAAGAGCATGGACGGTCATTTTTCCGGTAATCATCTATGAGAGAAACATATGTAACTTTTCTTTGTATATTAATAAATTTCCTGAAGTGGCCACGTTGGCTCAGGCCGTGGACTGTTTCCCTCTTTGAGGGTTTTAACCACGTGATTATACTGGTGTACTGATTTGTGATCTATTTGTGAGTGGTTACCTTTGGTTCTTGATCTACAGAACTTACCGTGTAAATTCCTATATGGTATCAGAGCTATTTTGAGGGCTGCATCTGTTGTTGATAAAAATTCGAAGCCGGTTTGACTGCATGCGAATGCCGTTTTGTAGATCTACTATTTATGAACATTTTTGGGCTTGGAGAACTGCTCGGTTGTGTCCGGAGCATATGTTACAGTGAGGAACGCCTTTTTTTTCATGCGAAAAGGTTTCCGACTGCCCAAGTTATGACAGTTTAGATCTGGAGGTATAAGCATTTTTTTTTTATAGTTATATTTGTTAATAGTTCTGCTTATTTCGGTTTATTCTATTTACTTTTAGTTTATAGGTTTTATTTATTTTCCAAATATGTACCCTATTCTCTATGTATGCTCTTCTCTATGTGCTGCGTGTGACCTCGACAAATCAGAAACAGGAAGAAGGGATTTTTTCGCTATGTATGCTCTTTCCTCGCGTCTTTGTGCGATCTCGGGAAATCAGAAATAGTGAAAAATTTGATAGTTTCCGGTAAGGCTAATCGAAAATATAACATTCTACCGTAAGGATTTGCATTTTTTTTTTTTTTTTGGCTTGCTTTTTGAGTTTTTTTGTGTAGGAAAAGGCACGCACAACGAAGAGTAAAAAAAAAAAAAAAACCCCTTCCTCCTTTCAAACAATAACGTGATCCTTTTACTATCTCACTTGGTGAGGGTTTAGTTTATGAGAATAGAGGTATTGGGTTCAAGTCTCCTTCTCAAGCTTCTTTTGTAAAAAAAATTTGTTCAAAGGGGTTGATTTTTTTTTTTTTTAAAGCTGCACTTCATCCCGTTCCCGTAACTATTCGGCATCTACAACTCAGATTTTTCAAAAGACATAACTTCTTCATTCGAAAGCCGTTTTTCGAGGCGTTTTTTTTTAAACGGCCTAATTTTTCAAGATCTTTCTATTGAAGAAGTTAGTTTCAACTTTTCTTAGCTTCATTTTCTTTTAAAAATGGAAATTTCATGCTCGATTATTCTTAACAACACCAATTATTTCCAATGGCTACCTCACATGGTAGATATACTTAGAAGTAAAAGGATTTATAGAATAGCCATAGGACAAGAAACTAAACCTTCCGATGATGATAAATTTGATAAATGGGAGATCGAGAACGAGGGTTGATAGGAATTTCCATTGCTCAAGATCTTTGGTTTCATATCCTTGACATTGACACCCCTGATGAAGCCCTGGAAAAGCTAAAATTTGTTTTTGGCATTCAAAATCAAATCAGGGCCCACCAGCTTGAAAATGAGTTGCTTAATTTGGACCCCAATAATTTCTCCTCCATTGAAGATTTTTTGTCCAAATTCAAGACCACTCAAATTCTTTTAGAAGGTTGTAAGATTAAAAAGGAAGATGGTAGCCGCATTTATTGCATTCTTTCTAAGCTTGGCCCTGCATACTCTGTATTTTTTTCTGCCTTCCATTCCACTAGAGAAGCCATCATTTCTTCAGGAACTGCCTAAAAGAAACCCTCTTTTGATTCCTTTTGTGATTCTTTGATAAGAGAACAAGAAAAAATCTTACACCTTGGTCTTATCACTTCTAGAAATGCTTCTAAGAAAGCCTTAGCAACTCAACAACAATCATATCAAAAGAATCCCAGGAAGCAATATCCTAAAAAGTATGGTCCGAAACCAAACAAGGGTTCTAAGAAATTTCAGCCACAAATTGACAAAGCAACTCACCAAAATGATAAGGCATATAAAAACAAAGGAAAGAAGACAAATAAACATTGCAACTTTTACAATCGTGATGGCCATTTAGAGTCCAAATGTTTTAAGAAGATGGAAGCCTTAGAAGTAGAAATGAAGAAGCACAACATCAATTTGGAGCACTCTTCACCTTCATCTTCAGGAATGGCACTTTCTTCTTATGGTTGTCAAGCATCAAGATCTGGTTATGCATTAAATGTATCTTCCTCTTCTCCTTCTCATGAATGGCTCGTTAATTCTGGAGATTCTTATCACATGGCCAAAAATAAAGCCATGTTTTCTTCTTTAAATGATTGTAACACCAAACATATTTATGTTGGTGATGATAGATCTCTTAGTGTTGTAGGATCTGGAACCATTCATCTCGATAATGGTCAGTTTAATGATGTACTATGTGTTCCTACCTTGTCATGCAACCTTCTATCTGTTTATTAGATAACTCATTCAGGTGAAGGGAAAATAGTAGAATTCTCACCTCATGATGTTGTAATCAAGGACCTAAAAGATCCTAAACATATTTTAGCTACTGAAATTGCTGATGATTCTACAAGGTTGTATAAGTTTGACAAATTTGGGTCATCATGTCTTCCCTCTGTTTTTGTTGCTCATAATGATGATGTGAGCAAAATTTGGCATGAGTGAATTGGTCACTTAAACTATCGCTCTCTTCAAACTCTATGTAAGGAAAATATGGTGACGGGCCTTCCTATGGTATCTTGTCGAGATGGTGTTTGCTCCGGATGTGTACTCGGAAAAAATCATCGGGATAGTTTTGACGAACGTGCCTCTTGGCACGCTTCAGCCCCTTTGCAGCTTGTGCACAGTGATTTATGTGTTCCACTTCCTGTTGTTTCTTTCTCTGGTTGCAAGTGCTTCTTAACTTTCATTGATGATTTTTCCAGACGCACTTGGGTATACTTCTTAAAACTCAAGAGTGAAGTTTTTAACATGTTCTTGGCCTTTAAGGCCTTTGTTGAGAAACAATATGGACATCAAATTCTTAAGTTAAGATCAGACAATGGAGGAGAATATGTTAACAAAAAATTTATCAACTTCTGTACTGAGCATGGCATTCAATTTCAACATATTGTTCCATATACTCCACAAAAAAATGGTGTAGCTAAAAGGAAGAATCACACCTTAAAAGAAATGGCTAATTATATGCTTCAATCTAAAGGATTTGGCCTCAATTTTTAGGCAGAAGCCATTAACTATGAAAATTACATAGTAAACCACACTCCTAGTAAGGTTTTAAATAATATAACTCCAGAAGAAGCTTGGAGCTCAATCAAACCAGATGTAAGTTAGTTTCGTGTTTTTGGAAGTGATGCTTGGGCCCATATTCTAGATGCAAAACATAAAGCCTTAGAACCTAAGTGTGAAAAATGCATTTTTGTTGGATATTCTGAAGATGTCAAAGGATATAGACTTCTTCAACTAAAATCCAAAAATATAATCATTAGAAGAGATGTAAAATTTGATGAAAATATATTGGCCTGTGAGCCTAGTTCGGCAGGTGTGCCACCTTTGGCCTGCGACCCTGATTCGGCATATGTGCCACCTCTTTCTCTCTCTTCTATTTTTAATAGCATTCCTTCTAGTTCAGATGATGACAATGACGATGAAAATTCTCCTCCACCTATTGAAATTGTTCCTTATACTCCACCACTTCAAAGATGGGTCCGCTCTATTCAGGATGCTGCAGGTTCTCTTGCAGGTGACCCTGCCGATTGACGATGTACACGTTCTTGGTTCGAAAGAGCCTCTTCCTTATTGGCTCAGGTTCTAGAAAAACTTGATCCAGAAACCTTTAAAGAAGCCTCTGATCATCCCAATTTGGATGAAGCTATGAATGAAGAGTATCATTCCTTATTGGAAAACGATACTTGGGATCTTGTTCCTCTTCCAAAAGGAATAAAACTTGTCAGATGCAGATGGGTTTACAAAACCAAGTTTGGACCAAATGGAAAAGTGGATAGACATAAAGCTCATCTTGTCGCTAAAGGATTTTCACAAGTTGAAGGTGTTAGCCCCCCTATGAAATTTTTGACAAGCAAACAGGGGGCTAAATTGTTGTTGAGACTTCAAGGAATGAATTTCCCTTGCAAACACATCATCCTTGAAGCCTCTTTGTGCCTTTTTTCCTTTGACAAAATCCTTTCTGCTGAGTTCCATCATAAAGCCTCTCTGTTGTGAAGAAATGCCCGAAGGCCTCCTTTCCCCTTTATTTCACCCTCACCTAGCCTCTTTCCTAGTCCCCCTTGTCTTCCCCTTCTATTTCCCTTCTTACCTTTCAAATCCCCTCAAATTCCCCTTTAAATTCTACCCTTACCCTTTGATTGGCCATTTTCCCTCTTTATTCCTCTATCGTTCCCCTTTGCTAACCTCAAACCACATTGAATGGGCCAAAAAACCACTTCCCGACCTTATTATAAGGCCTAGCTCCTTTCAAACCACTTCCCCCATATGCCCCAGCGCTGGGACCAAGCGCTTAAGTCCCAAGCGCTAATCGCAATCAGAAGACCGGGCGGGTGAAATTTCCTTTGTAATGTCAAAAACTCTGATGCGATTTGTTTATAACGTTAGGTCTCGCGATGCGTTCCGCACCGTCAATCTTCCGCAGAGATCGGATGGCGGAGCGCAAATCGCAGGCCCCCGCCCAATCGCAATTGCAGAGTTCATGCGCACCCCTCTGATCGGCCCATCGCAATCACTTGCGATGCGATTAATCGCAAATTCCAGTTGTGCCTCCCCGATCGAAATCTCCCGATTTAATCCCGTCCGTCCGTTTGATACACGATCCAACGGCTATCGCTCGTCCTCCTTGATCGCAATCGGAAAAGTTTATATGTGTCACCCTTTGTTCCCTCCGATTGTGATTGTTCCGATTACATCTCCGCCGTCTGTTTCCTCCCAGATCCAACGGTCATCGCTCCTCCCGCCCCATCGCAATCGCAATGTTTGAAATGTGTTACACCTTTTTACCCCCGATTGCGATGGTTCCGATTCAACCTCGGCCGTTGATCCTCCCCTAGATCCGATGGTTCTGGTCTAATCGCCCTCCGCCTCCACTGGGTCCCACCTCGTACGATTGTTCCCTCGCGTTCCATTGCATTTCCTTCATTCCCTTTGTATTTCCTCCATTAATCGAACCTTCACATTTCACATTAAATTTTAATGAATCGTCCTCCGCCATTGTTCCATTGTATCCGCCGTTTCCACAGTCGTCACCGCCTTTCTTCCACCGCCTCCGCAGCATATCTCCGCCACCCCTGCTGGTTTGTAACAGGTTTATTTAAAATTGTGCAGATAGCACAGAGAGGTATTTTCAGCGTTGCCAACAAATCAGCGGATGGTTTCAAAGGGGTGAATGATTTCTATTGATATAATTAATGTTTTACCCCGTAATCAAAGGATCAAGGCGCAGTTTGAATATTCCAACACACGCAACAGTCTTATCTGTGGTTATATCAACAGAAGTGTTTTCTCCAAAAGTACACCTCCCTACAAGAAAATATCCATGCCTCCTCGAGCCCTGAAATGATTAATTACACTGACTGAAGCTCATTTAAGACAGTCGGGTGGTAGGTAGGAGGAATGGAGAAACCTTGCAGACCATCCACTAGTTCAGTTATTCCAGAGTGGCAGCACAGAGCTCCAGACAGTCGAAGGACTCCAAATGAATATCAGAGGTCAATCCCGACCTGGCAGAGATCTCCAAACCAATATACAGAGTACACACAACACCGCATATAGCCATTAAGCAGAATGGGCTCGGTTTCCTCCATCATTCTGTCTTAATGAGATTCATTCAATTGTTCACCTACTTTTGTTTCTTCCTCTTCTCCTATAATAAATCCCCGAGAACTATTGTAAAGGTTGTTGTTGCCTTGCTGCGTAGTTGCTGTTAGAGGGATTCATCCGACTGTTAGAACAGTCTTGAGAGGGAGTAGCAGAGTAGTTGTATGTAATAGGCTGGGAGGAGAAAGTCTGGACTGTATTAGCCATTGAGCTTATTGTACATGACTGGTTTTGCATCAATTAATCAAAGCACATTTCACAGGATCCTGGTCTATTACTATTGGTGATGTTTTTCTAACTCTGTTTATTTCATTTACATGCTGTTTCATGTTCTTCTGGTAAGCAACAGAAGTATAACATAGGATTCACCCTTGTTAGGTGCCCTATTTTTCCTACTCTCCCTACCTTTAATGTTTTATGGTTTATGTATTTTCTAAGAGTGAATTCATGTGGTTTAACCAGTGCAGCGGATGTTATTGCCTGCTGCCTGATGTATGAACTCAGGGGTTTGCTTCTTGGATATCCCTTTGTTAATATTATCTCTGTTTTCCCTTGGAGTTGCTAAAGCAGACCTGGAGTTAAATGACCTCTGGTCCGATCTATAAGAATCCCTTTTGTTCCTCTTTGAGAGCTGCCTTAGAGTATGTCCAAGTAGGTCTGGAGTTAAATGACCTCTGACCTGATCTATAGACAGAAAATTGGTTGTCTTTCCTTCTTCCACTTTCTCTCCTTAATGTTCCATTCCACCATCTGCCTAAAAGATCCTTTAGTGTAGATGACTTTCCCTTTGAAAGCCTTGGCTAATGGATGCAATTAATTTCCTTTCATGACTCCATAGCCCAATGGATGGCACTATCTTGGCCTATCCTCTTTGCTGAAGCCTCCTGCTGTTTTGTTTCCTTTCTCCCATTACTTTCTCAGTCTATGATCTCCTGACCAACCCAGCAACCAACCAACCAAATCATTTGAAACCCCCCTTTTTACTTCATAACTAGCCTAACATCTTTTTTGAGCTTCAAATATATATCATTCTTTTCTCTGGTTGGAGAGATCCCTCTCCGGGTCCAGGAGGGCTAGATCCTAAGGCCCAAAAGTGGTTCTGATGTTGTCTCATCTTTTGGTCTTTCCAATCTGGCCAAAACATGGGAACCCCAACAGAAGGCATTGAATATACTGAAACCTTCTCCCTCGTTTCCAAAATGAATTCTATCCGCGTTGTTCTTTCCCTTGCTGCCACCTTTAAATGGGAAGTCCATCGGACGGATGTTAAATCTGCCTTCTTACATGGAGATTTACATTAAGAAATCTACATGGAACAACCCCCTGGCTTTATCCAAAATGACTCTAGCCTTGTTTGTCACCTTAGGAAGTCTCTCTATGGTCTCAAACAAGCTCCTCGGGCTTGGTATGCCAAAATGGATAGATTTCTATTAGATAATGGATTTTCTAGGTGTCATTCTGACAACACTGTCTACACCAATAAAGTGGGTAAGTCCCTCACCATCCTTGTTCTTTATGTTGATGATATTATCCTTACTGGTAGTGATCCAAACCATATAAACCATGTGAAGTCTAGCCTCAAAAAGAAGTTTGAAATGACAGACTTAGGAAAATTGCATTATTTCCTTGGTCTTCAAGTCTTACAATCCAAGGAAGGAATTACCCTCTCTCAGTCCAAGTATGCATGTGATCTTCTACACCACTTTCACATGGAAGACTGTAAGACAACCCATTCTCCCTTTCAGTCTGGAGTCAAGCTTTCAGTCACTTGTACTACCCATGAAGTTAATGCTACCTTATATCGTCAACTTGTTGGTAAAATTATGTATCTAACCCATATCCGTCCTGAACTTTCCTTTGTCGTTGGTCTTGTCGCTTAGTTTATACACAAACCTCATGAAAGTCACTGGAAAGCATCTAAAAGAATACTTCTATATATTTGAGGTACAGTTCATTTTGGGATTCATTACAGTGCAGGAGCATCTCCATTGTTGATTGGTTTCACTGATTCTGAATGGGCTGGTGAACCTGATGATCAAAATTCTACTGCAGGATATGTATTCACTCTTGGTTTAGGACCTATTACTTGGTCTTGTAAGAAACAAAGTGCATCTCTCTTTCTTCCACAGAAGCAGAGTATCATGGTGCAGTTGAAGCTAGCAAGGAAGCCATGTGGCTTCATCAGATCCTGTCTGAATTTGGTCTCCATCAACAAAATCCAACTACACTTTGGTGTGATAATGAGAGTGCCATTCAACTATGTAAATATCCAGTTCAACATCGGCTTATGAAACACATTAAACTCCACATACACTTCATCAGAAAGATGATTCATGATCGTGTTCTTGAAGTGCAGTACTATCCAACCAATGATCAGGTAGCCGATATATTTACAAAGGCTCTCACAGAAGCGAAGTTTACCAAACTTCGATCCATGCTTGGAGTTCAGGAAATTTGTCATTAAGGGGGGATAGACTCTAATGCCTCCTTCCTTCTCCTATTGTGTCACTTTTGTAAATCCTTCAATCCTATCCCAATTTGTTCTTAAGGAGGGATGTTAGGATATTTCGACACATAAGAAATATGCTCCTTTTGTGTCACCTTTGTAAATCCTTCAATCCTATCCCAAGTTGTTCTTAAGGGGGGATGTTAGGATATTCCGACACATAGGAAATAGTTAAGAATAACTTAGTCTAGTGTATATTTAGGTAAAGTGTGTTTCTTTACCATGTACATTTGTAACTTATAATCCGACGGTCACGATTTGTAGTGATTCGATGGTTATCTCTCACCTTGGTATTAACGACACTTGCACCGTGGCGTAACACCCAATTGGTCCATGATATCTATTTAAAGAGCACAGAGGGTCATTTGTCTTGTAATCGTTTATGAGAGAAACATATGTAACTTTCCTTTTTATATTAATAAATTTCCTGAAGTGGTCGTGTTGGCTCAGGCCGTGGACTGTTCCCCTCTTTGAGGGTTTTAACCACGTGATTATACTGGTGTACTGATTTGTGATCTATTTGTGAGTGGTGACCTTTAGTTCTTGATTTATGGAACTTACCCTGTAAATTCCTACATGTTTTGTAACTTAAGGGTATCTATTTGTTCACTAAGACTCCCTAAAATGTCTGTTTTAAATTCATCAAGCATATTTCCAATTTTTGCCCTACTCATTGTTCCAGTTGCAGATCTATTTACCCTAACAAGAGCAGGATCTCTTGGACCTTTCCCAGTTTTTGATTTTCCTCTTGAGAGATGAATATATAATTCCCCAATATTAGGTAATGGAAGTTGAGAGATGTCCCCCTTCCCCATCATGTTAAGGATGTATATCCACTCATTTCTAATTGTTTTCAACAAAAGAGCTTTTAAAGTGTCTTGATCTAAATTTTCCATTTTTGCTCTTTTTATGTTATAGTTGAATCTTTCAAGTAAATCCTCCAAATTTTCATCCTCTCCTTGCATCATTTTAAACACTTCCTCCTTGTGATTAATAGGTATGTAATAATCCAAATGCCTTTCTAGAAATACTCTCTTCATATCATTCCATGTCCTAATAGACCTAGTGATTAGACTCATGAACCATTTTAGAGCTGCTCCTTTCAATGTTGAAGGAAAAAAATTGATTTTTTGAGAGTCTTGTAAATAATCATAAGTTCTGCACAAAACTTCAAATTCGAACAAAAAGGTTTCAGGGTCTTCACTTTTCAATCCATGAAAGTTTGGGAGAACAAAAGGTGAGATATTTTTCATGGTAGCATTTGTATCCTCATCAACTATGGGGAATCCAAAAGAACTCTCAATTACCCTATTTCTTCTACCTCCTTCTGCATTTCCTCTACCTCTTCCTCTACCTCTACCTCCTCCAAATAGTACATTTTCTCCATTATAAATTTCTCCTTCTCCCTCTCCTCCTTCTTCTCCTTTTCCTTCCATTATAGATTCTTCAAATTGATATAAGATTCAACTTGCAGGGCTAACTGCTCTTCCTCTAGTTCCTCTATCAATGGTATGTTGAAGAAAGGTTCTTATTATTCCTGTCCACTAGGGATTTCTAGTTCTAGAATATGTTCCCCTGTAGAAGTGAAAAATGTTACTCCTTATGTTGGATACCTAGGATCTTCTTCCTCTAAGTCTGCCTCAATGGATGAAGTAAGAGATCATCCTAATTGGATTTATGACCTTAGAACTTCTAGAAGTATATGGCTAGTGAAATATGGAATATGGGTTTGAGATGGAGGTGTACCACTTCTTAGTCTTGGTGGAGTGAGTGGTGTTGTAGGGATTAAACTCCTGCCTCTAGCTATGAATCTGCCCCTAGAGTCTATTTCTCTATGCATATCATTGTTTTTGGATGTAAGAAATGAGGTTACCTAATTACACTTCCCCGACAATGGTGCCAAAATGTTTAGTCAATTTAGTGTCCTAATTTGCTTGCATAAATTATCAACCTTTTTTTTTTTTTTTATGTTGTTTTTGGGGGTTTTCTGTTCCTTGATATCTAAGAATGTTAATCTAAAACTTTGGAAAGAATTAAATGAATCTAATAAAATTTTAAGAAGGAAGAAAAGGAAGTGTTCCTAAATTAATCTAATTTTCATAAAAATAAACCAAAAATTGTTGACTAGTTAAAAACCTAATTTGGAAAACAAAGTATCTAGTTGATCTTATTATTAGTCCTATTCCATGGATTTAAGTCTTAGAGCTAAGAATGAAATTGCAGTGCTTGAAAGTAAAGACATAAAATGAAATCAACTAATGTACTTATGGTCACTCCAACATTCAATTATGAAGTATGACCTTCTTGAAATGATATATTAAGCAACTTTCTATACTTTAACTTCTAATGTCCTAGAACAATTAAAAAAAAAAAAAACATCTAATGTATCTTTAGTTACTCCAACATTCAATTATGAAGTACGATCTTCTTCAAATGGTGTTAAGCAACCAATTATACTTGATGATCTAGAAATTCAAATAAGTCATGCAGAAGGTAACTCATTAATTGCATTCATTAAACATTCAATCATCCAATTCATGAAGTATGACTAAGTCAATCTCCTTGAATGATCTTTAGGAATATCAATGATGCAACTAAGTGAGGATCTGAAGGCAAAATGTAAAAACATAAACAACTAATGTATATTTTATTTTATTCAACATTAAATATGAATTATTACCCTCTTGAAGCTTTGTGTAAGAAGTCAATTATACCTTAGTTCTTAAGTTCCTAGAAAGTAAATAAAAATGTGCTGAGTAAATTCAATTACTGTATGGATTAGATATTTAACCATTCAATTTGGGATCATTATCATCTTGAAATGGCTTTTGAAAACATCCATTAACACAATTAATTGACAATTCTATTATGAGAAAATGAATGACAAAACAGTAAGGAAACTAGGCAACTGTGTGTTCTTAATTCTTCAATCTTGATTCAATTGGAAGACAGAGTTATCTATCTTCTCGAAATATCTTAGAAGAGAAAGGTTGCACAATTGTGATTTATCACTATGCTATTGATCAAAAACTGAATGAGGCATAAACCTAATTAGAAAACAGATTTGCTGAAAAATAGAGTAATGATCTTAAGCTAAAAACATAAATGAAAAAAGCCTCCTTTAGATGGAGGGGCCCTCTGAGACTGATGTGGTTGAACTCCTAACTAATTAAGGATGTAATCAAGAAATCATTGGCAACATGAACTTTGTATTATGATAAAGTGAAGTATGAATACAGAGTATCAGCAAAAAGCCTGAGTTTAACACTTAATTTCTTAACTCTGTTCTTGGTTCTATGCAACCGATATTTAAAGGAATATTACATAATTGTTTATGAGTCAAACTAGCTACAGGTGTCCATTTCAAATTATAATTGCAATAGGACTGTTGGACTTCTTGATTTTCTACGAAGAGAAAATCAAGAGTCCTATTGATTTCAGCTAATGTACTTTGACCCCATCTTTGACTATGATCTTAGGCTCGCTTTTTTGTCGACCTGGACTGAGTGAATAAGATAGAATCCATGTAGGAATGATTCTAGAAACACCCATGTGGCCCAATTCTTCAGTTGACACCTGGAACCTGCTAAACGATGAGAGTAGCTACGGAATCCACAGTTAGCTTCATAATAGGCTACATTCTGTAGCTAAATTGAAAAAATCTATCCAAATAGCAAGAGAACGAAAATATTATATGGAAATAATTTTAATGCATCCTTAAGACAAAACCTAGCATTTATCATTGATTGGGGTTTGTAATATTATGAGAAAGTGAGGGAAAGAGGTGAGAAAGAATATTAAAGAGAGGGTAATTCTGAGGTTCAACACACATCATCTGTACGGTGACCTTACATATTGTTACACAACATTTTGTGACCATCCCTGAAATCTCTCACCCCGCATATTGGAGGTTCCTTCCCATGACTTGTGAGCAGTGTCATTCTTTGCATCCTTCTCCATAAGGACATCATTTCTCCTGTTGGACATTTCCACAAAAGAGCACACAAAACCTATGTTTTGGCCTTGGCATGGATATCTAGTTCACTCCTCGTGCCGATGTGGAAGATTTACACTAGAGGCCGCGCCACCTGGCGCTCTGTCTCAGTGTAGTCCCCGCGGAAAGCTGTTTTAGGAATGTTTTAAAAAAATTAGAGGCTGAACTTTCCTTCTAACCACCTCAGCGATGAGTCATTGGAAGAGGTTAAGTTGATCAGCCATGGATCTCTCTATTTAGATAGTTGTTTCCATCTCCCATGGAACACTCCTTGAAGACAGGCCTCCCTTCCATGATTATAGGGATCCTAACCTCTCCCTCTCCCTCTATATAAACGGGCCTTCTCCCTTTATGAAAGCTAGCTGAACATATAGCCAAGGAGCTGAAATTGGAGAAGAATACTATAGCTGAGTAATCACTATTGAGAAGGTAGAACCAAGGAGATTTCCGTAGAGAGAGTCCCGTCCGAATATTTGACGAGCCTTTCTGAGATGCGCTCCGCTTGAACCTTGTTGGAGGAGACCGCAACGTCGAAGCTTGGTTGTACTCTTCCTTTCATTTATTAGTATACTCGACTATGGTTTTGGTTCCATTGTTGTGTTATGTTGTGTATGTAATGCAATTGATTTATTCCTCTTTGACTGACTAAAAGTTACGAATGTGAATTAGTATGTTGTATATCGTCATTGTTTCTTGTGTGTGTGCAGGTGTCCGAGCATGAAAGCGAGCGGATCGTGATCTATCAAACCAGGAGCGAGGAGCGAGCCACTCTTTATGATAACAACAACAACATAGGATCTTTGGTAAGTCATCTATCGAATCTCCATCCATTCATTAACTAGGAATCAATATTATAGCTTGTCTCATTTGTGGCTAGACCCACTCTAGGGCTAGTGGGATCGCCTTTGTCCGCATAGGGGATTTACCTCACCAAAAAACTGGCGACTCTGCTGGGGAACATTGCGAGTTTTTCTTTCATCCATTAGGTCTCCTTTTTGGTATTTTCTTGCTTGTTTTACCTTTTCTGATTATTCTGCTAAGCCTAAGACCCTTGTTCAGCCCCAAAGGATCAGATCTGACCTCTGTCTTTCAAAATTTTCCCTTTTTCCTGAGTGAACTAGCTTGGTGTGTTTTATGTTTAGACAGACGCGCCGATTGGCACTAGTTGCTTGTGTTGCACTTGTGCCATCCCCTGTTTGGTGCTGATTACAACCAAACAGCCACACCGACCCCTGTAGGTTTTAGGGTTTGGTCTATTTTGAAGTTTTTTGGTCAACGCTTGTGCTTATGGGTTATTTTTAGATATGTCTTGAGTGCTTTGGGATTGTTTTTGATTGTGATTGGATTTATTCCTTAAGTTGTTTGTCCTTTTCCTATTAGACTTGTAGCCTTAGGGTTTTTTAAGTGCTTTGGTATGCTGAGCCTCCTGTAGGAGTTTGAGTTTTGTTTCGCAGTCAACTTCATTCCTTGTTTGGTTGCATTCAGCTCCTTGATCCGTTTGAGTGATTGCATTGGTTGAGTGATTCTTGCCTCTTTCGTTTAATTTTGCTTCTTGTCACTCCAAGCATAGATCACACTACTTGCATGGGTTTGTTTTCAAATCTTTCTTCAATTTGAGAGATTGCAACATTGGTTTGAGTTTTGTTATGTTTGTTTTGGGTTGATTGAAATCATTTCGCTTCAACTCTCGCATTAACTTTCTTGAACTAGTGTTTTGGTTTGTTTTTCATGTCATTTAGTGCACTGTTTTCTCTATTACATTGAAAATAAAAATAAAAATTTGTTTGCATTCTTGTTTGCATTGTGGAATTGAAAGTATTTCACATATCTAGCATTGGAAAATTCTAGGAAAGATTTCTCATTTTCATTAGCTTGCATCAAACACTGTAGTGGATGTTTTTGCGTGTTCTCATTATTCGCTATCGCTTGAAATCTCCTAACTTTCTCGTAGATAGTTTTTCATCGAACGAAATGGTATCTTTTGGCATGTAGCTTGCATTTATGGATCCAACATTTGGTAGGACCTTGGAATTGAAACATAAATACAAGCTCAACTTAAAATTTACTCAATTAACCTAAGGCAACATTGAAACCTAATGAAACATCTAGTTGTCTAAGTTAGAGACTTGTTTCGTCGTCTTTAAACCTAGCAGTTATCGCTCTCCATCTGGCTTCAGACAACACTAGTACGGACTTGCGCTCCTTGTACCGTCGAGTATATAAAGGGAGACCCCTCTAGGTTGCAATCCTTTGATTACCAAGGTGTATATGGTAGTTCACAGAAACCTGGTACACCCTTCTACCTATACTACTTGAGCAATCATTTTCGATCTTTACTGACTCCATAAATTTGAAAATATCATCAAGCACTTGTCCTTTCATGCTCTTTTCAACCTGAAAGTGATAGAGTCACCTTTTGCCCGTTTCTCGACTCTTAAAAGTTGAAACGGTAGAGTTTGGTTTCAGTGTCTTAAAATTAACTGCCCACGAAATATTCCCGGTTAAAGTTAGTTTCCTTAGTGTTGTTTACCGTTGTTTCTGATGACAACCTCCCCAGAGTTTACCAACCAGGGAATCCCCTCCAAAGGGAATCCTGGTCCTCTTCTTGCTTTTGGGAATGTTGGTGCTCCTTACATGGAAACGTTATCTCTTCTAGGGTTAACTATTGGCTTGCCCGTGTGGTTATTTTCAACCTCGGTGGTCCTGAATGCCCCGATTTCTGTTCGACCATCACCTCCACCTGAACAACACCATGCTGATTCTAAGGTGGACCTCTCCCCTTCTTCGCCTGTTTCTTCGGCCTCCTCTTCTACTTCGCTTGGTGAAATTTTGGATTCTAGTAACCAGGTGGCTAAGAAGAAGAAGAAGAAGACGAAGAAGAAGAAGTCAAATAAGCGAGAGGCTAACACTGCAACTATTGTGCCTAAGAAACCTTCCATCAAGAAGTCATCAACCCTTCCAGGGAAAGTCAAATTCCCTTTCATGCTGTTCAAAGGTGACCACCTTCTTCGAGATTTCCCTAGCATTCCTAACGTACTTGAATTATGGTCCGACGGTCGTCCGCTGTTTCCTTTGGCTTCCAGAAGTCATATTGGTAGCACATCTTCGACTAGTGCTAATAAGACTAATAAGAAACAGGGTACGATTACCAATCCCTGTAATTTGTTCAAAGGGAATCATCCCATTCACCTTTGTTCGTACATGGATGAAGCCAAGAGAGTGTTGGAAAAATCTACTATTTCTACACCCTGCCTTCCATCTGGTTACCAAAAAATTTCTTTGAGTCCTTCGCTAGTTGAGTCATCCTTGGTTGATCCTGCTCCCTCAGAAATTCAAATTCAGGAATTCATTCTCGACCAACCATTGGATGTGGAATTGGTCAACTTGATCCCGCCTATGGCTCATCAGGTCTTTTCGATCGAGAGTGGATCTCATCCCCCCCACGTTCTTCTTGTTTCATCAGATTCTTCAGAATTGGAGAAACATTCTTCCCTCCCTGTAGTTCAAGAAGTTGCTCCTTCTACTCCCTTGATGGAAGTCTAGGAGAGTGATCCTCTTGCTTCGGTAGAACCAGCGGAAAACCATCTTGGTTTGATGGTATCCCCTCCAAGTAGTTTGGTCGCTTCCTTTGATTGGAGTCGATTTTCCCGATACCGCCTTCCGTCTTATGTGCCTTTCGAGATAACAGTACAAAAATTTGATCTGGTTGTACCCAACACTATTATAGATGAAGGCGCGTCTGTTAGTATTCTGTCTTCCACTACTTGGCAAGATTTTGGTTCTCCACCGCTTATGCTAGATACGCAGAATCTGTTGTCTTTTAACAGAGGAACCAGTCAACCGTTAGGGATCCTTCCAAAGTTGCCTGTTACTTTGGGAAGGAAAACCATCTATATAGACGTGATGGTTGTTCCAGGCCCCTTGGATTTCAATTTACTCTTGGGGAACGACTCTACTTATGTCATGGGGGCAGTTGTCTCTTCCCTCTTTCGTGTGATTTATTTTCCTCACAAAGGTCGAATCGTGACCATTGATCAACTTTCGTTCTTTGGTCTTAACTTGAAATATGGTTCACCTTCATCCCTTCCAGGTATTTATCCACCAGTTGTATCTTCCCCGCCGTAGGTTAATTATGTGGCTACCTGTCCCATACCCATATTCAGTGATAGTGTCGTTGTGCTTCATGTGTTGGGGGCATTGGGTCCTAATTTCCAAGATGTTGTTCTCCCATCAGATGCGAACCTCTTGGATTCCATGACCTCTTATTCATCATCATAAAATGTCTTTGGAGCATATTTCATTTTCTTGTGTCAAGCTCCCTAAAAAATGAAACAAGTTTGTTGGAGCAGAGTTCGTTTTTCTTGTGTCAAGCTCCCTAAAAAATGAAACAATGTTGTCAGAGCCCAGTTCGTTTTCTTGTGTCAAGCTCCTTAAAAAATGAAACAAGGTCGTCGGAGCAGAGTTCCTTTTCTTGTGTCAAGCTCGTTAAAAAATGAAGCAAGCTCTCATGAGGATAGTTCTTTTAATGTGTCAACCTCGTTAAAATGATGAAACACATTCCCATTCAATTCGAGTCTTTGCTAGATCTCGTAAAATCCCAGTCGAGTCTTTATCTTGATCTCGTAATTTGAACCTTCACTCCATCTGCCTTTCATGTGGACTGAAGCTTGGGGGGCATGTACCTAGAATTGAGTCACCATGCTGGGGGCATGCTTACTTTTTCAAGCATAGTTTGTTTCCGTTTCAAGCTTGTGTAAAAATGAAACCGAATTCAAGCAGAGTTTCCTGATTTCAAGCTTGTGTAAAAATGAAACCATTTCCATTTTACCTCTTGTGATTGCCATTTTATCAGCCTATTTTTGCCAGATAAGCCTTGGTTTTCTCACTCCATCGTCACTATCTGCTTGGCCGATCATATGCCTTCACTTGGTTGTTTCACCCATTCCTGAGGAACCGCTGCGATGAGTGGTCTTGTTAGCTAGCCTCTTGACCTTTACTTGTTCTGAGCAGTTCTGCCATTACTGGAACTAGTTGCTACCCTTTATACCACTCATTCCTCCAGGTGGAGTCATATTTCAGCTCTTTTTTTACTCTCTAAAACTGAAAAGATTGTCGAGACGCTTGTTGTTTTGAACCCGTTAAATGGCTGCAAAACGATATCCACCCAGTATACGTTTACCCCTTTTTCGGGCTGGGATAGATTATTTATGAAAAAGGAATGCCTTAGCCTATCCCGACTAAGAGGTTCTCTCAGATGTTGTTTTCTACCTTTTAGGATCTGAGATACTATTTACGAAAAGGGCCTTGTTGGAGTTTTATTTTTCGCTTTCTTTTCAGACTCTGTAAACATGAAAAGATGCCGAGTTCTCCCTTTGTCAGACTCGTTAAAAACTGATGACATCGGACTCTGCCATTACAACGTTACTCGAGTTCCTCCTTCCTAGGGCTCGTAAAATGTACTAGGTTGGATTTGTTTGAAGGAAAAACTTACATCGCAAGAATATGCTATCCCCTTCAAGCTTGTTTTCAAAAATAATTTGGGTACTCGCCAGAAATGGTGGGGGGAAATTGAACCAGACTTTAGTCGGCAGTATGTCACTCTTGAACATGGCACTTGTTTGCATTCATGTCGGGTTGGGGACATCTCACTTCGTCATTTGTTTGCCTCCATGGGTTTGGATAATCTCTTTTGACCGCTCATCTACTCTTTTCTATGTCACCATGACCTCAGATCCCTTGATGTCAAATAATGCCAAATCCAGTGTCGTGCCGCCGATATGTTCAAGATAAGTTTTTCCTCTGCAATTTTTAGCCTCCCTTTGATTCTCTGTTGGTCTTAATTCACAAATAATCATATTCCTCTGTCTTGTGTCGATGATGTGGGAAACATCATGGCCCTCCTTCGACTAGCTCACTTCCTGTCGAATTCAGCTCATTTTCTAGGAAGCTGATCTAGAGACTCTCTTCAGGTGCCCTAGAGCCTACATGCCTTAATGGTAGGTTATTTGCATCCAACGCAAGGTTCACATCATCCACCTTTGATTGGATGATTCTGTGGGTGTTCGACGCCAGATCACTGTTCACATTCCATGGATTGTACCTTTTGTACCTTGAGAACCATTGTCATTATTGGTGGTTTCTCTCACGTCTGTTAACAACTCTCATCATTTTCTGGTAATCAGACGATGTTCCTGCATGTTCGACTTCAACTCGTCTACTCGCATGCTCGAACTTGTACTTTTTACGGGTTGAGATGGAGTGCAAGACCCTGGGTTTTGTCTGATGAAATCCAGGATGCGGGTTCTTTGTGGATTACTATGACTTAATACATGACTCTTCTGATTGGATGGTTGCGACCATACATGAATCTATTTTTTGATCCTTATTTCTGGATGGTTGCATCCATACCTCGGATCTCACTTTTTATATACTCTATTCTGGATGGCTATGCCCATGCCACATATCATGTATCAGAGATATCGGTTGTATTTGTACTTGCAGGTTTTCTGACAACAATGTTTGGGTCAAACACATTCTCTTAAAGTGTTTCACCCCTCCCTCTCTCTCAAACCTCATGCTTTAGGGGGCATCTGTTACACAACATTTTGTCACCCTCCTTGTAATCTCTTGCCCCACATATTGGAGGGTCCTTCCCATGAGTTGTGAGCAGTGTCATACTTTTCAAACACCTTCTTTGCATCCTTCTGCATAAAAAGATCATTTCTCCTGTTGGAAATTTCCAAAAAAGAGCACACAAAACCTATGTTTTGGCCTTGGCGCGGATATCCACTTCACTCCTCGCACCGATGTGGAAGATTTACACTAGAGCCCGCGCCACCTGGCGCTCTGTCTCAGTGTAGTCCCCGCGACAAGCTGTTTTAGGAATGTTTTTTAAAAATTAGAGGTGGAAGTTTCCTTCTAACCACCTCAGGGATGAGTCACTGGAAGAGGTTAAGTTGATCAGCCATAGATCTCTCTCTTTAGACAGTGGTTTCCATCTCCCATGGAACACTCCTTGAATATAGGCCTCCCTTCCATGATTATAGGGATCCTAACCTCTCCCTCTCCCTCTATATAAACGGGCCTTCTCCCTTTATGAAAGCTAGCTGAACATATAGCCAAGGAGCTGAACTTGGAGAAGAATAATATAGCTGAGTAATCACTATTGAGAAGGTAGAACCAAGGAGATTTCTGTAGAGAGAATCTCGTTCGAATTCCCGACGAGCCTTTGTGAGACGTGCTCCGCTTGAACCCTGTTGGAGGAGACCGCAACGTCAAAGCTTGGTTGTACTCTTCCTTTCATTTATTAATATACATGACTATGGTGTTGGTTCCATCGTTGTGTTATGTTGTATATGTAATGCAATTGATTTAGTCCTCTTCGAATGACTAATAGCTACGAATGTGAATTAGTATGTTGTATATCGTCATTGTTCCTTATGTGTGTGCAGGTGTCCAAGCATGAAAGCGAGCGGATCGTGATTTGTCAAACCAGGAGCGAGGAGCAAGCCACTCTTTTTGACGACAACAACAACATAGGATCTCCAATAAGCCATCTATCGAATCTCCATCCATTCGTTAACTAGGAATCAATATTATAGCTTGTCTCATTTGTGGCTAGACCCACTCTACAGCTAGTGGGATCCCCTCTATCCGCAGAGGGGATTTACCTCACCAACACATATAGATCGTCATCCGAACATGGGCCTATATATGTAGGCATGTATGTATTAAGAAAAATTCCAATATAGATGACTTTCTGCACTATATACATGTTATTAGATAGTTTATGTGCTGAGCATGGGAATGCCTTCCCTCCGAAATTCGTTATTAAGAGTATATATCATGATGTAAATTATTGTAAGATTGATGCAGGTCACCACTCCGCTTCAACTCCAGCCCGTCACAATGTAAAGCATCTTATTCAAAAAATATTGTTATTATTATGACTTCATGCTTTAGGGGGGAATATATTATAGGTTAATTTGGGCATCATTCCAAATGACCTGGTTAAATTGGACATCATCCACAGAAACAATGAATAGGGTATATCATCCCTTATCATTTCAGTTTCTACATGCCCTAAGACAAGGAACAAAGACAAATCATCCATGAATTCCATTGCAAGGTTTCCAAGATTTGAAGTATATGTTATAACACCTATGAGCTCACCAACGCAGTCTCTCAAGGGGCTAAGTGCGTTGCATATGTAGTTACCTCCATTCAAGGGTGATATACAAAGCACTTCGTGACACTCAAGGGTGCGTTGGTCAATTGGGAGAGAAATTCTCATTGTTCCAGAATCTCCACTTGGCCAGTGCCTTCTAGAAGAGTGCATATGTGTCAAAATTCGAATCCATGTGTCCATTTGATACCTCTAAGCTTGGGAACATGTATTTCCTATTATTAGAAAGTCATTGATTGTGAAACTACCTTCAGCTCATATATAAATTGAGCACGGATCCTAGTGCTTGAAAAGGAAGAATTTGAGTAGAGAAATGCTGGTGGAATTTCAATTGAGAATTTTATTTGAGTGATATGCTGCTGAGAGATGTTCATTGTGATGAAGCTGGGATGATGCTGGAGATGGTGACATCAAATAAATCGCTGGTTATAACCTCCCCTTCTATCCATTAATAAATATTGTTGTTTACTTTCCCACATATATATCTGTATAAGCTTCTATCTTTCATATTATGAATTCTTATTTGATGTATATGGTTCATGTTTAATTGATTTAACTAAATAACTTGAATAACAATCTGTATATTGCAATCTATTTTCTATTTAGTGTTCATTCTTGCAGGAAATATTTTGGCAATATAGCTTGGATTTGAAGCTACATCAAGAGCTACAGAAGGAGAATAGGAAGCTCTTGGACCCCAAGTAGGTTTCTTGATCTCTTCTGTGTGTCTATTTACTGTTAGGAAAAGTATCTGCAAAGTCTTTAATATGTTGTTCTAAATGCATAGCACCACATTTAGGGAAGAATGTTTTATCCTTATGTTAGGGTCATATAAATATAGGATTCATAATTTTGAACTGACTTTGGTAGCTTTGTAAATATGTACACACCTTTCTTTCTGCAAGTTGTTTTCCCATATTTAGAAAAAATAAAAAGATCAAAAATCAAAAAGAGGGTAAAAGTCCTAAAAGAAAGATCAAAGGACTTAAAAAATATAGACCCCAAAAGAAAAAGATGAAAATAAAACATGAAAGTGTGCAAGTCCAAATGCCACTAATTTTTACTTTTTGCAAATGATTATGGAAGAGTGTTAATAAATGCCATAATCCATGATGAGTTAAACTGTTTAAACTTGACTTGTCATGTTTTCAATTTCCATGTTTTAGATAGTGAATAAAGATTTGTCAGATAGTTTAATCCTGACAAATCAGTAGATATGTAGAGAATAATGAGGAGCTCATCAGTTTAATCTGAGCCAGCGGATGAAATAAGGTAGAATTAGATAGTTTTTATGCCTTCAAAAGAATGAAATGTTTCAAGGTAGCAAGATTAAATGCACCTGCCAAAAGGAAGAAAAAATGTTAGAATAATGTTGGGTAGGTAGAAAGAAGTGGAAGAAAGCATGTAATATTCATCACCAGGAAAAAATCACTAATTTCCCCTCCCCTGTAAGTATTCAATATTCTATACTACCAGTCAAAAAGGTTCAGAGCATTTCTTTGAATTTTTTTGGGACCGGACCCAAGGCTCGATGACTGGATAGTTGAAAATGTTGAGTTCTTATGACAAAATCACCATTTATCATTATTTATCCCTCATTCATACATTTGACTCTTTTCATAAGTAAAGACTCTTTCTTACTTAATGAAACACAAAACCCCATTTTATTAACTTCCTTCATTCAGAAAACATACAAAACCCCTCAAAAATACTTTATCCTAAGTAATTGGTGAAATCATGAAATGACAAGCTTTGCGTTAGTTATTCACTTTACTTAGTCATTTAGTGTATTTTTGTGTATTCCACTCCCTTTGTCATATTAACTTTTGACTTATGCTATTAATTCCCTAAAGATACCTTATCCTATCTATATAATTCCCTTTATCTAAAATACCCCCTAAAACCCATTATTATAAATATTTTTGACCAAAGATATTATCCACACGGTGAATTAAAATCCCAAATTATACCCCCTTTGGTATAAAACTAACCTTAATCAAATACCCCACCCCCTATGGTTATAGACCCCTCCATGGTCTAAAAACTATATAATAAAATAAAAAAATACAAATAGGCTTTCGGGCGTATCATATGTATTTGGAAATTAAACATACTCCCCGCCTTTTACATTTATCCAAAGTTTAGTTCAAACAAACTTTAAACTCTAAAACCTTTGCAATACACGATAAACATTTAACTCAAGGTCCCATCCTAGTTAACTAAAGATTTGTTTGATGCTTCACTTTAGCCTTTCTTGCAATAATATCCCCGCTATGTAAAGCCTTACGCAATACATAAGTTAACCTAGGGTTAATTATATAGGCCCGCCTCATGCGCCTCCAACCATAGGTATAAACCCTTTTCCGTAAGAAAAACTTTGATTAAAGTACATATTTTACAAAGTTTTCATTACATATATCAACTACCCAGCACATATCATTTTCCCCAACCCCACATACCTTTCAACCGCACCTTCCCTTTCAAACTTGGCCTTTCGCTCTCGATTATCAGATCCAACGACGCAAGATTGATTTCGCGTCCATAACTTGATCGCCCGTTCAAATCCCAAACAAACGCGAAATGGGTGGTTTTTCCATTCCCCCCTCCTGCGATGTGGCAAAAAACCATTCGATCGCATTCGTTTCAGCAAAAAATGCTTACCACCAAGATCCAACGTGAAAACCAGTTCCGATTACGTATTTCAAAATCCAAACTGCTTCCTGCCTTTGATGAGACTAGCATTCAATGCATTAATGGTGATTAATTCCAAAGGTTAAAAACCTTTGAAACATCATTTTGATTATTTCGTTGTGCATTCCTAACTGTAAAGAGCTCCACCTGACTACATCAAGCCTCCCGATAGTGCTAAAATCCCTGAAACACGATTTTATCCGTAGAAACTCCCTATTTTCACCACAGATCTCCTGTTTGAAGATTATAAAAGCCATTTCTCTGCACCAGGACCTGTCCGCAGGAACAAACAAAAGCTTCAGAAACCCTTTCAAGTGTCAAATTACCTACAAATTGAGGTATTTTTCATCAGTTTAAAACCCTACACAGTCAATTCTGAACCGTCCTTAAGCAAAACAAGCTTTCAATTATAAAAATTTACTATGGAAATTACCCAAAATAGGCCAAACCCTGGTCAATTTTTTCCTGAAGACTCTGTTTTCAATTATGAGCCTTTCTAAAATACAAATTTCCAATTTTTTGAAGCCTAAAGACCAAACTCAAAGACCTACAGGGTTAAATTTGTTGAATATACCCTAAAAACCCCTTTTGCAGTCAAATTCCCTCAGGAAACCCTTGTTTCCGGTTTTATCCCAAGTTTTACATCATCAGATAGACCAAATTGAGAAAAAAGCCCAAAAGAAGCCATCCTTAGCCTAAATTGCTAATTTTTCTCTCTGTTTAAATAAAAAAACTCCTGCAAACAGTCTAAGCTTGCAGAAGTAGCCCAAAAATGCTTAAAAATAGAGTTAAAACTACACAAACAGATCTCATTCCACAAGTATTTCAAAAGCCTTCAATCACCTTCTTGCAGACCTCTGTTTCATTAACAAATTGTTTGATTTTTGCAGGTTATTATCAGAATATGAAATTGGGCCAACAGTTTCAATACTAGTTGACAAAATTGTTTTCTCCAAATTCTTAGATTTTAATTCAAAAGCTTCATTCAACAAACAGTTTGTATACAAAGAAAGAATAAAATCAAGTCAGAGAGAGTCAGAATGATGAAATGTGCACAGTGAATGGTAAAAGTGAAATCAAAATTCACAATGAAAGTGAAAACAGAACAATCAAATAGCATCAAAGTTAAAGTGTATCATGTAAAAGTCAGAGTGAAAGTTAAAACAAAGTTACAGAGCATTCAAGGTAAAATAGTAGAAGTAAAAATAGAGTCAGTAATGGTTAACAGAGATGAAAATACTTTCACCAACAACAATGAAGTTTATCTAAAGTGAAAGTAAAAACAGTTAAAAGAACAAAAAAGTTAAAAGATGAAAACAGAGCAAGAAGGAACATTTTTGCAGAAATTTCCTGTTTAGTTCATTTTTTTTTCAGAAACTATTGTGATCAATCCAAGATGAATTTTTCAAAACTGAAGGAGGTTTATGTTCATAAGGTGTCCGAATACAAAAACCTCTCTCACTTTTCTAACATCCATTATGGGTTGGGAAATATTAAACAATATTGGAAATAATGTTTTGCAGAAAATTCTTGTTAAGTCATCATTTTGCAGAGAATATTGTGGCCAATAAAAAATAAATATTACAAAAATGAAGGAATTTTTTCTTCCTAAGAGAGTCATATACAAAAACCTATCTCACTTTTTGCACAGCTATTACAGAATGAAATATACATGCGCATCTTTACAGCCTATTTTTCAGACTCTATAAAACTTTGTTTTACACATCTTTTTGCAGAGCCTATTGTGAACAGCTGGAGCAAAAATTTAGGAAACTGAGAGAGATTTATCTCAAAAAAATATTCGTATACAGTAACCTCTTTCACATTTTACATAGATATTTTGGATTTAGAAATTCAAAGGTATCATTCGACCCCAATTTTGCAGAATTGCTGGAGCAGAATGCACAAAGAAAGGAAACAGTTAGTGACCCCGATGCCTCATCATCAACTAAGAGTTGAGATAAAATTTGAATTCTCCTCTTTGTCATCACCTATCCATAACAAATAGTGCCAAATATATGCATTAGTTTTGAGTGTCCTTTACTTAAGTTCTATTTATGTAAAACATTTAGAGATATTTGTAAACCAATCTTGATATTTTTTCAAGATATTCTAGTTTAGAATTTGTATAAATACTTCACTCTTTGAATTATTTTGTGTGGAATAAAATTGCTAATATTACTATAGAATTTTTCCTGATACATTGGAGGCTTCATGTGTTGAATTCAAAGTAGCAGACTGGACAAAGCTAAAGTGGCATCATAATTTAGGATTCTTGCGATAAGTTGAAGAGTGAAGTACATCTCTTCTTGTCATTGTTTCTTTTCTAAGTTTCATGCAATTCATTATGTGTTTGATATATCTTAATGTGTAACTAGGAATATTACTACAAGAATAGCCTTTTGCTCCCTGTTTTTAACTAAGTTACCATTTAAATGTTTTCTGCTGATTTCTGGTGTTAGGAATTCTTCATTTCTCCTACTCATGTTTGACCCCTTCCTCCTTCTTCCATTTTCCGGATCAAAGGATCCTTCATTGTGCTTTATCCCGATCATACCATTTCATCAAAAACCTTTCCCCAAATCTCTGAGGATTATCTACCTTGCACTGAATACATTTGTACCCTTTTGGCCTTGCCTTCTAGTACTGCTATCTAGACTTAGACTCCATAGCCCAATGGACACGTAGATCTCTCTCTAGTTTAATCCTAAGTGATTTTTACCCAGAAATTTTTTAAAAAAAAAACCAATTGTTCTATCATAACTAGCCTAAAAAAATAAATCAAAACAAAGATAAATCTTAAAGAGAGAGCACTCTCTGAATTCTAGGAAGGCTAGATCCTAGGATTTGAAGTAGGTTTGTGGTTACCTCAGACTATTTCTCTTGAACCTAGAGAAATTAATGAGTGATAACATAATGGCGACCATACTGGGGAAGACTAACCTTTTCTTCAGAAATATTTTACAGGTTCAGATCTGATCTATGATGGTGGAAAATGATCAAACATACAAAGGTTAAAATAATCCACCTGGCAACTCCACATCAATTTCACAACCAAGACTCCACTGGAGGAATGAACCTGAAAGAAAAATATGGATAGATCAGGCTTTCAACTTGGATCTTAATCCAAGAAATTATGTTCTTTCTCATTAAGAAAGTTTTTCAATATATATTGTATTTTATATAAGGATCTAACTTAGTTGTATAGATATAGTGGCCTTTCTTTATGACTAATTTACAAGATGATCCAAGAATAAAACGCAGGTATGCTCCCATGAGCAGAGTTCACATACCTGTATTTCCACACAAACTACCAAAGGTAAATTGGGATAAAAATCTGCCCATGTTTCAAGATTAGAATATTGATGATCCTTTGTTACATCTCATTAAATTTCATATACACTCATGGAGATTGAAGGGTGATTGGCATGAGGATTGCCTCATGAAGCTTTTCATGGCAACCTTAGAAGGACCATCAAGGGAATGGTATGAAGTTCTCAAACCTGCTAGTTTATTTTCTTTAAAGGATTTCACAAGGTATTTTATGAGCATTACAAATAAGATTTTCCATCTTTATCATTAGCTAAAAATTGTTGTGATCAAGCTGAAGATCTTATACATTACCTTAAAAATATTGATGAAGATTTTGGAAATTGGCATCCTGAAGATTTATTAGAAGAAGTCTAGAACTTTCATTCTCAAGTTAAATGTCATAATAATCAAGAGGAGTTAAACAAAGATGAAATAGATCAGGAGATGAATCAAGATCCACAAAGCCCCTTTGTAGTAACAAATGATGTTTCATATAATGTTTTGAATGAAGTTAAAGAAAATATTCAACTTTATGATCAATTTTTACATAAGAGAAAAAACAATTGTTATTCAAATCTAGGAATTCAGAGATTCCCACCCCCCCCCACCGAAGAATAAATCAAATTGCTTCTAAACATGCAACCATCCTCAAAATATTTTTATAATGAAGAAATTGTATCTACTTATTCTAATGTTGATGAATGTACTAAATTTTTTATCCATGAAGAGACAGAAGAACAGGTTGATGCTCATGTTGTTCTACCTTCCCAAAAAGGCCCATTTCTTGATAGTACTCCTATTGAGAAAAATGATGACTTTCAAATAGAATGCAACCAATCTAATCAAGATATATCAGGATTACTAGAAAAACAATCTGCTGATCTAATGTATATAATTGATGACATTCCTTCTTCTGAAGATCTGCCTAAGTATGATTAGTTTGATGATAATTATGTTCTCCAAATTCAAGCTAACTTCACAGAGCAATCACTAGCTAGTTTGTGGGATGAGTTATTTGAATTTCAGCTTGATAAAGATTTTCTAGCAGCTATCTTTCTTGTTTTGAAATCAAGAAAATATTCTCCACAACTTAAAATATATGTTCTTGAGATAGTTTCTGAAAAATATGAAAATGAAATTAAACTTTTGCATTCTCAAATTCAGTCATATAATTTCCAAGATCCCAAAGAATTCTTGGAAAATCCTCCTTCTCCAAAGCAAGAGTAAATTGTACTACCTTTTGACTTGCAGTTTGAGGATGATTATTCTTTCAAGCACAAGACTGAAGAAATAGTTTCAGGGATTAATATTCAGAATACAACTGAGCAACTAGTCATTGAAGGCCTATAAGCACAAATCATACATTATGCTTTTGATGATCCTATAGCAAATTATATGGAGATTATTTTTAGCTCAAGTCTGCAAACATGTTTTATCTATGAGGATCAAATATATCAGCAATTTCCATTTCACATCATATCATTGATTATGAAAACACATGATCAAGTTATACTTCCAAGTTTGATGACAAGTAGTCAAGTTATCCATTCATTTCTACAGCTACTTGACTGGCTTCATTGGCATTTTTGTATTACCTGATTCAACAAAATTAACAGTAGATTAGAGTAGGTAGATGAATAAAAATAATCTCAAAGCTCTGAGAATTTTTTTTCAGTATTTAGTTTTCAGCTAGTTTTGAAATAATTCATTAAGATTTAAGGCCAAGGAGAAGGTCCTAAAGATATTTAAGATCTATCAGTCTTGTTTGAGAATTGCAGTATGTTCTTTTAGTTTCATATCAGATTTTAGTTTGTAGAAAAATGACTAAATCCAGTTCAAGAGTTTCAGTCACAGAGATTTTATAACAAAGTAAATGCATGTTTGGGATTGGCTCAAAGGATCAGGCTACTAGTCGACGGTGTTCTTGACATCTCACAAGGAGATTCCATCCCCATGTGAAGCTGATGTTAGGGTCCTATAAATATAAGATTCATAATTTTGAATTGACTTTGATAGTTTTGTAAATATGTACATACCTTGATTTCTACAAGTTTTTTTCCCATATTTAGAAAAAATAAAACAATCAAAAATCAAAAAGAGGGTAAAAGTCCTAAAAGAAAGATCAAATGACTTAAAAAATATAGACCCCAAAATAAAAAGATGAAAATAAAACATGAAAGTGTGTAAGTCCAAATGGCACTACTTTTTACTTTTTGCAAATGATTATGGCAGAGTGTCAATAAATGCCATAATCCATGACAAGTTAAATTGTTTAAACTTGATTTGTCATGTTTTCAATTTCCATGTTTTAGATAGTGAATAAAGATTTGTCAGATAGTTTAATCCTGACAAATCAATAGATAGGTAGAGAATAATGAGGAGCTCATAAGTTAAATTTGAGCCCTCGGATGAAATAAGGTAGAATTAGATAGTTTTTATGCTTTCAAAAGAATAAAATGTTTCAAGGTAGCAAGATTAAATGCACCTGCCAAAAAGAAGAAAAAATGTTAGAATAATGTTGGGTAGGTAGAAAGCAGTGGAAGAAAGCATGCAATATTCATCACCAGGAAAAAATCACTAATTTCCCCTCCCCTGTAAGTATTCAATATTCTATACTACCAGTCAAAAAGGATCAGAGCATTTCTCTGACTTTCGTTGGGACCGAACCCAAGGCTTGATGACTGGATAGTTGAAAATGTTGAGTTCTTATGACAAAATCCCCATTTATCATTATTTATCCCTCATTCATACATTTGACTCTTTTCATAAGTAAAGACTCTTTCTTACTTAATGAAACATAAAACCCCATTTGATTAACTTCCTTCATTCAGAAAACATACAAAAACCCTAAAAAATACTTTATCCTAAGTAATTGGTGAAATCATGAAATGACAAGATTTGCTTTAGTTATTCACTTTACTTAGTCATTTAGTGTATTTTTATGTATTCCACTCCCTTTTTCATATCAACTTTTGAATTATGCTATTAATTCCCTAAAAATACCTTATCCTATCTATATAATTACCTTGATCTAAAATACCCCCTAAGACCCATTATTATAAATATTTTTGACCAAAGATATTATCCACATGGTGAATTAAAATCCCAAATTATACCCCCTTTGGTCAAAAACTAACCTTAATCAAATACCCCACCCCCTATGGTTATAGACCCCTCCATGGTCTAAAAACTATATAAAAAAATAAAAAAATACAAATAGGCTTTCGAGCGTATCATATTTATTTGGAAATTAAACATACTCCCCCGCCTTTTACATTTATCCAAAGTTTAGTTCAAACAAAATTTAAACTCTAAAACCTTTGCAATACACGATAATCCTTTAACTCAAGGTCCCATCCCAGTTAACTAAAGATTTGTTTGATGTTTCATTTTAGCCTTTCTTGCAATATTATCCCCGCTATGTAAAGCCTTACGCAATACATAAGTTAACCTAGGGTTAATTATATAGGCCCACCTCATGCGCCTCCAACCATAGGTATAAACCCTTTTTCGTAAGAAAAAAATTGATTAAAGTACATATTTTACAAAGTTTGATTACATATATCAACTACCGAGTGCATATCATTTTCCCCGGCCCCACATACCTTTCAACCACACCTTCCCATTTAATCTTGGCCTTTCACTCTCGATTATCAGATCTAACAGCGCAGGATTGATTTCATGTCCATAACTTGATTGCCCGTTCAAAGCCCAAACAGACGCGAAATGGGTGGTTTTTCCATTCCCGCCTCCTACAACATGGTGGAAAACCATTCGATTGCGTTCGTTTCAGCAAAAACTACTTACCACCAAGATCCAATGCAAAAACCACTTCTGGTTACGCATTTCAAAATCCAAACTGCCTCCCGCCTTTGATGACACTGGAATTCAATGCATTAATGGTGATTAATTCCAAAGGTTAAAAAACTTTGAAACATAATAGTGATTGTTTAGTTGTGCATTCATGACTGTAAAGAGCTCCGCTTGACTACATCAAGCCTCCTGACTGTGCTAAAATCTCTTAAACATGATTTTATTCGTGGAAACTCCCTATTTTCACCACAGATCTCCTGTTTGAAGATTATAAAATCCATTTATCTGCACCAAGACCCGTCCGCAGGAACAAATAAAAGCTTCAGAAACCCTTTCAAGTGTCAAATTACCTACAAATTGAGGTATTTTTCATCAGTTTAAAACCCTGCATAGTCAATTCAGAACTGTCCTTAAGCAAAACAAGCTTTCAATTATAAAAATTCACTGTGGAAATTGCCCAAAAACACCCAAAATAGGCCTAAACCTGGCCAATTTTTTTCCAGAAAACTCTGTTTTCAATTATGAGCCTTTCTAAAAGCCAAATTTCCAAATTTTTGAAGCCTGAAGACCAAACGCAAAGACCTACAGGGTTAAATTTGTTGAATATACCCTAAAAACCCCTTTTGCAGTCAAATTCCCTCAGGAAACTCTCGTTTCCAGTTTTATCCCAAATTTTACATCATCAGATAAACAAAATTGAGAAAAAATCCCAAAAGAAGCCATCCTTAGCCTAAATTGCTAAGTCTTCTCTCTGTTTAAATTAAAAAACTCCTACAAACAGTCTAATCTTGCAGAAGTAGCCCAAAAATGCCTAAAAACAGAGTTAAACCTCCACAGACAGATCTCATTCCACAAGTCTTTCAAAAGCATTCAATCACCTCTTTGCATATCTACGTTTCATTAGCAAATTTTTTGATTTTTTTTAGGTTATTATCAAAATATGAAATTGGGCCAACAATTTCAATACTAGTTGACAAAATTGTTTGTTCCAAATTCTCAGATTTTAATTCAAAAGATTCATTCAACAAAAAGTTTGTATACAAAGAAAGAACAAAATCAAGTCAGAGGGAGATCAGAATGATGAAATGTGCACAGTGAATGGTAAAATTGAAATCATAATTCACAATGACAGTGAAAACAGAACAATCAAAGAGCATCAAAGTTAAAGTGTATCAGGTAAAAGTCAGAGTGAAAGTTAAAACAAAGTTACAGAGCATTTAAGGTAAAACAGTAAAAGTAAAAATAGAGTCAGTAATGGTTAGTAGATATGGAAATACTTTCACCAAAAACAATGAAGTTTATCCAAAGTGAAAGTAAAAACAATTAAAAGAAGAAAAAGGTTAAAAGATGAAAACAGAGCAAGAAGGAACATTTTTGCAGAAATTTCCTGTTTAAGTCATTGTATTACAAAAACTATTGTAACCAATCCAAGATGAATTTTGCAAAGCTGAAGGAGGTTTATGTTCTTAAGGTTTCTAAATACAAAAACCTCTCTCACGTTTCTAAAATCCATTATGGGTTGGGAAATATTAAACAATATTGGAAAGAACGTTTTGTAGAAACTTCCTGTTAAGTCATCATTTTACAGAGAATATTGTGGCCAATCAGAAATACATATTACAAAACTGAAGGAGGTTTCTGTTTCTAAGAGAGTCATATAAAAAAACCTATCTCACTTTGCACACATATATTATAGAATGAAAGATACTTGCACATATTTATAGCCTATGTTTCAAACTCTGTAAAAGTCTGTTTTACACATCTTGTTGCAGAGCCTATTGGGAACAACTGGAGAAAAAAATTAGGAACCCGAGAGAGGTTTATCTCACCAACATAGTAATATACAATAATATCTTTCACATTTTACATATATATTTCGGATTGAGAAATAAAAAGGTATCATTGGACCCCAAGTTTGCAGAATTGCTGGAGCAGAATGCACAAAGAAAGGAAACAGTTAGTGACTTGGATATCTCATCATCAACTAAGAGTTGAGATAAAATTAGAATTATCCTCCTTTTCATCACCTATCCTATTGAGTAACCAGCTCCAAAAAGAGAAGAAAAGAGATATCAACGCCTTAGAAATGAGCCACTTCGAGGGGGCAACCTCCAATACATTACATAAATGAACAATTCTTGGATGATACAATTTACAAAACCTCCTTTCTATATATAGGAGTCCATGGGGCCATAATGTAATCCTAGTGGGCCACAATGTAATCCTAGCCGACCTAACAATAATAATTTAAGGGCACAATAATAACAAAATGGGGGTTACAAGGGTACAATAATAACAATAAGGGGGTTACACTAATAACAATAAGGGACTATACTAGTAATATAGGGACCCAACATGCCCCTCTCCTTCAAAAAAGTGTTGTCCTCAACGCTTGAGTAGCTCTGGGTGCTTCTGTATAAACTTCTCATCCTCCCATGTAGAATCTTCAGTGGGTAAGTTCTTCCACTTGATGAGATACTCTGAAATTGATTGATTCCGTAGCTGTCGAGTTCTTGTTTCCATGACCGCTTTAGGTTCCAATATGATTTTTCCTTCCTCATCAAGTTCTGGCAATATTATTTGAACTGGAAGATTTTCACCTATAACCTTCTTTAAGCATGAAACATGGAAAACTGGATGTACTCGCGAAGAAGCAGGAAGCTCCAATTTGTATGCCATAGTACCAATCTTTTGCAACACCTCGTAAGGACCATAGTACTTTGGCGATAATTTATTATCCTTCTTAGCTTGCTTGAGGGACATTTGTTTGTATGGTTGTAGCCGTAAAAATACCCAATCTCCTACATCAAAACTTCTCTCGCTGTGATGTTGATCTGCCTGTTGTTTCATTCGATTTTGTGCCAAATTCAGGTTATCCTTTAAGAGTTGGATAACTTCTTGCTGATGCTCGATGTGATCTTCCACTGCTTGAACCTTCGAATTTTCCCTTAAAGATGGTGTGATGGATGGTGGATGATATCCATAAAGTGCCATAAATGGGGTCATTTTCGCTGCAGTATGGAAGGAAGTGTTATACCACCATTCAGCGAGAGGTAACCACTTGACCCATTGTGTTTGTTTATCAGATACAAAGCAACGAAGATATCCTTCCAAACATTTATTTACTATCTCCGTTTGACCATCAGATTGAGGATGATAAGATGAGCTATGAGCTAATTGAGTACCCAAACAAGAAAATAACTCCGTCCAAAAATTTCCAGTAAAAATGGGATCTCTATCGCTCACAATAACCCTTGGGATTCCATGTAGCTTTTGAATTCTGTCCATAAATGTAGTAGCAACTGTACTTGCTTTAAATGATGAGATAATGCACAAAAGTGTGCATACTTGGTAAGTCTATCAACTACCACCATGATGACACTCTTTCCTTCAGACTTAGGTAAACCTGTGATAAAATCCATTGAAATCTCCTCCCAACGTTGACTTGGAATGGATAAAGGTTGTAGAAGTCCCCGGGTCTTAATTGTTTCCACTTTATTCTGCTGGAAAACCAAACATTCCGCCACAAACTTTTGAATATCAGATTTAAGGCCATCCCAAAAAAAATCTTTCTTCACCTTGTGGTAAGTTTTTAAAAATCCTGAGTGTCCTCCTAAAGGAGAAGTGTGCAATTCTAGAAGAATATTTTGTTTTAGTTGGGAATTATTACAAAGATATAAGCGATCTTTGTACCATAAGGAATCATTTTTCCAACTAAATGTATCAGATGTACTAGGATCTTGCTGCAACTTTTTAATGAGTGTCCATACATCTTTGTCCTTCTTCCATTCATCTCTTGCTTCAGTTATCCAATCTGGTTGGATAATAGAAATGGCACAAAGCAATGCTTCCACCTCTTCATTCTTTCTTGAGAGTGCATCTGCAACAACATTAAGCTTTCCTTTTTGCAGATTATTTCAAAGTCATAACCCAACATCTTTGTGACCCATTTTTTCTACTCTTCTGAAGATAGTCTTTGCTCCAAAAAGTGTTTAAGACTATCATGATCAATTTTTACCTTGAAGTGTCTCCCCATTAGGTAAGTTTGCCATTTCTTTAGTGCATGCAGTATTGCTAACATTTCCTTCTCATAAATAGGTTTATGTAAATACTTTCCTTTGATTGGACAACTTTCAAAAGCAACGGGTCTTCCTTCTTGCATTAAAAACGCACCAATTCCATTTCCTGAGGAATCACATTCCACAATAAATTTTTTTGTGAAGTCTGGCGTAGCTAAGACCGGTGCTAGGCACATTGCCTCTTTAAGATGTTCAAAGGCCTTAGTTGCTTCAGGAGTCCATGAAAATGCATCTTTCTTCAATAATGTTGTTAGAGGTGCTGCTATTCTCCCATAATTCTTAACAAACTTGCGATAATACCCTGTTAACCCAAGAAATCCTCGCAACTACTTTATGGTTGTCAGGAATTTCCATTCCTTAATGGCTTTAATTTTGTTAGGGGTCTACTTTAACACCCTCGTGAGATACAATATGACCCAGATATTCCACCTCTTGTACTCCAAAGAAACATTTGGATGTTTTTGCATATAATTGTTTCTCCCGCAATAGTTTGAGCACCCTGTCAACATGTTGAACATGATCCTTCCAAGACTTGCTGTAGATTAGTATATCATCAAAAAATACTAGCACAAATTTTCTAAGGAAGGGTTTGAAAATGGAATTCATCAACCCTTGAAATGTAGAAGGTGCATTGGTAAGGCTAAAAGGCATGACCAAAAATTCATAATGACCCTCATGAGTTCGAAATGCTATTTTTGGAATATCTTCAGTCTTCATTCTAATTTGATGATATCCCGAACGAAGATCCAACTTGGTAAAATAAATTGCTCCATGTAATTCATCCAATAATTCATCAATCACAGGAATGGGGAATTTTTCTTTAATGGTGAGCTTATTGAGCTCCCTATAATCTGGACACATTCGCCATGATCCATCCTTCTTGTGTACCAATACTACATGAGCAGAGAAAGAACTTTGACTAGGTTGAATTATACCCGCCTCTAACATTTCTGCAATCATACGTTCAATTTCGCTCTTTTGGAAGTAAGGATATCTATAAGGCCTGATGTTTGGAGGAACACTTCCTGGAATCAAATGAATAGCATGATCATGATCACGAATAGGTGGGAGTCCTTTGGGAGTTCCAAACACCTTGGAATGATTGTCCAAGACTTGTTGGAGATCTGCAGAAATAGATGATTTTGATGTCGGAACTTCTAGTGAGCATAATTGTGCAATTACGCCTCGTTGTTCTTTATTTAGAAGCTTTTTCATGACATTAGAGCTTATTATCCTTCCCGACTTCCCTTCAATACCCTGTAATTCAACTTCCTTTCCTTTTGAAAAAATTTCAAGAAAAGTTCTTGAAAATTAAAAGCTACCGTCCCCAAAGATTGTAACCATTGTACTCCTAGTACAACATCAGCACCTCCCATAGGAATGGAAAGCATTGGACTATTTAATACATATTCCCCCATGGTTAGCTTGATATTATGGTATTTTCTAGAGCAATTTATAGTTCCTCCATTTGCAACCATCACTTGACATTCTGGTGCTGGGTATAGGAAACAATTTAATTCCTTGGCTACCTTACAATGAATAAAATTATGGGTGCTACCTCAATCAATCAACACTATTACCTTTTTCTTCTTGATTTGTCCTTCTATCTTGAGAGTTTGAGGAGTGGTAATTCCTGCCAGTGCATTACATGATATGGTCGGATTCATTTCTTCCTCTTCTAGGGTCGGTTCCTGGTGTATATCCTCTTCTTGTTCATTTTCTTCTTCTTCTTCACAATCTATGTAAAATAATTTCTTTTCAGCACACTTATGACCTTTAGTGTATTTGCTATCACAACTGTAGCAAAGCCCTTTTTCTCTTTTTTCTTCCATTTTTTGTGGTGTCAACCTTGTAGGTTGTGGAAATCTAGGCGTAGCAACACTTCCTTCTTTATAGAATTGAGTGGTAGGCTTCCTTGTCGCCATAATTTTACATTCAACTTTTCTTGCCAACCTGAATGCCTTCTCCAATGAATCAGGTTCCAAAACGCGAACTTCATGTTGTATGTTATCCCTTAAAGTGCCTATGAAGAGATCAATCCTGTGTTCCTCTGGAATATCAGTTACCCTTATATTCAATTTTTGGAATTCCTCAATGTGCTGCCCCACTAAAACCTTTTGTTTGAGATTTATCAATTGGCTAAAGAAGGTGTTGCTCTTTGTATCCTCATAATGTGCTATCATTTCTTCCGTAAAAATTGACCAAGTGACAATTTTTTTACGGGAGCAAAGCCATCGATACCATACAAATGTATTTTGTTCTAAATGTAAAGTTGCAATGCGTACCTTTTGTGTGTTTTGTACATTATGGAGATCAAAATATTGCTCCATCTGTAGTATCCATGTTACAGGATCCTTTCCATCAAACTTCCTCATATCCATTTTTGGAATATGGTGGTTCTTCCCACCAACATTAGAGTTTATCAAATCACAATTAACATTGATTTTTTTTTCATCATGAGGTTCTTCTACTATCTTTTCACCATTAGGAAACATTTCTTGTATCAACTTTGTCAAACCTTCGATGTCTGTTTTTAGATCATTCTTCATGTTTTCCATCTTAGCTTCCATGCCAGCTTCCATGCCATCCATATTAGCTTCCACACCATCCATCTTAGCTTCCACGCCTTTCTTCAAACCATCCATCTTCTCTTCCATGTCTTTCTTCAAAACTTCCATTTCATTTTTTGTTGCTCTTTGCGAGAGTGAAATTTGTTGCACTTGCTCTTGTAATTTTGATAGATCATGTTGCAATTCTTCATCTTCATGAGTCATAGTAGACCCTTCTGAAGGCTTAATGGGTGTTGAATTATTTTTACGAGGCATATTTTAGAACCCAATACTGATATCTATTATACAATATGCCCTTGGAATCAATTCAAATTGATTCTTCAAGACTTATGCAATTCGGAAAAAAAATACACACCTTTTTCTTGCTTTTGAGGAGCTCGATATTGAAATTGGATTATCTCTGTGATTACAAAACCTCAATATTTGAATTTTGGTACCAAGGTAGCCCTCTAAAATATATTTCGAATGCCACAGGTCTGACCTGATTTGGATTCTCCAAGACAAAGTTGTGTCCAATCTCCCACAATGACCTAATTATGGACTGGTTAAGTAGAGCGAACTTGTACGAATTTCCACGTGTCACTGTTTCATCTTTTGTCTCTGAAATTGATATCCAAGAAACTAAAGTCTGTGTACTTGTGACCACCTTTTACAGCACTCCAATCTGATGCCCTGAGAGAGAGTTATTGAACTTTTCCCACGATCACCTCTTTGAGATGAAATTCAGGAGCCTGAAAAAGCACTACCTTCCACAGATCATATCTCCAAAAATATTGCGAACCAAGCTCCGAAATTTTTTGACAAATTTCCTCAGCATTTCAGCTTCGCACCATACGAATTTCAGATTCTGAACCTTCGTAGAAAAAAATTTATAGCGAAAATGCCACGATGACCTATTTAGGAGCTTGAAAAAAGGCCTAACTTCCACAGATGATATCTTCGAAAATATTGCGAACCAAGCTCTGAAATTTTTACACAGGCTTCCTCAAGATTTTTTCTTCGCACCCTAAAAATTTCAGCTTCTGAAACTTCGTAGAAAAAAAGTTATAGCGAAAATTCCACGATGACCTGTTTGGAGCAGCGAAACCCTAGAATCCAAAGCTCTGATACCAAATGTTGAGTAACTAGCTCCAAAAATAGAAGAAAAGAGATATCAACGCCTTAGAAATAAGCCACTTCGAGGGGGAAACCTCCAATACATTACATAAATGAACAATTCTTGGATGATACAATTTTAAAAACCTCCTTTCTATATATAGGAGTCCATGTGGCCATAATGTAATCCTAGTGGGCCACAATGTAATCCTAGCCGACCTAACAATAATAATTTAAGGGCACAATAATAACAAAATGGGGGTTACAAGGGTACAATAATAACAATAAGGGGGTTACACTAACAACAATAAGGGACTATACTAGTAATATAGGGACCTAACATATCCATAACAAACAGTTCCAAATAGATTCATTAGTTTTGACTGTCCTTTAATTAAGTTCTATTTATGTAAAATAGTTAGAGATATTTGTAAACCAATCTTGATATTTTTTCAAGATATTCTAGTTTAGAATTTGTATAAATACTTCACTCTTTGAAGTATTTGGTGTGGAATAAAATTTCTAAGATTACTATAGACTTTTTTCTGATATATTGGAGGCTCTCATGTGTTGAATTCAAAGTAGCAGACTGGACAAAGCTAAAGTGGCATCATAATTCAGGATTCTTGCGATGAGTTGAAGAGTGAAGTACATCTCTTCTTGTCATTGTTTCTTTTCTGAGTTTCATGCAATTCATTATGTGTTTGATCTATCTTAATGTGTAACTAGGAATATTACTACAGAACTAGCCTTTTTCTCCCCGTTTTTAACTAAGTTACCATTTAAATGTTTTCTGCTGATTTCCGGTGTTAGGAATTCTTCATTTCTCCTACTTCGTTTGACCCCTTCCTCCTTCTTCCATTTTCTGGATCAAATGATCCTTCATTTCCCTTTATCCCGATCATACCATTTCATCAAAAACCTTTCCCCAAATCTCTGAGGTTTATCTACCTTGCGCTGAATACATTTGTACCCTTTTGGCCTTGCCTTCTAGTACTGCTATCTAGACTTAGACTCCATAGCCCAATGGAAAAGTAGATCTCTCTCTAGTTTAATACTAAGTGATTTTTACCCACCAAAACCTTTAAAACAAAACCAATTGTTCTATCATAACTAGCCTAAAAGCATAAATCAAAACAAAGATAAATCTTAAAGAGAGAGCCCTCTCTGAATTCTAGGAAGGCTAGATCCTAGGATTTGAAGTAGGTTTGTGGTTACCTCAGACTATTTCTCTTGAACCTAGAGAAATTACTGAGTGATAACACCGTAATTCATAATTCCACATAATATTTAGAATCTCAAGAGAAGGCGTTTGTAGAATTGAAATATCGCCTCTATTCTGCCCCAGTGCTCACATTACCAGACTTTCAACAACCATTTGAGATCGAGACAGATGCCTATGACTATGCTATTGGGGAAGTTCTTACTCAACAAGGGCATCCAGTGGCATATCACAGTGAGACATTGTCCGACACAGTTTGCAAGTATCCCACTTATGACAAAGAAATGTATTCCATTGTGCAGGCTTGTCGACAATGAAAGATTTACATTATGGGGAAGGAAAAAATCATCCACACAGATCATCGACCCCTTCAGTTCATACAAACACAAGGGAAGTTGCAGAATGATCGCCATCAGAAGTGGTCCACATATCTACAACAGTTTCATTTGAACATAAAGTACAAGAAGGGTAGCAGCAATAATGTTGCAGACTGCCTCAGCCGACCACCAATCGTGGCACTATCCACCATTCTCAACTCTTGTGGGCATGAGACTTCTGTTTGGCTACTTCTCTACAAGAGAGATCCATAATTCAGCCACACATACAAGGCACTCTTGGGTGGTACGCAAGTTCCAAATTTTCACCTCTAAGATGCACTATTATGTCACCTAGGACACCTTTGTGTTCCTTCAAGTGAGCATGCCAAGATGATATGGGAAGAAAAATAAAGTCGAGTCGCTAGGAATTTCAAGGTCGAGAAAACAGTGGCAGTACTGCAAAAGTATTTCTATTGGCCGAAACTTCTACAGGATATTGGGAAGTACATCAAATCCTACACTGCTTGCGTCATTTCCAAACCGACCATCAAGAAGCAAGGTCTCTATACTCCGCTACCTACCCCTAGTTGACCTTGGGAATCCATATCCATGGATTACATGTCGGTCCTTCCTTCTACTAAGCATGGAAACAACTTTGTTTTCATGGTCGTCAACAAATTCTCGAAGATGGCCATTATGGCGGCCTGTAAGAAGAATATCACAGCAGAAGCCATTGCTAAAATCTTCTTTGAACGAGTGTGGGTGCACTTTGGAATCCCACAGTCTATCATATCATATCAGGACAGCAAGTTCTTCAACACATTTTGGTCCAGCCTCTGGTCAATGCTGGACACCAAGCTCACCAAGTCCACAACTTTCCATCCCCAAACTGATGGCCAGACAGAGGTCGTCAACAAGATGATTGTACACATTCTGCGCATGTACAATTCAAAGCATCCACGCACATGGGATGAGAGCATCCCCTATGTACAACATAGTTATAACCGGGCTCTCCATAGCTCAACCGGCCACAACCCCTTTCAGGTGGGCTTGGGATTCCAACCGCTATGTCCCATTGACGTAGCCATGCCATTTGCGGCTACTCAGGCCGATTTGGCTCATGTCCAGTCTGAAGCTAACAAAGCGAACATCTTCATTGAGCGCATTTAGCACATCCACCAATAGGTTCATGACATATTGGAAAGAGCCAATGCTAAGTACAAGAAACAACATGATCAACATCAGGTGCCACACAACTTCTAGGTGGGAGACAAAGTGTGGCTACATTTGCAGAAGGAGCGCCTCATTGGACCCCACCACAAGCTTCACCCGTTATGATATGTGCCATACACCATCACCAAGGTTGTAGGAAACAATGCCTTCGAGCTCAATATTCCACCATTCCTTGGTCTACACCCAGTATTCAATGTGGACCAACTTCATCCCTACTTTCCACCTCTACTGGACACCTTTGACATTGCAGAACAACTCACACCAACAAATTTAAACCCGGATTGTATGGAATAGGCCACCACAGATTGTATTATTGACATGAAAATGAATAACACTCGCCAACATAAGATCCAACTGTATCGGGTTGTTAAAGTTGGCCAACTCTTGCACCAAGGCAAGTGGTTCACCAAGGACCAAGTTCAACAGAAGTTTCCTCATCTCATGGAAGAACTCAATGGAATGGGGTCCATTGCTTCCTAAGGGGGGAGGAATGATCTAGGCGGATATTGGTGGCCACCCACCTATTTTACTTGGGGCCTGACCATTGTCTCTTTCAATTTTTCAGTTTCGACATAACTTACTATTTTTAGTAGTTTTTCGGGTCGTGAAATTTCGGAGCCGTTTTGAGGCCCTAAACGACATTTTTTGGGCATCGTTTTCTTGATTCCATACTAGAATTGATATTCACGATGTTTTATTCCTCGGATAGATCCTTCTAATGATGTATCATATGTGTCAAAAGGAGATAGTATGCCAAAGTTACGACCCCGGGAAGTTGAAACACTAATTTACCCAAATGGGGCCCATAGTTTTGGTGCTTCATCTCCTAGGGTTAGGTTTTTGGATGTTTATGGTTTTCCATTGTTTCTATATAATAATAGGCCCTTGAGCCTCATTGGAACATAATTCAGAGGCTTGTAGCCACCACATCGCTTCTCAAAGATAAGCTAACAACGCCCTAACTAGTTTATTTCCATTCTATCTGTAAGCAAATTTCAGTTCTTTGATATTAATGAAATGAAGTGTTATTTCTGCTGCACATTTTTATTTATGGTTATATGTGTATTCTGTTGCATTCCTGCATAAATCCAGATCATTTATTTTTCTCTTTACATCAAATACATAAAAACATGATTACATATGTCATTATGAAGACTGAGCCTAGTTACATATTTCAACACCCTCTCTTAACTAGGGAGGTATTCATAATCCATATCAGGTACTTGGAAATTCTCAAACTAAAGAATTATCATAAGAAGAGTCGAATTGGTAATTCATCTCATAATCTATCTTATCCTCTTATATCAAATCATCTCATCATACTAACCAACATTGTCACATAGCAAGGCCTTGACTAACAACTCAATATCTTTGTAACAACCCTTGGATTTTATATGTAAATAAAAATAATACCAAGGCCATGGGACATGTATTCCAAGCCGAATGTTGGGCAAAACAGAGTGATGGGTATCACTGGTGATTAATAAATGGCTATGGAAATTGGAAAAGTAATCGACGTGGACAAGTGGCAATAATTGGCATTTTCTTTATGAAATAATCAAAATTAGCATAAAAGGGAGATGAAAGGTCACATATTGATCCAAATTGGATCCTGCAGTTTAAGTTGAACTTTGCTTAATGACCAAGATGGTCCCATGTAGAATTTTTTTTTCAACTTGTGCGGAAAATGGACAATTCCAACTCAACCTGAAGGCAACGTCAAGTTAAAGTTTCCGTCGTTCTGAATCCAACACTTCTTACGGTTTCTCATTTGGACACTGGATGGTGGAGAAAAATTCCATCAAAATTGAAGTGACGAAGAGAGCATTGCTAATTATGTGAATAAAAAATGTCATCACTAATGTCCTGCATAAAAAGTGATGGTAAGAAAAAACATGTTAACACATTTATTTTTACCTAAGGGTCAAATTCAGTCAATGTTGTTAAGAGTCCAGTAAAGGTGCATCTTATTCCTATTGTTCTAGAGGTTATGGTCATTGCTAAAATACATGTTGATCGAAAACTTGAAACAAACCTAAGGAGAAATTATCCTAAGTCTAAGTCCTAGCACTAAGTCAAACCTAACACTAGACATAAGCATTAAAAACATTGCAATACTGGAATACATATGTTAAATGCAAATTTAATATGTCAAAAGTCAAATGACATATGAAAAATGGCAAACGTAAATGCTAAAACATTGCAATACAAATAGTCTTGGGTCAAATGCATATCTCAAATGTAAATGATATATATATTTCGGGATTCAAATGTATTGCAATATCAAACATTGCACATATGTTCAAATGATATGTCAGGTTCAAATATATATTACAATGTTAAACTTTGCAATACGGGTCAAATGTCAAATGTAAAGTGATATATATATATATATATATTTCAGGTTCTAATATATATATTACAATGTCAAACGTTCCACTTTGGGTTTTAGAAATGTTATGGCATATAAACGTTATATTAACGTTTAACCCACAGTAAACAACCAACAACATGGAACAGTGACTCTAACTGCAGGCACGTTGAAACCGGTCGATAACCATAGAACCATGCTGGAAATTGACCAACACATGGGAACGAAATTAACGTCGGACTTGACAACGGAAACATAGAACCGCCGGAGTTATGAGCAGATAAAGGGATTAGCTGCTACGAAACCAGTAAGGCTTATACATCCAGAAGAACCACCAGAGAAAAATCTCAGTCACATGTAGAGTTTAGCCATACCGCACCATCCTACTCACTGCATGGATATATGCTATCCCAAAGTCAGATTTTGGGTTTAATTTTTTTTTTTGGATGATACGTATTGTTATCCAAAACAAATCATTCACATGTGTCATATTCAAAAGATATAATGAACCATGAATTTCGATTAACCTTGAATCAAATGGATAATTGGTGGGACTAAATGCTAATTATGAAACTCCACCATGTTATAAAGGCGTCGAGGAGTTTTGAGCTGATAGTAGAGAAAGGCCGACAATAATTCCAGCATCGAGGAGTTCAGTCATTCAATCCTGGTTTTAAAGCAAAAATTAGATTGAAGAGCATTCAATAAAGCTTCAATTTCTGTCATTCAATTGAATTAAGTGGAATTCAGTCGTGGCACACATGGTTCAAAATTCGATTGAAGTTTTCAAGTGTGAGTTTAGTTGTGAATATTTTCCATGAAGGAAGCAGAATTCATTGAAGCACACTAAGGGAGGATCACTTGTTCAAGTGTAAAGGCGTTTCTTGAAGTTTTCCATGAAGAGAGCTGAGGCGTCGAGAGTCAGTGCAAGTTGTTCAAAGACAGTCAAAATCAGTGGCAAAGAGAAGCCGAGTTTGAAGTTGATGGTGTGAGCCATACTTTAAAAGATCATTCTGAAGTCATACGAAGTCAGAATTGTACACTTGAAGAACAAAAATAGGGGTTTAAACATGCTCCAGATTCATCAGTAGAGCCTGTTTGTCAAAAATAACAACGATTTCTTCAGTTTTCAGTACATGTTCTGATATCACTCCAAGTCAAGTAAGACATAATTGTTGAATGATTTATTATTCTCGATTTTAGTAGAGGATTAAAGTCTTTGAAGAAGAATTTGTGTTTTTGTTGTAAATGACACGGCGTGCAGGTTTTCAAATAGAATTTTGGGAGAAGAACATTTCTTTTTAAAGAAAATAACCACAATCGCAACACAACAATTTATTGTACCTCTTCTTAATCACTGAAATATGATCGGCCTAGCCATTTGTGCAGGGCCCAGAGATGTAGCCTAGGAGGGGTGAACTTCGTCAACAAACATTAGTGTTCTTATCTTGTCGATTTGTGTGATTTTTATTTTAAAAAATTCTTACAGTAAATTCCTTATGAATTTAATGTAATCTGTAATGAACGACTAATCACCAAAGTTGAATTAAGCCCATAATAATCTTGCCAAAGGGAGATAGTACGATCTAACTTCTGCATTCAAATAAAATATTTGTACAAGGAGGAAAAATGAAGGAAAGTGAAGAAAATAGAGGCCTCAATGATAAAAAAGCTTCTGAGGATTAGTTCACAACATTTTCATTTTAGCTTTAGAGCTCTCATTCACTCTTTTATTCTCTCACACTCTTGCACACTTAGAGAAATATTGGAACATTATTGGAGCATGCTTAGAGCACTCTAATATTCACTTGGATTGGAGAAATAATTCAAAGGAAATAAGTAAATCGTAAGGGAGTAGGTGGATCAACAACTACAGTTGGATTTCTTTGTAGGTAAAAAGATGCATATGTGATTTCCTTGTTTAATTATGGATGCATGGTATATGCATATGCTAATCTGGTTATGTTTTGTCATTGACATGGAGGATTCCCTGGATTGACAGTGGTTTTAGCCTTGCCTTTTAATTTGCTAGAGATCCATGGTGTTTTGGGTTTTCCCATTTGATTTTTTTTTTGTTGGCACTCATAATTCCTTATGCCTGTGGGTTGGAGCAAAAGCTTTGGAAGCCCTAGAACAAATTGGGTTGAGTTACTAGTCTTGGATCATAGGTTGGGAAAAATTCTCTGGAGCCCTTGGTGGGTTGAGTTACTAGTACCTGGAGTCATGTTGGATAAACACTCTAGAGCCTTGGAAGGTTGTGGGTTGAGTTACTAGTTCTTGGAGATCTGGACAGCTTAGGTAGAGACTGATCTAGTTGGTGTGAGCGACGTCTGATTGTGAGATGGAATCATTGGTTGAAGGTTGAGGTGGTTTTGCCTCTAGAAGCCCTGGTTTGGTTTTGTTTGGTTTATTCCATGAGATCCCACAATCATGCTTGGAATATGGCATGAGGGTGATTGGATGAAAGAGAGATTTGATTCAACCCAATCCATGGTTGGGTGGTACATGGAAGTCCCTGACTTGGTAATATTTTGCGTATGATAATAAGAGTTATTTTCCTATTGTATTTCATGAGTACTTGTACTTGTTATTATGTGGCTTTGATGGTTGTTCTATCATGGTTATTATTAAGTTTATATGTTGGCTATAGGCATGGTTCCATAATAGGTTATAACTATGGATTTTGATATGTTTTTATTAGTTTATGAATGGTTAATTAATGCATGAGATAACAAGAATTATTGCAGCTATTGTGATAGGGAATTAGACCAGCTTCTTGGTGAATCTTAGATAAGTTTTAGACTCCTATGTTCATATATGCATTCATGACCTATAGATTACATGTTCACCATATGTTTGGAAAAATGTCTACCATGGTTAGGCCAAGTTAGGTCAAGTCCTTGATCAAGTCTTGTATAAATGGATTTTTCCTAATGTTATTTATCATTATAGAAAGTCTCATTGAGTTTAGGGTAGTGGTCTGGAGGCTAGCCTGAAATGGTGGGTCAAAATCCAGGACCGCACCCTATAAACTGGAAGTTTTGGGCTATAACCGCACCCTTATAGGCTTATGCATATGGTTGGAGGCCTATAACCACATGGAGGCCTTGTCATGCATGTGTTTGGAGGCCTATAACCGCATGGAGGCATTTTCATGCATGCGGTTGTGGGCCCAGGTCACTAAAAAAGAAATCTAGTTCAGGGTTTGGTCACTTGGAGTGGTTGTTTAGCTCCCAAGTGTCATGTAGCTCACGAGGAAGGTCACTAAAGTTCTATTTTTTCAACTCCACTTCCTTAATTTTACTTAATAGGTTGGGTCATGTCATAGTATCCCTGAGCTCATGTTTACCCTGACAAGCCAGTTAAAGTAGGTAAATGTGGGAGGGGTGGTTACACTCTCCACAAGATCATAGAACAATGTTGGCGAGACCAATGATTGATAGACGCCATCTTAATTGTCTCTCAAGGAACATACCCCACCCAGGTTTTCACAGGGTATGTCATTTTAGGAAAGTTCCTATCTTAGAATAACACATCCTCAAGGAAATTCCTCTTCGATGCCCTGCTACATCCTCAAAGAGTATCTAAATTAACCTCAAATTATTACCCAATCCTCCATTCTTTATTCACAACATGAAGACAATAATGACATGTCTATATCTCCATCTCAACTAGGAATACAAACTCATTAATATAAAAGGAATATACTCAAGCTCCCTCTTAACCAGGGACTTTCCCAAGCTCCCTCTTAACCATGGACTTGCCCAAGATCCCTCTCAACTAGGGACTTGATTCCAACAATAAATCTCTTCTCTTTGGTGGAGATCATGGTACTATCAGTTTCTTGTAGGGCTCCTCCTTTTGATTTCATGAACTTCAATTTCTTCATCACGGGGCCTCCATCTTCTCGAAATTCTTGTAGGGCATTGACCATCCTCTCCATCACTTTCCCTCAATGAATCATAGGGTTGAACTAATAGTCATGTCATTGTTTTTCATTGGAAAGTGATATTTTAATCCACATCCGGATTTTCCTTTGTACAGCTACCTTTTCCAAGTCATGCTTCTTTCGGGATCTTCTTATCCAATCTCATGAGTGTTAGTTGTAGATGCCATATACAACTCTTTATCCGTAGCTTTGTTTTAACCCAACCAGATGTTGTCAAAAATCAAAATGAACATAAAATTAAAGTTACCTTTTTAAGCTATATTTTCATTATGACATCTAATTTTCACAACATCAATATCTTGCACATGTATGAATCCATATCCAAGACATATATTACCAAGGTTTTTCATTTTTCCAACATACCTATCAAGGTATTCATACCTTCTTCTTCCATGGAGATTTTATAGTTAATACTTCTAATAATCAGATGTTGATCACATATCTTATCTTACAGGACTATCGTTGAATCTTCCACAAATTCTTCTTCTTTTATTCACATATAGCTTCCCGAGGAACTTCTATTCAGAGTTCCTTCATAATTGTCAACCACCTCATATTCTATATGAGGTCATATTGTGTTGATTTCATCTTATAAATATGTGAACGAGTTCAAGGTATATTGTCTTCATGCCTTCGTGCATCTTCTCAAAGGAAGATATCCATATTCTTTGATCATGCTCAAGAGATAGAGCATTCACTCATTCTAACTGCAACCACATGATGGCTTGACTTTATATATCTATTTCCAAACATATACATACCTCTTCCTTCATGTGGTCATCTAGACTTCCTTTGGAAACTTCCTTTCCTTTGAAAACTAAAGTACTTTAACCAATTTGACATGATGCAAATCTTCATCATCATACCTTACCTGTGGGTCCCAACACAAGGTGGATCGTAGAATATAAGTGAGACATTTGATTCTTCCAAGTAGAGGTGAACCTTATAATGAATATTCCAATGGAGAATATTGATTATCCTCATCGTGCAAGCACTCATTTCTAATGACTATGGTGTATGATGATTTCTTCATCTTCTATTATACTAGATGACTTTGTTTCAACCACACATATTGTTTCTAAGGTTATTTTTTAATGCTTCTAATGGAGATTCCATGAGTTACTTCCTTTATATCATGATCCATTTGGACTTTCTACTCCAACTATGCTTCCATACTTTTTATGATGATGTCATATTTATTTCAGCTCTAATGTATCCTATAATCCTTGTAATTCTTCATATAATGTTAGCTATCTTTTACAAAAATGAAAAGAAATAAGTAAAGGAGATTATCTCACTCACAATAGAGATATTTCACTTCCTCCTTATTTGATTTCTTCTTTTCAGGTTCTTCCACATTATTGGTGACATGGGCGTCATTCATTTCTTTCCTTTTTTTGTTGTCCTTCTTGATTTTAGGAAAATATTTCTTGAAATTCACATATTCTTGATAGCCATAGAATTAGATCTTTGACATATTGATCTTATTCCCAAACTTTTCTTTTCTCCTAGCCATGGAATCAAATGCTTAAACTTGTTCATTTGATCCCACGCCACTATTTTCCTTTAACCTTGTTTCTTCAATTTTAGATAATGACGAAAGTTCACTAAATCGGGTGGCTTCCTTCTTTCCATAGATGCTTGATACAAAGTTCCCCATTCATCAGGTAGTGGATTAAGCACAATGGCTGTCATTTCTTTGTCAGACATTATTTCCCCTAATTCTTGTAGTTGGTCTCTTATTTGTGACACCATCATAAGATATGAGGCTATCCCTTATTCCTTTGATACTCTCATCTTATATAACTCAGTTTTCAAATATATAAATTCTCCTTCAATAATTACAAAGAAAAATTCTACCAACTTATAATAGATTTATTTTGAGTTCTCCATATTGTCTACAAAATGGATGATGGAACCCTCGTTTGATTCTATAATAATTCTTTGAGCCATTATTTCTCCTTTCATATTTCGATAGAGCTTGAGCTTCTTATTTTGGTGGTTTAGTGATTTAACCCTTAACATGTCCAACAACTTCATTCTCTATGAGGATCAAAACTGTCCTATTATTACATGCAACGAAATTCGATGAGCCAACTGATTTAATACTTTCCTTGAAGAATGAATTCATTTTGATAGTAGATTCAGACATAGATATAAAGGTACTTACTTATCAAGAGAAGATGTTTCTTTGATGATGATTTATTTCTTGAAGATGATAACACTTCTTCTTCTAGATATGTCTTCAAATATGCTTGAGATATGATCCTTTCTTCAAATACAGGGATATCACCTTGATTCATTTGATGGCGATGGCAATGCTGATTCTCACTTCCTTAGGATGTAGAAGTGTATAATAAGGAGAGTTCAAGATGCTTCACATGTGTAGTCCTTCTTTCTTTGAGTGGAGGTACGATCCTTCTTGAAAGTAGAGTCTTCGAGGTCTTCTCCTTGATCCTTGTGATGTGATGGATGGTATTTTTATGATTCTTAGTTTTCTTGTCCCTTATGTATCCTTCTTCAAGTTTCCTTTCATTGTCTTGTCACCTTTGCTCTAATACCATGTTGAAAACTGTTAGGTCCCTATATTACTAGTATAGTCCCTTATTTTTATTAGTGTAACCCCCTTATTGTTATTATTTTACCCTTGTAACCCCCATTTTGTTATTATTGTGCCCTTAAATTATTAATGTTAGGTCGGCTAGGATTACGTTGTGGCCCACTAGGATTACATTATGGCCACATGGACTCCTATATATAGAAAGGAGGGTTTTTAAATTGTATAATCCAAGAATTGTTCATTTATGTAATGTATTGGAGGTTTCCCCCTCTAATTGGCTTATTTCTAAGGCACTGATATCTCTTTTCTTCTATTTTTGGAGCTGGTTACACAACATTTGGTATCAGAGGTTTGGATTCTAGGGTTTCGCTGCTCCAAACAGGTCATCGTGAAATTTTAGCTATAATGTTTTTTCTACGAAGTTTCAGAAGCTGAAATTTTTAGGGTGCGAAGCCAAAATCCCGAGGAACATCGTCAAAAAATTTCAGAGCTTGGTTCACAATATTTTTGGAGATATGATCTATGGAATTTAGGACTTTTTTCAGGCTCCTAAACAGGTCATCGTGGAATTTGTGCTATAAATTTTTTTCTACAAAGTTTCAGAAGCTGAAATTTTTAGGGTGCGAAGCGGAAATCCTAAGGAAAATCGTCAAAAAATTTCAAAGCTTGGTTCACAATATTTTCAGAGATATGATCTGTGGAAGGTAGTGCTTTTTCAGGCTCCTGAATTTCATCTCAAAGAGGTGATCGTGGGAAAATCTTCATAACTCTTTCTCTGTGCATTGGATTGGAGTGCCGTAAAAATTTGTCACAAGTACATAGATTGTAGTTTCTTGGCTATCAATTTCATAGCCGAAGGACGAAACAGTGACACGTGGAAAGTCATACAAGTTCGCTCTACTGAACCAGTCCATAATTTGGTCATTGTGGGAGATTGGACACAACTTTGTCTTGGAGAATCCAAATTAGGTCAGACCTGTGGCATTCGAAAGATAATTTAGAGGGCTACGTGGGTACCAAAATTCAAATGAAGTGCTACAATCATAGAGATAATCCAATTTCAATATCGAGCTCCTCAAAAGCAAGAAAAGATGTGTATTTTTTTTCCGAATTGCATAAGTCTTGTTTGAAGAATCAATTTGAATTGATTCCAAGGGCATATTGTAGAATATATATCAGTATTGGGTTCTAAAATATGCCCCGTAAAAATAATTAAACACCCATTAAGCCTTCAGAAGGCTCTACTATGACTCATGAAGATGAATAATTGCAACATGATCTATCAAAATTACAAGAGCAAGTGCAACAAATTTCACTTTCACAAAGAGAAACAAAAAATGAAATGGAAGTTTTGAAGAAAGGCATGGAAGCAAATATGGATGGTTTGAAGAAAGACGTGGAAGCTAAGATGGATGGCATGGACACTGGCATGGAAGCTAAGATGGATGAAATGAAAGACAACATGGAAAACATGAAGAATGATCTAAAAGCAGACATAGAAGGTTTGACAAAGTTGACACGAGAAATGTTTCCTAATGGTGAAAAGATAGTAGAAGAACCTCATGATGAGAACAAAATAAATGTTAATTGTGATTTCATAAACTCTAATGTTTGTGGGAAGAACCACCATATTCCAAAGATGGATATGAGGAAGTTTGATGGAAAGGATCCTGTAACATGTATACTACAGATGGAGCAATATTTTGATCTCCATAACGTGCAAAACACACAAAAGGTACGCATTGCAACTTTACATTTAGAACAAAATACATTTGCATGGTATCAATGGCTTTGCTCCCGTAAAAAAATTGTCACTTGGTCAATTTTTACGGAGGAAATGATAGCACATTATGAGGATACAAAGAGCAACACCTTCTTTAGCCAATTGATAAATCTCAAACAAAAGGGTTTAGTGGGGCAGCACATTGAGGACTTCCAAAAATTGAATATAAGGGTAACTGATATTCTAGAGGAACACAGGATCGATCTCTTCATAGGCACTTTAAAGGATAACATCCAACATAAATTTCATGTTTTGGAACCAGATTCATTAGAGAAGGCATTCAGGTTGGCAAGAAAAGTTGAATGTAAAATAATGGTGACAAGGAAGCCTACCACTCAATTCTATAAATAAGGAAGTGTTGCTACGTCTAGATTTCCACAACCTACAAGGTTGACACCACAACAATTGGAAGAAAAAAGAGCAAAAGGGCTTTGCTACAGTTGTGATAGCAAATACACTAAAGGTCATAAGTGTGCTGAGAAGAAATTATTTTACATAGATTGTGAAGAGGAAGAAGAAAATGAACAAGAAGAGGGTATACACCAGGAACCAACCCTAGAAGAGGAAGAAATGAATCCGACCATATCGTGTAATGCACTGGCAGGAATTACCACTCCTCAAACTCTCAAGATAGAAGGACATATCAAGAAGAAAAATGTAATAGTGTTGATTGATTAAGGTAGCACCCATAATTTTATTCATTGTAAGGTATCCAAGGAATTAAATTGTTTCCTAAACCCAGCACCAGAATGTCAAGTGATGGTTGCAAATGGAGGAACTATAAATTTCTCTGGAAAATGCCATAATATCAAGCTAACCATGGGGGAATATGTATTGACTAGTCCAATGCTTTCCATTCCTATGGGAGGTGTTGATGTTGTATTAGGAGTACAATGGTTACAATCTTTGGGGACGGTAGTTTTTAATTTTCAAGAACTTTTCTTGAAATTTTTTTCAGAAGGAAAGGAAGTCGAATTACGGGGTATTGCAGGGAAGCCAGGAAGGATAATAAGCTCTAATGTCATGACAAAGCTTCTAAAGAAAGAACAACAAGGCATAATTGCACAATTATGCTCACTAGAAGTTCCAACATCAAAATCATCTATTTCTGCAGATCTCCAACAAATATTGGACAATCATTCCAAGGTGTTTGAAACTCCCAAAAGACTCCCACCTATTCGTGATCATGATCATGCTATTCATTTGATTCCAGGTAGTGTTCCTCCAAACATCAGGCCTTATAGATATCCTTACGTCCAAAAGAGAGAAATTGAACGTATGATTGCAGAAATGTTAGAGGCGGGTATAATTCAACCTAATCAAAGTTATTTCTCTGCTCCTGTAGTATTGGTACACAAGAAGGATGGATCATGGCGAACGTGTTCGGATTATAGAGAGCTCAATAAGCTCACCATTAAAGATAAATTTCCCATTCCTATGATTGATGAATTATTGGATGAATTACATGGAGCAATTTATTTTACCAAGTTGGATCTTCGTTCAGGATATCATCAAATTAGAATGAAGACCGAAGATATTCCAAAAACAACATTTCGAACTCATGAGGGTCATTATGAATTTTTGGTCATGCCTTTTGGCCTTACCAATGCACTTTCTACATTTCAAGGGTTGATGAATTCCATTTTCAAACCCTTCCTTAGAAAATTTGTGCTAGTATTTTTTGATGATATACTAATCTACAGCAGGTCTTGGAAGGATCATGTTGAACATGTTGCCAGGGTGCTCAAACTATTGCAGGAGAAACAATTATATGCAAAAACATCCAAATGTTTCTTTGGAGTACAAGAGGTGGAATATCTGGGTCATATTGTATGTCACGAGGGTGTTAAAGTAGACCCTAACAAAATTAAAGCCATTAAGGAATGGAAAGTCCCCACAACCATAAAGCAGTTGCGAGGATTTCTTGGGTTAACAGGGTATTATCGCAAGTTTGTTAAGAATTATGGGAGAATAGCAGCACCTCTAACAACATTTTTGAAGAAAGATGCATTTTAATGGACTCCTGAAGCAACTAAGGCCTTTGAACATCTTAAAGAGGCAATGTGCCTAGCACCGGTCTTAGCTACGCCAGACTTCACAAAAACCTTTATCGTGGAATGTGATGCCTCAGGAAATGGAATTGGTGCAGTTTTAATGCAGGAAGGAAGACCCATTGCTTTTGAAAGTCGTCCAATCAAAGGAAAGTATTTACAGAAACCTATTTATGAGAAGGAAATGTTAGCAATACTGCATGCACTAAAGAAATGGAGAATTTACCTAATGGGAAGACACTTCAAGGTAAAAACTGATCATGATAGTCTTAAACACTTTTTGGAACAAAGAATATCTTCAGAAGAGCAGCAAAAATGGGTCACAAAGATGTTGGGTTATGACTTTGAAATAATCTACAAAAAGGAAAGCTTAATGTTGTTGCAGATGCACTCTCAAGAAAGAATGAAGAGGTGGAAGCATTGCTTTGTGCCATTTCTATTATCCAACGAGATTGGATAGCCGAAGCAAGAGATGAATGGAAGAAGGACAAAGATGTATGGACACTCATTCAAAAGTTGCAGCAAGATCCTAGTACATCTGATACATTTAGTTGGAAAAATGATTCCTTATGGTACAAAGATCATTTATATCTTTGTAAGAATTCCCAACTAAAAAAAAATATTCTTCTAGAATTGCACACTTCTCCTTTAGGAGGGCACTCAGGATTTTTAAAAACTTACCACAGGGTGAAGAAAGAATTTTTTTGGGATGGCCTTAAATATGATATTCAAAATTTTGTGGTGGAATGTTTGGTTTGCCAGTAGAATAAAGTTGAGACAATTAAGACCCCGGTACTTCTACAACCTTTATGCATTCCAAGTCAATGTTGGGAGGAGATTTCAATGGATTTTATCACAGGTTTACCTAAGTCCGAAGGAAAGAGTGTCATCATGGTGGTAGTTGATAGACTTACCAAGTATGCACACTTTTGTGCATTATCTCATCCATTTAAAGAAAGTACATTTTCTACTACATTTATGGACACAATTCAAAAGCTACATGGAAGCCCAAGGGTTATTGTGAGCGACAGAGATCCCATTTTTACTGGAAATTTTTGGACGGAGTTATTTTCTTGTTTGGGTACTCAATTAGCTCATAGCTCATCTTATCATCCTCAATCTCATGGTCAAACTGAGATAGTAAATAAATGTTTGGAAGGATATCTTCGTTGTTTTGTATCTGATAAACAAACACAATGGGTCAAGTGGTTACCTCTCGCTGAATGGTGGTATAACACTTCCTTCCATACTGCAGCAAAAATGACCCCATTTATGGCACTTTATGGATATCATCCACCATCGATCACATCATCTTTAAGGGAAAATTCGAAGGTTCAAGCAGTGGAAGATCACGTCGAGCATTAGCAAGAAGTTCTCCAGCTCTTAAAGGATAACCTGAATTTGGCACAAAATCGAATGAAACAACAGGCAGATCAACATCGCAGCGAGAGAAGTTTTGATATAGGAGATTGGGTATTTTTACGGCTACAACCATATAAACAAATGTCCCTCAAGCAAGCCAAGAAGGATAATAAATTATCGCCAAAGTACTATGGTCCTTACAAGGTGTTGCAAAAGATTGGTACTATGGCATACAAATTGGAGCTTCCTGCTTCTTCGCGAGTACATCCAGTTTTCCATGTTTCATGCTTAAAGAAGGTTATAGGTGAAAATCTTCTAGTTCAAACAATATTTCCAGAACTTGATGAGGAAGGAAAATCATATTGGAACCTGAAGCGGTCACAGAAACAAGCACTCGACAACTACGGAATCGATCAATTTCAGAGTATCTCATCAAGTGGAAGAACTTACCCACTGAAGATTCTACATGGGAGGATGAGAATTTTATACAGAAGCACCCAGAGCTACTCAAGCATTGAGGACAACACTTTTTTGAAGGAGAGGGGCATGTTAGGTCCCTATATTACTACTATAGTCCCTTATTGTTGTTAGTGTAACCCCCTTATTGTTATTATTGTACCCTTGTAACCCCCATTTTTTTATTATTGTGCCCTTAAATTATTATTGTTAGGTTGGCTAGGATTACATTGTGGCCCACTAGGATTACATTATGGCCACATGGACTCCTATATATAGAAAGGAGGTTTTGTAAGTTGTATCATCCAAGAATTTTTCATTTATGTAATATATTGGAGGTTGCCCCCTTGAAGTGGCTTATTTCTAAGGCATTGATATCTCTTTTCTTCTATTTTTGGAGCTGGTTACACAAAAAAAACTCTAGGGGAAACTAAATTAGGTGATTTCTCTTACTTGATAATTGCTTGTGATGTATTCTTAGTTAACTTGATTAGCTTCTTCTTTGAATTTATTATAATTAGTGTTCTTACCATCAAACAAATGCCAAACAATAAAGAACAATGAGACAAGAGGACAAAAGATATAGGCTATACACCAGGGCCAAAACCTCTCCTCTTGAGAGGAAAACACACAAGAAATATTCTATTCTTATATAACTTCAAATGAAGAATTCAAATACCTAATACCCTTGTCAAATTCCTCTCCAAGACCAATTCAATCCTTCCTCCTTGATGAGCTATTCCTTTCAACAAATTTGACCCAAGAAACTTCTGCAACTTCGTCCCCCAACAACTTCTTCTGCAACTTCGACCCCTTGTAGCTTTTTCTACAACTACGACCCCTTGCAACTTATTTTGCAACTTTTACCCTCAACAACTTATTCTGTAAAAACCCTAGATGGCACGTGTGGGATAATAATGATGAATTTTATTCCTTTCCTTTCTTTTCTTGTATGGCCTCCTCCTTCTTGATTACTCGGCTTGTAAACTTAGTATTTTTTCACTTATGATTTCAGTCTCCTAAGGTAGCTGGAATTTTGGTCTTATTTTTGCAATTGATGCACTAGTTTCCTCACATGTGTGAAGGATATTAGCCCAAAGACAATCTCAAAACTTTGTTTTCTCCTTCTCCTTCTTCGTTAGGTATTCAAATTCCTTGTTCATTCTCTTCTCTTCTTATATCAAACTTCTTAAGAGATGATTGGATGATATTAAAATGAGGTCAAAGTCTTCTTATATATAGGATTCTTTCTAGGTCGAATTGTTGCTTTTAGGACGACTTGTCCATTCATGAAAGCCAACTTGTTCTTTTGATGATGATAAGGTTTTGGAGGGACTATTTGACACTTTTTAATTTACATAATTTTTCTTTACAAGATGTAACATGCCCAAAAGGGTCTTTCATACATGAAAATGATTCTTGTAGACTCAATGACAAGCTCTAGAAGTACTCAATGGGTGCTTGACATCTAAATAATTGTTTTCTTGAACATGAAACCCATGCCTCTAGAATGAAAATAATAAATTTATTTTTCTCTCTACATAAAATACATAAAAACATGATTACATATGTCATTATGAAGACCATACCTAGTTACACATTTCAACATATATTACAAGAATCTTATGGAGATCTTTCTCATAGGAGTTCTGAATTGTTACAAAGTTTCAATGAATATGTTTCTTCCAGGTAAAAAAATGCTATAATTACTTCAAGTGAATCAATATTTTGACATCAAAATTATAGAAAATAAATAGATACAATTGTAAGTCAAACAACCGAAAACAAAGTCCCAAAGAGTTCACAATAAAACAAAGTTTCACAAAATTCAAGATATTACAAGAACCTCACAAGAGTATTTGAAATATTACAAAGCTTCATTGAAGATGTTTCTTAGAGGAAAACAAATGCCTATGATTAATTCAGTTGAATCAATACTTTGACATGCAAATTTGTAGAAAATATAATTGCAAATGCATGTCAAACAACTGAAAACCATGTTCCAAAGGGACTGAGGCCTGTAATCTCTAATTTTAGGTATTATTGACTTGGATTTATATCAAGGGTTGCAAGAAAGATAAATGTGGTTTTCCAAGATAACATGAATAAATGACAAGTAAGACTGTATACTATGGGATGGAGGCCTTGAAAAATTATGGGGAAAAGATACAAATTTAGAGCAGCAGAAGAATGGCTAGACTTATCAAAAAAATTACTAGAATATGGGGTAATGGGAACTCAAATCAAGTGCACAAGGTGGGGATGCATTCCATTCTTTATAATACATCAAATAATGTATGTGAGCCCCTATCACTTTGTAAAAAACATTTAATCGCTAGAGAAAGATAGTATTTTATTTGGAGAACGAGGATAGGGAGTGGAAGAAATCATATAGGCCAAGTAATTATTAATGTTGATTTTCTAAAGAAATAGAATGAATACATGTAATGATCTTATCCAAAATAGTAAGGGGAAATAATGAGAATACCATATTAAACAACTGTTTATACCCTAAGAGCTCTGACAAATTTACAGTTTTGCATAACATGCTAAATTGTTTAAAGAATTCGGACTTTTTAATACAATTAAACAACTTATTAATAATAATAATTACAATACTACTGTTAACATATATTGATTGTTGGATCATGTTTAACAATCAATGGTGAAGGAATATATTAGAAGCAATTAATGTTAATGATGCTTTGGACATTATTAGCCACTTGATTGACAACATCCATGCATTTGAAAATTGTAGCACATACCTCATAGGCTTTTGACATTATCATTATTGACTATGATGTTTCCATTTACCATGTTTGATTTTTTATTGGTGCCTTGCTTAAAGATTATGCATTAAGAAAATAGAATAATGAGGTAATTAAATATTTTTATTGGGAAATGAAAATCAGTTTCTGGTTCCATTCAAATTCCACTCGTCATTTTTTGTTTTGATGCTAATATTTTTCTTAATTTTTTGTTTTTGTGTCTCAAAACTCTATTATGGGATTTTAAATCATTTTATATTTCCATTAAAATTCCATGTGTTATAATTAAATTTTCCAGGTATTATGAATTTGATAAAAATATCTCACTAATTGTTTTGAAAGTTTTCCACTTGTTGCTCAAAATGCTCAAAGCCTTTCAAAATTTGGGACAAAGTATCCTTTGAAATCCTTGTCAATCATGTTTCCAAATTTCTTGTGTTTACTCGAAACAATTTCAAGTAGCCAACTGATAACCATAAAAACCTTGGAATGAAGTACCCTTTTAAAGCATTTCTATTAATGTTTCCATAAAATTATTTCCTTTTGCTCCTTGTTTGTTGTTTGCATTGAAGTTTTATCTTTTTTCTCCTTGTTTGCTGCTGAGGATACTTGGGACCAAAAAACAATTCAAGGTCAGTTTCAAATTTTTTAAGTGACAGACACAATTTAAAATGAAGTGAAATGGCTAGATTTTTTACTTTCTCCATTTTCTCTTTCATTTAGGAAAGGTGATGGAGGCTAAAGGTCCTTAACCACTGGAATACTGCTAGCAAAACAAGAGTTGGTTTAAGACATCTGGTTGAATGGCTGGTTGGGGACATAATCTAATAATAAGAATGAATCCATTAAATTAAAAATTGCGCAAATATTCATAGGCAACCACATTACAAAATTATGTATCAGCCACATTGTAAAATTATACATTAGTAATTAAAGTATGGCGAAACGAGGTACCGAATTTGAAATGTATGGTAGAAGGCTTGGCCTTGTAACTGAGTTTTTTTAATCAATAACAAAAAATACAAACAAATACTTGATTATTAGAGTTTCTTATGGTGCAATGAGCTTATTGCTATCCAAAGCAAAAAAAAAATACATCTGCATCTTCCAAATAACTCTTCTTTGAAACACAATATTCACAATTGGACCTTAGACTGACCTGTTGCATATTTATAGAAGAACATATATATGAATATAATAACGTAATTTAACATCAAAATATAATTAGACACAATTTATGGCTTCCCATAAAGAAACACATATTTTTAACAGCTAGACCCATAATTGTGTCATTCAAAGCAAGCGAAGATTTCAATTTGTCCTGCATGCACAGGTTCTAGGCACGAAATTTCAAACAACAATAACAACAATTGCATAATGTTTTATAGCCTGAAAAAAATTGGTATTTTCATCAACATAGAGTACAAGTCACATATTTAAGTCGTATCCTCCACATAACATCCTTCATGAATGTTAATGATTAATTATTGCATCAATCCATCTAAATGTTGTAAACATATTCCTACTTTCTCATTTCCGTCATTGATCTCAAGCCCTAATTAAGGCCATCAATCTACATACCTATTCAATCATTTTTCATGGGTTCCAAATAGTTCTCTGAATGATAAATTTTACCAATGCTCTCATATAATACCTTTTGTTGGATAAAATTGCAAGTGAGGACTTGGGATTACTTATTTGATCTGAATCAACTGTCTTCAAAGGTTAATCATGTTCATCATGTGCCATTTTGTCCCCTTCATACTCCGAGCTAGCGATTCTCAAGGCTCAAGTGTAACTCCATGTTTATTAGGCATCCACTTGGGAGAAATGCAACAACCGATGATGCCTATAATTCTGTATAGATTGAATTGTTATGCTTCCATAATCTGGTGTGATTTCCAGTGTACACTACCACACATCGATTTGGCTAATATGATGTCTCTCAGGCCTCCTCCTTGGCATACAATGTTGCCTTCCATCGTGATGGGTCCTGGATTATCACACAATACATATGCTGAACACTGCTTCGAGATTACCACCTCTGTCACAATGCCACTTTGATCAATGCCAATGGGATTTTGTGTAAGGGCCTCAAATTGATTCACATTAGTGTTTTGAAGGGATGTGATGGGTTAGGCTAGGGATGGGGATGGAGATGTTGATTGAGATAGGGATGGTTCCCTTTGAAATCTCTTATCTTTAGTCCTTTTGATGCAGGAGCATTGGGCCATAATTCAAATTCAATGCTATGAAGGGTGAAACGCGGAGAATCACTTGTAAATCAAGGAAACTTCTGTTCAAACATAGCTAAATTGATGGAATTGATAAGTCTCTAGAAGACTTATTTAAAATGTAATTATTTTCCATGTATGCGAATAAAGAGATTTAGGGGTTGGTTGAGCGATTATGGGAGAAACTAATGGATCTTAAACGATCCACTCTCTTTGTAATCTCTTTATAAAGTGAGTCTCTGTTATGTGAGAAGATAGTAGAAGAGTGCAATGTAGCCGCAGGAAAATTTGTGATTCAGGCTGTGAGGCCTTATCTGTAACTCGAGTTATATGTATTAATGAAATTGTGTGTTTTATATATGTGTGTACTTTATTTTAATGAATATATTGACTGAGCGAGGGGAAAAGTTCCTATGAACTTCGTCGTAGATAGAGCATGGCAGAGATAGATTTGTGTTGCAATGTGAATTCCACAGATAAGCAAATGGGAGAACCGTTGGATTTGAGAACAGATCAACGGTGGAGAGTTTAAGTCGCAGCCGGAGTGACTACGCAACATCGCATAGAGAATTTTTTAAATTACATATGAATATTTCACAAGTTAAAATATTTAATTCGCGATGCGATGAGGATGAGACACGTGTGGGCAGAGGTTTAATCGATATCGCACATCACACTGAATAACATTTACCATGGAGGTTTGAAAATAAAATGGAATAGCTGCGATGAAAATCGGGATGCCATGTGTTGGCTCAGCGCTATTTCACACTTCGCAAGAGATAAGGGTTATGGTGAATGGTGTTAAATGTTATTTTGTGTGCGGTGCGAAATGTAACCTCCACGATCTGCGATGTCGCATATTCTGAGTTTGCGATGCAAGTTGGAGTGTGTGGCGATAGATATGCTCTAAGGGATTTCAACGATAAGCGATATATGTTATATTGTGAATGCGAATTTTTTTGATATTATGAAACCCGTGGTTAAAAATATTTCGACTATTTATGTCGGTCATAACCCACATATCCATGAATTGGAAAAAATTGTAGTTTTTCTGCATCAAAGTGGTATTAGAGCATGGAAAGGTTTCCTGCAAGAAAGAGTTTACGTGCAAAAGAAGGAAGTACAGTTATGTTGAAGATTAGTGAGTTTGTGTTCTTTATATTGTCGTACATGTAGCAGTAGAAGAAGGTGAGAAGATTGTAGCAGCCTAGAGCAAGGAGTGCTCAAATGGTTCCATAGGAGAGAACCAGAGAGATGCCGAAAGACTGAGCTCAAAGGAGAGAATCTTGGTGAGATATTGTGTAGCAAGGAGGACTTGTTACTGCAGAGGCTTTTTTGCAGCTCACGGAAATATCACAAAGGCAATTCCACAAAGGATGTGGGTAGAATTGCTAAGGGATGAAGGAGGCATATGACTAGGAGGTCATAGAAAGATTTGTACCTTGGGAGTCTGATGCAGGAGCATAGGGCCATAATTCAAATTAAATGCTATGAAGGGTAAAATGTGGACAATCACTTGTAAACCGGGGAAAATATTGTTCAAATAGAGCTAAATTGATGGAATTGATAAGTCTCTAGAAGTCTTATTTAAAATGTAATTATCTGCCATGTATGCGAATAAAGATATTTAGGGGTTGTTTGAGCGATTTTGGGAGAAACTCATGAATCTTAAACAATCCACTCTCTTTGTAATCTCTTTATAAAGTGAGTCTTTGTTGTGTGAGGAGATAGTAGAAGAGTGCAATGTAGCCGCAGGGAAATTTGTGATTCAAGCCATAAGGCCTTAGCTGTAACTCGAGTTCTATGTATTAATGAAATTGTGCGTTTTATATATGTGTGTACTTTCTTTTAATGAATAGATTGATTGAGCAAGGGATGAAGTTCCTATGAAATTTTCCATAGATAGAGCATGGTAGAGATATATTTGTGTTGCAATGCGAATTCCACAAATAAGCGAATGGGAGAACCGTTGGATACAGATCAATGGTGGAGAGTTTAAGTCGTAGCTGAAGCGACTGCGCAACATCGCATCGGGAATTGTTTAAATTACATATGAAGATTTTGCAAGTTAAAATATTTAATTCGCAATGCGACGAGGATGAGATGTGTGTCGGCAGAGGTCTGAGAAATATTGCACATCGCACTGAATAACGTTTACCATGGAGAGTTCGCAAATAAAATGGAATAGCTGTGATGCGAAATCAGGAGGCGACGTGTTGGTTTAGCGCTATTTCGCACTTTTCAAGAGATAAGGGTTATGGCGAATGGTGTTAAATGTTATTTTGTGCACGGTGCGAAATGTAACCCCCGCGATCTGTGATGTCACATATTCTGATTTTGCGATGCAGGTTGGAGTGTGCACCGATAGATATGCGCTAAGGGCTTTCAACAATAAGAGATATATGTTATATTGCAAATGCGGATTTTTTTTTGATGTTATGAAACCCACTGTTAAAATTCTTCCGACTGTTTATGTGGGCTATAACCCACAGATCCACGAATTGGGAAAAATCGCAGTTTTTTTGCGTCACCTTTTGATATATGGGATATGAAGAGAAGGGGACTTGGGCTTATTTCCATTGGAATCAGGCATGAAACCCTTGTGAATCAATTATTTTTCTAATAGCAACAGATTGTAAGGCTTATGACTGCTATATAATGTTGAATATTGTATGAAGGTGACGTGATTATAAGGGTTATTTATGTAGTTTTTGAATGTTTATTTCTAAGAATGTGTTACCTTGAAGCTCACTTGCGAGATATGGGATCATCCCATGGTAGGTTGGTCAAGGATCTCAACTTGTAAGCTAGAGGTGAAAAGTTTAAACCTTTAGAGTGAATTCAATGTTTTAATTTGAAGTGGAAGTTCATAACTTATTACAATGAGAAAAATTAGACTTTCTTGCTTCAGAAGAATCTCCCCAACTAATTTGATAAAGGCATGAAAAGTTTAGTTTGGATTTGAGGGTTAGGCATTGTCTAATGAGGCCAAAATTTTGTCCATATGACGAATTTATTGCTGGAATTTGGAAAAAAAATCTTCAAAAAAATAATTGTGGGAGTGTTTAATTCATTTTTTTGATGGAAAATATGGATTCAACACCATCAATAACCCTTGGGGCACCCAAAATCCTGAGGGTTGATAACTATAACCCAGGTTATCTAAAATTTCTGCTAGATTTTCTCAGAACAATGCCAAACTTTTTTTTATTTTCTGGGCCAAATTGTGGCCTGTTTAGACCACACTGTGAGATTATGGCTCCCCACAGTTTGAAAAGGTTTTTACCTGTTTAATAATAATAAAAAACTACCTGCAGACTTTAGCTTTATAAATTGATGGAATTGTTTAAACTTGTGTAATGGATTAGAAAGCTATCATGCTTGTGGAAAAGTAGACTTTATGTTGGGTTGCGAAGAATATTCCATAGTAATTCCTTAAAAACATGAAAAGTTTCGTTTGAATCCAACTGGAATCCCATTTCAACGTTTGACTCTACAATGAGAAGGGCATATATAACATAAAAACAAAAGGGTTATTTATTGTGTAGGACACAAAAATTTTGATCGAATTAAACAGGACTGTCTTTTCAACTTTTAATCCTATAAGGTGAAGGGGATATGGTGTGAAAAGTAAAAAAAAAATGGTTGTGTAGCACAAGTAATGCGAAAATATTTTTTGCATCATGCTTGAAAACCAAAATCCTAAAGCAGTGTCGACCATTTTATCCTTAATAACAAATAGGTTGGTCTAGGTGTGTCTTTTTGAGTTATGATAGGTTACTATGGTGAAATAAGGTCATGAAATTCATGAAATTCATGTTTTGTATATAGTTTCAAAAGGTATAAATGGTCATTGGTCATGTGTGTAAGGTCTTGTCAAGGTAAAATTCATAAAATGCGATTGCGTGGGTTAATAGAGTTATTTTATGACACTTGGCACCTTTTTCCTAAGTTCGCAACATTTTCTGTGCAAAACAACCTATTTTTGCTACAAAATTACCTGACAGTTCCGCAAAAAATCTTCCCTCCCACTAACTTAAAGCGTTACGGACTCTGGTTTTTCTTCTAACGACGGGTTAATCAATATCCTATCATCATTTTAGGGGTCAGAAATCCTTTTGTGATCATGGTACATTACAGTTATGAGTCATCTTATGTCATATTTCATGTGTGGTAATCATCACACCTTTCATCATTTCGTTTTCCCTCTCATCTTTATTTCCTAATTTAGCCTTACCTCATTAAAAAAAAACACTTTTCCTTTCATCCTTGTAAGTTGTTTGATATTTTTTCCAGCAGTCTTCACTTTTGTTTCTTGTCTAGTTGTTGTATTAGGCTAGCTATTACCTTTGTCAAGCAAGGTGCTTGTTGTCTTAGATAATTTTGCAGGTGTCAAAGTTTGAAGTTGGTCAGCGTTGTATTAGAGGACATGGCTTCACATAAAAATCCAAACAAAGGTGCCTCTGTAGTCAGATACGAGCCCATGGACATGAAGCTGGTCGTGGAAGATCCTAGCTTTTCACAAGCTTTCATAAATGCAGGTTGTTTGAGGTTTTGCCAAAAACTGCAGGGATATCATGCACATGTGTCCAAGGATTTTGATGTCAAATTCATTGGTACAAATTCAAACGTGGGCATATTAATTTTTATTGTTTCTCCTGAGACCATTGCACATGCAACTAAAATTCTGAGGTCTAGAGAAGAGTGGTTCAAAGCAACAAAATTCAAGCTTCAAAACCATGATGAATTGATGAAGCAGGAGCATATAGGCATTGACATGACCTCAAGCATACCCAGGATTTACCTCAAGGAAAACTACTCAAAGCTTCTGATGGTAATTCAAAAATATTTTACTTGTGAAGGTTGATTTCACATGATATAACAATATCATTTCAGACGGTTACTTCATTTCACAGGTAAACAACTTCTTGATCTTCCATTCTTTATGTTCAGAAGTTTAGGCAAGATGGCTGATAAGGTACAAGCCAAACCTAAGAGCAGTGATACTTCCATTTTTCATCATGGTTTAATCAAATTGTTAGTTATGGAGGAGTTGAAGAAGTTGAATAGGGATTGGGCTACTTTCCTGTTTTTGAGTGGATATGAGGTAGATGTTCTCACTCCAATAAATACACCTAAGTCGAAGAAAAACACTCCCAAGAAGGACAAAGGACCAAGAGCTGAAATAGATATTGAACCTGAGGTAGAGGTACAACCCATGGTGGAGCCAATGGAGGTGGAGATTGATCAATTGCAGAAGACAGTGGTACCTCGACAAACCCCTACCAGCAGAAAACTAAAAATTGATACAAGAGCTCATAGAAGAGTCACTAGAAGTCAAATACAAGGGAAAGGAAAACTTGAAAACATCTTGCAAGAAATTGATATTGAAGAAACCCCTGTTGTAAAGCCTGTAGAGGTTAACGAAACAAAATCAAGAAGAAGGGTCTTACATCAAAGAAGCTATATTTTTCCAGTGAAGATTCAGGATTTGTCTTTAAACCTAGGAAACCACTCATTAGGTCACAACTATCAAGTAAAATCTGATAAATTTCATAAAGAAACAAAAAAGAAGAAGAAAGCAATAAGGGAATAAATCATAGAGCTATCCCTAGTTGAAGCATAAGTGATCAAGACAAGGAAAGGTAAAGAAAAATTTCAAGAAAAGTCTAAAGTGGAGATTCTAAAAGAAAAATTTAAGGAAGCCAGAGAAGAAGTTTTAGAAACTAAACTGGAGTTAGATGACTTTAAACAATAAAGGAAGGAGCTCACAGACTTCAAAAAGGAAGTGAGCAAACAAATTGATTTTTATGATGAAGTTACAGAAAGGTCAAGGAAGATGCTGAGAAGAACATTACCACTGCACAGGATGATAAAACATACCTTGAGGAGAAACATGTGGTTGCAGTCAGAGAGGAGGAAGCTAAAAGACCAAGTCAAAGAATTAGAAATCCAAATGGAGATGGTGCAAACAAAATTTAATAAAAAGGGTTTCAATATGGTTGTAGTGGATGACCCTGCTACCCCTTGAAAAATGGTAAAAAACATTTTTTGGCCAATTTTGTCTTAGCATACTCTATCAGATCAGTTACAGAGCTGTGAACATGTTTTTTGGAGGTAAAGAGTGAAAATTTCAAAATCTCGAAAATATAGGCTTATCTCCTAATAGGTTTACTCAAATGTCAAGTGAAGACACATGTTGGATGCAGAATTAAATTTCCAATCTAATGAGTACTCGCTCTGCATACTTTTAAGTAGACCCATATCGAAAAAAATTGAAAATACATGGAAGAAAAATCTAAATTTCAAATGAAGTTACTTGTTGGATACATAATTAAATTATACATCCAACGAGTGCCCACTCAACATACTTGTGAGTAGACACACATTGAAAAAAATTGAAAAGACATTCATGCATTTTCATTTTTTTTTAAATGTGGGTCTACTCATAAGTGTGCAAAGTGGGTACTCGTTGGATGTGGAATTTACTTTTGCATCCAATGGGCACCTTCACTTGACATTTGGGTAAACCTATAAGGAGATAAGCCAAAAATACAATAAAAATAAGTATTTTCCTTTCTTTTTCTTTAAAAATTCACCTCTTATTTTATTATTTGAACTATTTTTTTATTAGTTTCCTTAAGAGGCCCATTTTAGACCTCAAAATTCCCCTAATGAGTGGCACTTCATGTCACATAATTGGAGTGTGGGACTACTTTACTAGTATGAAGGAGCACATTGTAACAACCCTAGTGAAAATTCCATGTAATAAAAGTTAATAAAGGAAAAATAATAACCATGGTCATGGGACACGTATTCCAAGTTGAATGTTGGGAAAAAAATCCTAGCGTGGGTGTTCATATGGTTTATTATGGCTATGGAAATTTGCAAAGGCAATGGCTAAAGCTTTGGAAAGACAAAGTGGCATTTACTTATGAAAATAATGGAAAATAGGAGAAAATGAATGTGAAAGGTCACTGATTGCATGTGAGGAGGAAAACGAAAGAAAATAATGGAAAATTTAAGAGAATAGAGGCCTCATTAATGTTAGGTCCCCATAATTTGTTAGATTGGCAAGACCAAATACACAGGGGTAACATCAAACCAGTCTTTGGAGTTCTAGGACCTAGCCTTCCTAGACTCAGAGAGGGATCTCTCTATGTTTGTGTGAAAGATGTAACTTGATAGCTTTTAGGGTTTTGATTTTAGGCTAGTTATAGGGATTAGGGCTTGCTTGTTTGTTTGTTTGGTTGGATAGGTTGTCACAAAGAATAGGTAGAGTAAGGGAGAATTAGTCCATTGGGTTATGGAGTCGGAAAAGGTTTTGAAGAGTTCAAAAATAGATCAAGGGTGCTTCGGAGGGCAAGTATAACAAAGCTAAATGGATCTTCAAGGCTCAGGTGAGTGGAGTGAACAATAAATTGTGAACAAAGTAGGTGCAAAGGGAAATTAAGGATCCTTTGTCAAATAATACAACAAGAAATGCCTCTAAGAATACTATGCATGAAGACAAAACCAAAGAAATGGCATACCATACTTCTTTGACCAAACCCTAGCAAGCAAACATCAAGAGAACAATCTAGTAAACCCTAGAGAGCAAGGAACTCCTAACCTCTCTAGCTATCTACCTTCAGAGAAAGAAAAAATGCAAGATAAAAATAGTGATGATCAAGAAGTAGGGAACTCCTAATATTTCTTATTCAAAATACAAGGAAATTCAAAACAACCATTTAAGATGAACAGAAGGGCATGGAAAATCATAAAACTCTTCAGTTTAAATCCTAACTAGAAATACTTCGAAGTAAAGACCTCAAAAACAATGTTTAAAGTGATTCCAAAGGGCATGGCTAACCATAAACCTCTTTGGAACTGACTCCATTGAATCATTCTTGAGATAAACAAGCTGAGTGGGTTTAGAGAACAATTAAGAATTCTCTAAATTGACCTAGCAGAGGAAAACATGAAAGCAAGAGAAGTAGACAGACTTAATGAGCCTTTGACAACATACCTTCAACTAAAATTTTTGTTCTAATGCAAGGGAAAGGTGAAACAAGATGTAAAATAGAAGATGAAAATTAAAAAATGAGAAGGACATCACCATTAGCCATGTTCATGAATCCCGCAAAGTGCTTGGCTCCATTTTTATTCAGTCCAAGAGAAATAGAAGGCCCCAAAGTCAAAAATTCCTTACAACTTAGAGCCTATGCTTAGTTCAGCAAGTAATCAACCAACAACCAACCAACCACTAAAATGAGACCTCAATTATGTATTTAACAAGAAAGGAGGACCAAAACCCTAACTAGGGTTTCCAAAATATCACAAATGCACCATGAATGCAATTTTTGTCCATTAAGACCATGCAAGGCCCAAGGCACAAAATATCTAAGCTAATAAATGAAAAATAACTTCTAACATATAAATTTGGAGTGATTTGCCCAAAAACCTCAAAATATCTATTTGCAATAAATTTGTGTCTTTTGTTGACTTTTGCAGGCAAGGGTGCAACAGTGAGGTCCAAGGGCACAACGTCTGCACTGGAAAAATGGGTCACCTTGCAGCTAAGTTTTGAAGGCCTTCCCGATGTCGGAATGAGCTCTGTGATAGCTCGCTGGAAAGCCTGTCAAGTATAATTTCCAAAAATACCTTTTTTATTATTATTGTACTTCATTTACCTGTTAAAAAACAAAAAATCCCAAGGCTGCTAAGGGCGCAACGCCAACCCTGAAAACACGGTAGAAAGGTGAAATGTTTCATGTTTTTGGCCCTTTTGGAGGACCAATATTGCTCCAAATGAGATGCAATTTGGTGAGTGTGATGTGCTTGGCCTAAGGAACCCAAAATTGTAAATTTTTCCTTCAATGGATGCCCCAAGAAAAAGCACAGCGCCAAGGGTGCTGCACCCTTGGCACTTTAAATTAGTCAAAAACCAAACTTTACAAAAACTTGCCAAAATTTGAAATTGTCTTCTTCATGGTGTTCAGGATGCTTGTAGGTATAGATCAACCAAATTTTCAAGGTTTTATTTGTCTTTTAGCCTCATTGGTTCCATCATATCTTTGATAGGCCTTATTTCCCTTACTGCTCTTTTCTCACTGATATTTTCCTTACTGATTGATTTTTCTTTGTTTGATTCTTCATTGTTGTTTGCCTCATCGTTGTGAGCCTCACTGTGATTTTTATCGTTATTATCAGCCTTACTGCCTTTAGACCCAATTCCATCTTGGCTCATTTCCTTGCTACCATGTTCTTCATTTCTGAATGCTCTGATGGTCTTGTAATGCAACAATGATCTGTTTGAAGTGTGGAATGAGTTTGTATAGACTTATGAGTTGATATTAATCTTGACAAACCCATTTTCCACTTTTACAAGTCCTTCTTCCTTTCACTGATATTATTTATGCCTTTTTGCTGTTTGATTTGCATGATGGCTTCACCTTGGCAAACCTTGAGATGATTGCACACAACAACTCCTTCAAAATATTCATTTGTTGTCATCATGGAGTCTAATTCCTCATTTCATCTCCTCCAGTCACCTCTGATTGCATGTGCCTGAAAACACTAACTTTGACCTTTCTTGCTTGTAGTTTGCTGAGATCACTAACTTTTTCTTTTTTCTGATCCTAGAGACTTCACATGGTTACTTTGACACTTATGTGATGATTTTGCACACAATAGCAGCTTCACTTTCTTGATCATTCCTTTGCTACTAATTCTCTGAATTTTTGTTTTGTAGGTTTTCTTTGAGTCATAAAGTTGGCTTCTCTGGCTTATTGATGTCCTTTAACACCTTCACTTAGCAGGTGTCACAAAAACATTCGAAGAGGCTCTTCCTTTTGGTCATTGAAGCATGTTAGTTTCACCTTTGACAAACTTATGAATTCAAACACAAAGAAGCATCTTCAAAATCCGTTCTATTTATCACTGATACTCTTTGAGGAAGACAAAGTAAATGGAAAAAACAGTGACTTCAAGATTGTAGCCTAGGGTTTCTTCTAAGGGCTTCATTACCATTCATTTAAATGATGAAAAAACGTTTGAAGGATGGGTGGATAACTTGTACTTACCACTTAATATGTTTGGAGGACCCTTAGGAATAATTTGGAAGCTTTTGTGGTGATTTGAGTTGTTAGAGTGCTTAGAAGCTCTTCCTGGCTAAGGGCGTAATGCCAACTCCTGAGCACACAACACCAATTTGCAGAGGGCATTTAGAGGCCTTCTCGGTGTCCAAATTGGGCCCAAGATAGTTTTTTGGAAATATTATCTTGTATAATTTCCAAATATACATTTTGTTTGATGATTGGAGTTGATTTGACCTATCAAAAGTTGATTCTCCCAAGACTGATCGAAAAATTCTAAATGATGGTGCATAAATGCAGAGTTCTGGTGCAGGAAAATTTTGGAGGTCTTCCCCAACTCCAAATTTAGCTCATGATAACTCATTGGAAATATTTTCCAGTCTATTTATCTTTTGACCCATCAAGAAAGTCCTTTGGACACTCCAGTTATGAGAAAACCTGATTTTCCCAAGGCCACTCCAGAAGTGTAGCAATTCTCCTGTGACACCTGTAGTTTTGAAATTTCTCCCAAACCATGATACCTGTGTAAAATATGATGGATGGATTTCTTCTTGGACCTATTATGGACAAAAACCTCTCTTACTTTTGTCAAATTCATCTTTGTTTGGTCAGAAACATAGTTTGAAGAAAAACTGGCCCTAGGTGTGGCACATGATTTGTCCTTTGGAATGACTTCTTGGAAAATTATGGAGGCATGATAAAATTTCTCTTGAATTATGACACTTCACCTTGAGAACCCTAGGAGGACTATACATAGTAGCAGCCTCTTCAAAAACCTTGTGTAATTCCCATCATGAAACTTAGCTTAACCTTTGTATCTTTTTGCTTGTGATCTGCAGGAGTTATGAATTTTGCTCTTCTTCTGATCCTAGAGGCATGATAGAACGATTTTGACACTTTGGGGCTCAAAACACAAGACAAAATCTTTAAGAAATTTTTGTGGTTTCCATTATAATATTTAAACTTGTCCTTTTTACCTTGGCTAGCAATTTGCTGGAGACATTAAATCTATGTTTCCTTTTGATCCTGGAGATCTGACATGTTCATGTTGACACAACAACAACCTTAAAAACCTCCTTTTCTTTCACCTATGGAGATGAAACTCATATTTTTCTCATTTAGACATGGCAAACCCATTTTTACAATTCTGGAATCTGATCACAGTGGTATCTTTAGAATCTTCCTTTGCTGCAAGATGTCTTCATTGAGTAGCAAACCTCCTACCTTACCAAATTTCTGCTGATAGACTTTTCAACACTTCCGCAAAAGTGTCAAGCTTCTCTATTACCTTATGTGCATACTATGAAACTGAAAGATAGTCCTCTTTTGAAATGATGACCTTGGACCATATGAAACCCTAAATGACCTAGTGGGGGGTTTTTTGACCTAGTCTTTGACTGAAAATTGGCTTGGAGTCTTTAAGTGTGAAAATAGAGTATTAACAAAGTGATGTATTGAAGATCCAAAATCCAATGTAATTGATTTATCTAATGAGCCAACAGAGATAGTTTTGAGACCATCAATGCTTGAGGAACCTGGTGAACATGGGAACGGGTAGGCTATAGGTGACCCTAGATGTAAAGTGGGGTTATGGGCAAGGGAAAAACAAAGTGATGAGGTCATAGATAGGACAAAGGATGGAGATGAGTGACATAAGCCCATAAGGAGTCCTTTAGGAGTGACAGGGTGACCATGGAATGGAAAAATGGTAGAATAGTGAAAAATTTTCTATGAGAATAATGAAGGAAGTGAGATTTCTAAAACTCACAATATTCAGGATATTTTTTTGTTAGAAATCTAGAACCAATATTTATTCATCTATAGATAGTAAAAATTACTGATGAATAACAATTAATAAAAAGGTTTATGAGGGTTACTTCATGGCTTTGGATTAGTTCAGTTTTCAAGCTCTCTCTCTATTCTCTCTCTCATACTCTTGGAGACTTAGAGTTTTATTGGATCACTCTAGAGGAGTGTGGCATACTTAGAATTTTGGAGCAAGAAGGAAAAATAAGAGCAAGAAAGCACAAGAGGACATCAGGATCAATAGCTACAATGAGTTTTTCTTGCAGGTACTGATTTGCATGTATGTTTTCTTCACTATTTTTGGCATGCATGGCATATGCATGTGGTCTATTGGTCATGATCTATCATTGGCATGGAGGATTTCCTGGATTGACAGTGGTTTTTCCTAGACTTTCTATTTCCTAGGTAGCCATGGTGTTGTGGTTCATTTTACTTTTATTTTCTTATGGATTCTCATGTTCCTTTAGTTGTGGGTTGAGTTACTAGTTCCTAGAGCCTTGGTTGAACAAACGCGATGGAGCCCTGTAATAGCTTGGGTTGAGTTACTAGTCCTAGAGCTTTGGTTGGACAAACGATTTGGAGCCCTTGGTGGGTTGAGTTACTAGTCATGAGCCTTGATTGGACAAATGCTTTGAATCTTGGCAACATCTATGAGTTGAGTTACTATTCCTCGAGATTTCGTTAGAAAAAATGCTCTGGAGCCCTGGACAACTTGGGTAGAGAACGATTTGGTGATGGTTTGTGATGTTTGACCATGAGGTGGAATAACTAGTGGAGGGTTGAGGTAGTTTAGCCTTTGGGATCCTTGGTTTGGTTTTGATTGATTTTTTATGTGAGATATCACATGCATGCTTGGAATATGGAAAAGGGGTGACTAGTTGAAAGAGAGATTTGGTTCAACCATGTCTATTGTTGGGTGGTATGTGGAATTCCTAGACCTGGTTGCATTTTGATTATGGAAATAAGAGCTATTTTCCTCTTGTATTGATGGGTAAATATGCTTGTTATTATGTGGCTTATATGGTTGTTCTATGCTTGTCATTTATATTGTTTATATTATGGTTATGAATATGTTCTATGACAGCGATGATGCCTGGCTCTCATCATGTTTTGATTTGTATATGAATGAAAAATGAATTCATGACCGACCTAATAGATGATAATGTAGCTAATGTGATGAGGCATCAATGCATCTTAGCAATTCTCAGATAAGTATAAGACCCCTATGATCATATTTGTTGTTTAAACTTGTAGATTACATATTTTTCACATGGTTGATGAAATTTTTGTCATGGCTAGTAGGGTTCCAGTCAAGTCCTTTTTCAATTAATTGACTTTTTATCATTATTTCAATGTTATTTTTCATTCTTAGAAGTGTCATGGAGTTTTGGGAAGTAACCTAGGTCGTATCCCTGAAATTTAGCCTTAAATCCCATAGTCGTTAGCACAATGCTGGCAGAAAAAGGTTGCAATCGCACTCATGTATGATCATGGGAGTGACTGGGGCTCTCAGTCGCTTGGAGGGATTAGCAAGGGAGAGGCTAGGGAATTAATGCAGCAAAAATTTAGTTTGTCTTAGGGGCTAGTCTTCTGGAAGGCTTGGATGGCTCCTAGGGGTTTTGTTGCAGGTTTAGAAGGTTTGTTTTGTTGTGTTCCATCGGTTCCACTTATTTAACTGACACATATGAATTTGAATCATATAATGGTAACTCTTTGTCACATGTTTACCCCGGTTAGTCAGTTACTTGGGTGGATGTGGGAGGAGGGTGTTATAGAGTGGTATTAGAGCATGGTTCACCCCTCATACTGGATGGGTGGTGTATTGGTCATGCATTAATTTCAGTTTCATATGTGTTCCTTATTCTTGTGGTCTATGTGCATGTTGCATATGCAAGGTGTTGGTCATGGTTGAAATGGTTATGCCATGTGAAAATGGAAGGGGTTGTTTTGGAATGTGTCATCATGGGTGTATGATTGGTTATGCATTGTTTATGCATGTCAAGTGCTTATGTTTTGTTAAGTGTACAATGGTATGGTTGTTATTTTCATGCACAAGGTCACAATATGTGATTGATATGGTCGTGCATTGATTAATGGACTATGGTTGGAATGATGTTTATGTGTTGTTTTATCTATATATTTACATGTTTTTATGATTATGTTTATACATGTATTGCAGGAGATATCCTCCCTGAATGATGTAAGATACGTTGGTTTGTTTATGATTTGGTTTAGTTGACATAGTATGCCTTACAGGAAAGAGATCAAAGATGACCAGCAAGATTGTAGACTACAAATATTCTCCCTATGAGTCACATGAGCAGTGTGGTATTGGGAATTATTCTGACTTAGCAGAAACATTGAGGAGTTTGAAGGAATAACGAAGGAGTTGAAAAGAAGACAATTATAGAATCATGTAGTCATGGGAGAAACATGCAAAAGTCAATGCGGTAATTCTTCAGAGTTTGTCAGAATTATAGAGACAAGGACCACTTATGATCAGCTATGGACAGGAGGATGGAACTAATGGGGCATATGAACATAGGTATCATGGTGGTCACATGTAATATAGCGATGACACTAATAGGGATGGTAGGTTCTTGGACACACCAGATAGGAGGAGTGATGGATACATGTACTATTCTAGTTCTGGTTTTGATAGATATCATGATCATCATCATTATCATCCTTACAAGAGGAGTGGCAGGGGATATTTTTCAGATGAGTTTAAGAAAGAAAAGCCACCTACATTTGATGGAGAGATGAAGAAATCATAGGATTCATAAGCATGGTTTTTTGGAATGAATAAGTTCTTCAAGTTACATGATTACTCAGAGAACATGTAGGCCAAAATAACTACATTCAATATTAAAGGTAAAGCAGATATCTGGTGGGAAGATGTAAAGAACTTCAGAGATATTTACAAGGAGGAATTGACTTGGAGTGAATTTGAGAGACAATTCAGGAAGAAGTATCTATCAGAGAGATACTATGATGACAGGGAAAAATATTTTATTAGCTAAGGATGGGCTCTATGACTGATGAGGAGTACACTAGTAGATTTCTGGAGTTTTTGAGGTATGTGCCTTACCTCAAGGAGGATAAGGCTAAGATTCAGAGATTCATCAGTGGGTTGTTGATAGAATTCAAGGACAAGATTGGGTTTTATGAGCCTAGATCAGTGGAGGAGGCCATCTGAAAACTAAAGCATTGTTATGAGCAATCAAAGCACATATCTGAGACTAAGTAGGACTGGAAGGGTAATGATAAGAATAAAGGAAAATGGGAAAAGAAGCGAGAAAGACCTCAGGATACAGGTAATAAAGAGAATGCCGCACCACCTAAGAAGTTGAATACATCTGGCAAAGGACAGGGACTTCGGTCTGAGGAGCAGAATAATAGTGAAAATAGGGATCTCGTGTAGTGTTGGAATTGTGGAGGAGATCATCGTAGGAGAGATTGTCCACAAAATCTAGGTGGTAGACCACATATATACAATGTTCAAGAGGTACATACAATGGAATATTTTGTACAAAGTATTCATATTATCTATTCATCTCTAGATAACAGGCAGGTAGATCATCAGGAATCTATCATTGAGATCGAAAATAAGCTTTATAATCAAATTGTTTCTATTTTGATTGACCTTGGATCTACTTATATCTATGTTAATCATAACTTGGTGGATAAGTGTGGTTTGAATAAAGAAGTGCATGCATATTCTTGGTTAGTGTAGTTGCCTACAAGTACCAAGAAGAGAGTTCATCATTGGGTAAGAGTTTGTGCATTTGAGTTGAATGGTATGTCTACATCAACACATATGAATTTATTGTCATTGGGACCGTATAACATGCTTCTAGGTATGGACTGGTTGTATATTCATAGGACCAAGGTGGATTTTTATGACAAGGCTATTGAGTGCTTGGATAACAACGAGGAACAAAGAGTCTTAGGAGGTAAGAAGAAAGCAACATCGGTTAGGATGGTGACAACTATGCAGGATAAGTGTAGTCGCATGAAAGGGTGTGTGTTATTTGCAGTACACATTTCTAGTGACAAAGGTAAGGAAGTTGAGGATGTGGATGTGTTAAGAAAGTACCCAATTCTACAATAGTTTCAGGATGTATTTCCCACAGAGATTTCATATTTTCCACCTCAAACAGAAGTATACTTTTCTATGGAGTTGGTACCAGGGGAAACGCAAAAATTTAAGGCACCTTACAGGATGAGCACACCAGAGTTGGTAGATTTGAAGTTGCAGTTGAAGGAAATTTTGGAAAAGGGATACATTAGGCCAAGTGTATCACCTTGGGGTGCACTGATATTGTTTGTGAAGAATAAAGATGGTACTCTCAGCTAATGCATTGATTATAGGTATTTGAAAAAGGTGACCATCAAGAACATGTATTTATTACTGAGGATTGATGATTTTTTCGATCAGTTCAAGGGAGGAGAATTGTTCTCGAAGATTGATCTAAGATCAGGATATCATCAGGTACACATTAAAGAAGATGACTTTCACAATATAGCTTTCTGGACCAGGTACGAAAAATATGAGTTTTTTGTAGTTCCAATTGGTTTGACTAATGCTCCAACTACTTTTATGTGTTTGATGAATAGTGTGTTACATCCTTATTTGGAAAATTTTGTTATTGTGTTCATTGATGATATATTAGAATATTCTAAAAATGAATAAGAACATGCTAAACATTTAGAAGCAATGTTGATATTTCTAGGAGAGCATCAATTGTATGTTAAGCTTAGCAAATGAAATTTCTTTTAGACATAGGCACACTACTTGGGGCATGTGGTCTCCAAGGAAGGTATAACAGTAGATCTAGAAAAGATAAGAGCTATCGTGGAGTGGGAATCTCCTAGGAATGTGGATGAGGCAAGGTCCTTTATATGGTTAGTAGGTTATTACAGGAGGTTCATCATGAAATTATCACATATTACTTATCCTATCACGTCATTGCAAATTAAAGGTAAGAATTATGAATGGACAGAGGAACTGCAACCAATTTTGAGTAGTTAAAGCAGTTGTTGACACATGATCCAGTGTTAAAGATCGCAGATCTGGAAAAATGGTTTGTGGCATGTACTTATGCTTGCAAATTAGGGGTTGGTGGAGTCCTTATGTAGGAAGGGCAGGTGGTATGTTATGAGTCATAGAAAATAAATGAGAAGGATCATAACTATTTGACACATGATCTTGATTTGGTAGCATTGAAGATGTGGAGGCATTATCTTCTAGGCAGACAAATTTTATTGATGAGTGATCATAGTGGACTGTGGTATCTATTTGACCAAACGAATCTAAATGCCAGGAAAGCTAGCTGGTTGACCACGATTAGCGAGTTTGACCTTGAGATTGGGTACATTAAAGGTAAAGAGAACGAGCTTGCATATGCTCTTATTAGGTGGATATAGGTTAATCATATAGTAGCTATGATTTCCTATGGGATAGATATATAGGATAGTATCTTGCAGGTAGGTTAGTAGGATGTCAAGTATATGGAGCTTAGGCATAGATTGCAGCAGAGTAAAGGTACATGTACATGTACAGGTACATGTAGTAGCATAGGTGTAGGTACATGTAGTGGTTTAGGTGTAGGTACAGGTGCATAAGATGTGGATTATCATCTCACAACATATGGCTTAATCAGGTTTAGATACAAGATATATGTGCCTAACAACAGTGAACTCAAGAAGGTTATCTTGAGGGAGTTTCATGTGAGACCGTATTCAGGTCACCCAGGCCACCAGAAGATGCTAAAAGCAGTGAAGAATTTTTACTATTTCCCAAATTTGAAGAGAGACGTAGCAAATTTTGTGGCTAGGTGCTTGGATTTTCAACAAGCAAAAGCAAAGTGTAAGAATCTAGGTGGACTACTACACTCGATTTTGATTCCAGAGTGGAAATGGGAGGTAATTTCCATGGACTTTATCACAGGTTTACTGAGGAAATCTAGACAAAATGATTCCATCATGGTTGTGGTGGACACATTGACGAAGGTAGTGCACTTCATTCCAATGAAGTCTACATACTAAGAGAATGATGTAGAATAGGTATTCATCAGGGATGTGGTCAGATTTCATGGTGTTCCGTAGAAGATTGTGTCAGAGAGAGATTTGAAGTTCACTTCCAATTTTTGGAACGCTTTTTTTGTAGGTTTGGGCACAGATTTATCCTTCAATACAGTTTATCATCCACAGACATATGGACAGACAGAGAGGGTCAATAAGATATTGGAGGATGCATGTGATGCATCAGCCAAAAAAGTGGGAAGGATATCTTCCACTGGTAGAGTTTTCTTACAATAATGGGTATCAGGAATCTTTGAGGATGAGTTTGTTTGAGGCATTGTATGGGCGAAGTTGCAATACCCCCATAAGTTGGAGTGATATAGTTAATAGGGTGTTTATTGGACCGTACATGTTGGCAGAAATGGAACATGAAATGCAGGTAATCAAGAAGAATCTAAAGGCAACACATGATAGACATAAAATATATGCAGATTAGAACATGTTGTTTAAGGAGTTTTAGGTTAGGGAACATGTGTACTTATGTGTCAAGCCCAAGAACAAATCCTTGCGGATTGGATCATGTGCCAATTTGGCACCTCGATTTTGTGTACCTTTCAATATTCTTGAGAGGATTGGACCAATAGCCTATTGAATTGCATTGCCTTCGACAATGAAAGTCCATGATGTTTTCCATGTGTCATTGCTTAAGAAGTATGTTAAACATGTTGGGCATGTGATTGAATTGTTTGTATTGCAGGTGGATCCAAAAGAAGAATTCGAGTCGGAACCTTAGTGCATTTTCAGAGAAATATGCTCATGCTCCGGAACCGAGAAATTGAGTAGGTTAAAGTGAAGTGGAAGCAGTTTGGGCCTGATGAAGCTACATGGGAGATGGAAGATCAGATGCGGGCTATATATCCTTCCTTATTCGTTGGTCGAGTGAATGTTTTGGAGTGTGTTTTGGTATATGTACATATGTATATGGATGTAAATAATTCCATGAGCTAGTTTATAAAGCTCCAATAAGCAGTATGGGTTTCATGTCATTACGATGTTATGCTTTTCATGTTGTCATGCTTGTTTACTTCTCAACAGGTTGATCAGTGTAAATATTGTAACGAGCTAAGTTATAAAGCTTTATGGGCGACATGTTTTCCTTATAGAAGTCTTGTTTGTTGTAGATGTCGTTGAACACCGAGGATGGTGTTCCCCTAAGGGGGAGGGTTCTGTAACAACCCTTGTGAAAATTCCATGTAATAATTGTTAATAAAGGAAAAATAATAACCAATGTCATGGGACACATATTCCAAGTTGAATTTTGGGAAAAACATCCTAGTGTGGGTGTTCATATGGTTTATTATGCTATGGAAATTGGAAAAGGCAATGGCTAAGGCTTTAGAAAGGAAAAATGGAATTTATTGGCATTTACTTATGAAAATAATGGAAAATAGGAGAAAATGAAATTGAAAGCTCACAGGTTGCATGTGAGGATGAAAATGAAGGAAAATAATGGAAAATTGAAGAAAATATAGGCCTCCTTGATAAAAAATATTTTGAGGATCAGTTCATGGCTTTGGATTAGTTCAATTTTGGAGCTCTCTCTCTATTCTCCTTCTCATACTCTTGGACGGTTAGATTTTTCTTGGAGTACTCTTGGAGGAGTGTGCCATACTTGGAATTTTGGAGCAAGAAGGAAAAGGAAGAGCAGGAAATCACAAGAGGACATCGATATCAACAACTACAATGGGTTTTTCTTGCAAGTACCGAGTTGAATGTATGTTTTCTTCACTATTTTTGGCATGCATGGCATATCCATGTGGTCTCTTGGTCATGATATGTAATTGGCATGGAGGATTACCTGGATTAACAATGATTTTCCCTAGCGTTTCCATTTCTTGGGTAGTCATGGTGTTGTGGGTTCATTTTCCTTTTGTTTTCTGGTTGGTTCTCATGTTCCTTTAACTGTGGGTTGAGTTACTAGTTCCTAGAGCCTTGGTTGGAAAAACACTCTGGAGCCCTGTAACAGCTTGGGTTGATTTACTAGTCCTGGAGCATTGGCTGGAAAAACTCTTTGGAGCCCTTGGTGGGCTGAGTTACTAGTCTTGGAGCCTTGGTTATAAAATGCTCTGGAGCCCGACAACAATTGTGGGTTCAGTTACTAGTCTTAGAGCCTTGGTTGGAACAAATTCTCTAGAGCCATATAAAATAGAGACCGTTCTAGTAATGGTTTATGATGTCCGGCTGTGAGGTGAGATCACTGGTGGAGGGTTGAGGTAGTTTTGCCTCTGGGAGCCCTCGTTTGGTTCTGATTGATTTGTTTTATGAGATCCCCCATTCATGCTTGGAATATGGCATGAGGGTGCCTGGATGAAAGAGAGATTTGTTTCATCCATATATATGGTTAGGTAGTATGTGGAAGTCCCAAATTTTTTTGCATTTTTCTTATGGAAATAAGAGCTCTTTTTCTCTTGTATTGATGGGTAAATACGATTGTTATTATGTGGCTTATATGGTTGTTCTATGCTTGTCATTTCTCTTGTTTATATGTTGGCTATGAATATGTTCTATGATAGTGATGATGTATGGCTCTCATCATGTTTTGATTTGCAGATGAATGGACAATGAATATATGAACTAATAGATGATAATGTAGCTAATGTAATGAGGCATCAATGCTTCTTATCAATTCTCAGATAAGTATGATACCCCTGTGCTCATATTTGTTGTTTAAACCTATAGATTACATATTTGTAACATGTTTGACGAAATTTTTTTCATAGCTAGTAGGGGTTTAGTCAAGTCATTGTTCAATTTATTGCATTTGTATCATTATTTCACCGTTATCTTTCATTCCTGAAAATTTCATTGAGTTTTGGGTAGTGGCCTAGGTCCTAGCCCTGAAATTTAGCCTTAACTCCTGAAGTCATTTTCACAACATTGGAAAAAAAAGGCTGCAGTCACACTTATGCAGGCTCATAGGAGCGACTTGGGCTCTCAGTCACTTGGAGGGCTTGGAAAGGGAGCGACTGGGGAATTAATGCAGCAAAAAGTTAATCTATCTCAGGGGCTAGTCACTTGGAAGGCTTGAATGGCTCTTGGGGTTCTATTGTAGGTGTAGAAGGTTTGTGTTGTTGTGTTTTGTCGGTTCCACTTCCTTAACTGACACATAGGGAGTTTAATCATATCATAGTAACTCTTCATCACATGTTTACCCCGATTGGCTGGTTAATTTGGTAGATGTAGGAGGAGTGTGTTACACACAGTTTGGACTTCCACATTGAACTTGATGACAATGTTAAGTACATTCCAACAAGCAGTGAAACTGTTAAGGTTTAGGGGGATTCCATGAAGTGTCTACTGGTGAAGGATGTGTTGTACGTTCCAGAATTGGAAAATAATCTGATTTATTTTTCATCCTTGGAAGACAACGGTTATGTTGTGTCTTTCTGAGATGAAAAGGTGTATATTTTCAGCTCAGGAAAGGTTCTTGGGGATTGCATCTATTATTCACAATGATACATATTTATATTACATTGGAGTGACCCTTGGATTCCATATTCCAAGGTCTCTTGGCTCCCTTTGACCGTTCACCTTCCACACCAACCCTTAGAGGATTAGGTGTCCAAAATTCTCCCCATTAATCCGAATGGGTACGTATGAGTCCAAGAAGAGAGTTGTAATACAAAACATGAAAAATATGCATGGCAGCACTAGGTTGAATGTGCTCTCTGAAATGTTGGCATAAGGAGGTGGTTTAAGGATGACCACCAACACTGGAACGCTTAGTGTAGTTCCCAGAACTCTTCCAAATCTCGCAAGAAGATGAGGGCTTTTGCTAGAGGAAGTGCTCCTAATGTTTTGAAGAGGGAGACCTTCAACTTGGAAAAAGGGAGGTCTGCAAACCGCATAAAATAGGGAGAACCTCAACCTACGATGGTTTAAGGATGAGCACCAACTCTGTAATTCTTAATTAAATTCTTGGAACTCTTCCAAAAATAGCAAGAAGCTGAAGTCTTCTGCTGGAGGAAGTGTCCCAAGTTCTTTGAAGAGGGATAAACTCAACCTTGCATAGATGGTTTAATTTTTACCACCAACGAATGCCATGATCATAGGCATATATGTCTCTGGATACAACTTTGAATTTGGTATGGCAAGTTATGACAAGTTGTGGCTTAGGCTCGCTTGACGTGGCTTTGAAACTTGTAGATGACCATCATTTCCCCCCTGTTAGATACAAGGTCAGATGATGGTGAAAAATCAACTCCAAGGTATTTTAATATTCTAGAAGAGATTTTGACATATAAATAAAACATATTCTTAGTTGTTGATTCCCATTGCCAATGAGTGATCCATCCAAGATGAATATTTTTTCTTGCAGAAGGCTTGTTTATGAAGCATTTGTTTGAAGAATGAGTGTTTTTAAGACAATGCTTACATGGATGAAGATCAAAACAATGATATTTCATATGGCCAACTTGATCACAATGTTGGCATATAATAATCTGTTGCAGTTGCTGTGGAAGAGAAGTATCTGAAACAACTAAAGGTGAGTTGTCATAAAGAAATCGAGCACTCTAAAAGTGAATGGGATTGGAATAATGTGGAATATGAAAGGACACATCCTTTTCATTTTCAAGACTAGTTTTGTGCTTGTTATGGACACGCTCTTGCCAAGGTCTGATGATGAGCTTGGGAAGTGGAACCTGAACTTTTGCATCTGCATGAAAATCTGCTCTTGAAATGGGAATTGAATGTGAATCAAACTCAAACTTACTGATTTCATCACTTGCTGGTTGATGATGGGTGTTTGTTTCAACCTTGAAAAAAGTATGGTTTTTAACAAAATGAAAAATATTATGTTGAATCTCATCTCGCTGGAACTAATATTCTAGCTACAAAAATTCTATCTGTTCTTGTGTATTTTGCAGAGAGGTTTGAATATCTATGAGAGTGTCTTTGATAACTTTAACTATGCTTTCAAAAGTTGAAATGATTAGAGTTCTTAATAAATATAATAAATTGTCAATTCTGACCATTTTTTCAACAAATGATATGATAAAAAAAAATATACCCACTTGTACTCTCAACACATTAAAAAGAGGAGTATACTCCAAAAATATTATGAACAATCTTCCAGATGCAATAAGTGAAAAAAGCCTTGGTTTCAACCAAAGAAAATGACACCCAAAAATATTTTCAACTCAACAAAGATGTGAGAGGGACATATTACTACCTTTTATAGGTCATGAGATTAAGATGAATTTTCAAACAATAATGACAATAAACTCATAACCAAAAGTTCAAATTTATGAGAAAATACTCACTTAATCACTATTTCCAATATAAATTTGTCTCAAGTGCGTTGGAGATCTAATACCTCTCGAACTAACTCTTTGGAGAAGTGCTCTGGATCATAGTGACTTCAACTGGAGTGGTCATTACATCCCAAATAAAACTTGAGTTCTTGATACATGCAACATGGGTTTTTTAATTAATTTAATATATTTTCCAATAACTGTTTTTATTTTCCTCAAAATACCTAAAAAAATACCAAGATTTGTTGCAATGGAAAAAATGGATCTCCTTCACATCCCTTTGCTAAGGATCCAACATTTACAAAACAAGTTGCTCCATATTTGAAGTAACTAGGAAGCTAGTAGAATGGAACTCCCCATAACCTTGATAAAAAGGGGAGCAACAGAAAAATAATAAATCTTGGAAGCCTGATCCAAAAGAATTAATGACAAAAAGGTCCACAAATCCACCCTTTAAATTTTTGGAAAAAATGTCTGAGACAAAATTGGAATGGATGCCCCCGAAAGAATGGTTCTTGTTGCCATTCCTGGAGCCACCCCTAGAGCCTCAAGAGCACCAACCGAAAGTAGAGATCTGCGCCAAGAAAAAGGATATTCCTTCAAAATAATCAAATCCAACTTGTACAAAACTCGTTTGGTAACAACAAACATGACAATAATTGCTGCAGCGATGAACACTTGCAAATAATTTCTCTTCGCATATGGAGTCTAGATTTTCTCTTTCAATCTGTATATCTGCAACAAAAACATAAATTGTGACAGTGATCCCATTCACACCAGTTGAACCTCTGTGGTGGACTCTAAATTTTCCGCACATTCCAATGCTACCTATATTTAATACCACGGTTAGTATTAACAATCCAAGTATTGGGTGTTGTATCGTAGCTTCGATGATTTCCCCTATTTTGTGTGTATTGCATTAATTTAAAGAGTTTCTTCACGATTGATTTTCTCCTTTACAACTATGTGTTGACTTTCTTAGACTTAGACTCAGAGGATAAAGGCACATAAGTTGGTCCAAGCCAGAGGAAATCTCTGTTTTCATTTCCCCCACCTATTTCCAAAGTTGAATCCAATTATTATTCTTCCTCGATTTTAACCTCTCTTCCTCTGCCAAAGAATAATGATTCATACTTTCCCTCACCCTTGCCCTCACTGAAACCCTAACAGACTGACGTCCCAAAGGTTGATTCTTCTTCATTATTTAGTAGTTTTCCTCCATTGAAGTCGAGATTTGGTTTTTCCTTGCCTCCACCGAAGAAAAAATCTGGCAAACGGGTCTTGGAATAACACCAGATAACACCCACAAACAGGAGTAGAGGTAGTAGCTGAATCCGGGAACCCATAGGTAGGAGCAGAGGTAGTAGTTGAATCCACAGATAGACAAATATGGTTGGGAGCATTAGGGTTTTTTTGGAAGTAAGAGTTATCATGCATTTTGCAGAATTGTAGAGAGATCCCTAGAATAAATTTCGGTGTTACAAACCAAAATTTTTACTGAGAAATGTAGATCTGATGCATCTAGACAGAGTGTGGGGAAGGTGAAATGCTTAAGATTAATCAAATAGATCAAAGTGGCAAATATGTAATCGTAAGAAAGTAGTGCAGCAAGGGAACATGCATGTGCATAGAGAGAAATGTTAGTTTTATTTTTATTTTTTTTCTACTTCTGAATTATGGGCAAAGAATTTAGAGGTGTTGAACTAACATGTATAGAAAGGTCACAAAAACAAGTGGCTCACACTTGAGCAGGGCAGGAGATCACCCGCTCTGATACCATGTTAAACACATGCATGGCATGCACACAAGTTGAAAGATAAACATGAGATTGCATTTATTATTCACAATGATACATATTTGTAGTACATTGGAGTGACCCTTGGATTCCATATTTGAGGGTCTCTTGGACTCCCTTTGACCATTTTTCTTCCACACAAACCCTTAGAAGATTATGTTGGGTGTGGAGCCTGATTTTCATCCTGATTCAGAGATCCTTGTTTTAGCCGGATGTATACCCTAGGAAAACTGTACGCCCCTACAGCGGGGGGGACTTGTCCCCCCCACAGGGATCGGGGGAGCTGACCCCCTTGGCTGGGGGGTCTGGGGGCCAGCAGTCCCTCAGCGGGGGTTTCGAGGGAAGTGCCCCAAAAGCTAAAAACAGATGTAAAATTGACTTGTAAAAGTATAGTAATTTCTAGTCAATCTGGGCCATTCATTATGCGGATGATCTGACGGTAGAAGCTATGTTTAGTTTAGGGATTTTTTCCCTAGAAGGTAACCCTTCAATTTGTATGAGGGTATTGTATTGCGGCTATGTATTTGTATGAGTATTCTCAGAGTGAGAAACAGATAGGGAGACCATGAGAGAGAATAGAGGATATTACAACGGATCTACTGTAGGTTGTGTATCTTAATTTTGCTCGATAATAGAAAGGAAGGACTGGCTGTTCGTGGTGGACGTAACCCAAACTGGGTGAACCACGTATATCTGTGTCTCTCTGGTTTTATGTGTTTTGTGTGCTTGTATTTTCTGCATATTTTATGTGTTTCATTGCTCTGCAATATTTAATTTTCTAACAGATTAGGTGTTGAACAAGAAGGAACAAGTTGCACAGACTTCAGTTCGAGCCAACCAAATCATTTGTGATTAGTAGCAATAGTTGTGACTTGGGTGTGTTGTGGCATAAAATAATGGTTGTTAGGTCCATATGTTACTAGTGTAGTCCCTTATTGTTGTTAGTGTAGCCCTATTATTGTTATTGTTGTACCCATGTAGTCCCCATATTGTTATTATTGTGCCCATAAAACCCCACTATTGTTATTGTTGTGCCATTACATTATTATTGTTAGGTCTGCTAGGATTATATTGTGACCCATTGGACTCCTATATATAGAAAGGAGGTTTTTTCACTTGTATCATCCAAGAAATTTTCATTTATGTAATGTAAATAAGGTTTCCCCCTCAAAGTGGCTGATTTCTAAGGTGTTGATCTCTCTTTTATTCTATTTTTGGAGTTGGTTTCATAACATTTGGTATCATATCTTTGGATTATAGGGTTTTTCTGCTTCAAATAGGTCATCGTGGATTTTTTTGTATAACGTTTTTTCAACGAAGGTTCAGAAGCTAAAAAAGAAATCATTTGCGAATAAATCCTGAGAAAATTCCTGTAAAAATTCCAAATATTGTAGAAATTATACAATATGCATGTATATTACCGGACTCCCCTGATGTAACAAATAAATCCATTGTTAAATACATAATCCTTCTACTCAATTCTTGCGGAAATTAAATCTCCAATTGTAAAACACATATGAAGCAAAATCAATCACACATAACAAGATGTTTTACCGGGAAAGCTTAAAGCTAAAAACCCCAACTATCATATATTATGTATATTAATGGATCATGAAACAATCTCATATATCTCATACAAATCTCAGTTCATAGAGCTCTCAGTCCAATATACAATCGTCTCACGCTCTCTTGCAGAAATTTGCACCTCCATGCATCAATTTCTTGCCTCCACTGCGCAATCCTTGTTGAAGAAGAACCCTGAATGAATTCGACCTTACCTTGCCCTGATTGTACAATACTCATAGGCATCTCCAATGTGTGTGTAGATGCATTTAATTATCCACTATAGTCACAACAGATAGTCCATCTCACCCTTTCACCTATCTCTCCACTGGGTCTTCACTGGATCTGACATGCAAGTAGTTAACTGCTGTATTTGTTTAGTTGCAAGTAAGACATTACTTGTGAATTAATTAACTAATTAATTCACTCATATTTCACTAGTGTATGTTCAATTACAACTAGCACAACTGAGTTTAACTCACTGAACTAAGTTAAACTAAATAACAACTCACAAAACTACTCTTCCAACTCTATTACAACTTGCCACAATTAGTTATAACTAAGTCCTCCATGCATGACTCACCAACCACCCTAGGACTTGCATAATTCCTTCAGCCCACTGATGTGCCACATCTGTTCACTGAAATAAAGTGATCCAAGAGAATAAGTTACTATTTATTATCTGATTATTATTAAGGGATAATAATAATCGATATGCATTCTATTTTTAGATTAGCGATCTATAAATAGACTTCGCCCCATCTTCTAAAAATATAAATTCATCCATAGATCGAATTTGCTCAACCATCTAGAATCAGCATCCTGCTAATTTTAGATTTTTCTCAACATGTCTAAAAATAGACATACACCTAAAAATAGCCTGTGTGGGCCCCACCTAGTTTAGGTGCTTATTTGTTACTAGGATCAAGGATGATGTTTCCGAATGCCTCTTTCACTATTTCTTGTTGCAATCTTCAACACTCCCTCTCAACAAGAAAGGAATGTCTTTGCATGCGCCCTGCAACTCCATGCATCCGCCCTGCAATACTTGCATGCAACACTTTTGAAACTGAATAGCCTCCAAACAACTCAATCAATGCAATTCATCTGTCATCAAAGTCTTATGACTTCTGCTAGCTACTGCACATGTCTTCAGGATCCACTGCGCTGCTGACACCTTCATCCATGCACTATGTGCTTGCTGCCAACTCTAATCTGTGCTCCAGTATCCGACACTGTCACTTTGATCTAACTGCATCAATCCAACTGATCATGCTACTGCTTCTCTGTGGGCTCCTCGTAGCCAAGTTCAATTCATGAGATCCACACCATCTCAATGAATCTTGGCCAGAAATTTCTTCTTAGGATTATCCAAGAATGTCGCCCCACATCTCACCTAGCGGTATAGTTGCATGCACTCCCTCTGGCCATCTGGCATGAAATTTATCTTCATGAGTGGTTGCTCCCACCCCATGATCCTCATCTTGTGGCTGCTCCACATCCCGAGGTTCACCCTTACTTGCATGCAAATACTGCTCCCTCTCAAGCGTAAATTGCATGGCTTTCTCACACTTCCCAATAGTAGGAAGCTTAGAATAAATCCCATCTACTTCAAGTCTGTAGAGATTATTAAATTGAATCCCAACCTTCTTGGATTTCCTTGTTGCTTTGTGTCACAGGAACACTTTTCCTTCACTAAGGACAACATCATAGCCTCTATCCTCTAACATTGCAACTAAGATTAAATTCTTCTTTAAATCTGAAACATGCACAAAATATTTTATATGAAAGAGTTTACCTGATGCCCTCTGAAAGGTAATGGTACCAATGTCGGTCGCACTGTATCGTCCATCGTCACCCAACTCAACATGCATCTGGAGATCTTTCTCCACCAAGTCATTGAACAATTTCTCATCTCCCGTCATGTGAAAGGAAGCACCACTATCAAAGTACCACCCCAATCCAAATGCACTAGAAACCATGCATGCGATCAATGATAAGTCAAGCTCAAATTGTGAGGCAAGAGCCTCACCAGCTGCAGCTCCAACATCCATCTTGTTCTTCTTCTTATGTGGAAAATTTGTGGCAATATGTCCAAACTCGTGACAGTGAAAAAACTTTACTTTGGACATGTTGTGCTCCTTGCCATATTCTTCGGCCTCAGATATAGAATGGAATTTCTTCCCCTTCTTCTTCTTCACCTTGGCAGCCAAAGAATAGTCCTCTTCATCATCATGCTTTGATGAAGCGCCATCCCTGGTGTCCGCCTTATCTCCTCCTGCACTAGATCCGACCAAAGTCGCTCCCAATTCGACAGTTTTTCCCGTCCATTGACAGAGTCTTCATAACTGTGCCAACTCTTCAGAAGCCCAAGGAGAGCCAAGCTCACCAAATCATCATCAGAAACATTGAATCCTACACTCCCAAGCTCATTCCTGCATTGGAAAAACTTTTTCAAGTATACCGGAAGAGTGTCATTCTTCTCCATCTTGATTTTTCTGAGTTTATCCTTCAACGCCAATTTCCTATGGTCATTGCTGCTTTGGAAAAGAACCGTCAAAGCCTTCCACATAGCATATGGAGTGGATTTCCCATGAAGGATTGACACAATATGGTCTTTCACACCTTCCAACAGAATCCTCCTCGTCCTTGATACTTTCTTTCGCCATGCGTCAAGTACTGTAGCATCTGCCGAAGTGGGCTTAGAAACATCTCTCTCAATGAATTCCTTCAAGCCATTATCTCCAAGCACCACCTCTATCCTGTCCTTCCAGGTTATGTAGTTTGAGTTGTGCTCGAGTGCATACTCCAACCATAACCCATTGGAAGCCATTTCAATGTTTACTCAACTGTCGCACCAAGAAATTCTTGCAGCAACTTCGAATTGTTTCCACCAACAAAAACTCAACACTGCGTCACTATTGCAATCTCCAGTGATTAACACTGCTCCGATACCATGTGATATTGATACCATGTAGAAATTATACAATATGCATTTATATTACCAGACTTTCCTGATATGAAAAATAAATTGACTGTTAAATACAAAATCCTTCTACTCAATTCTTGCGAAAATTAAATAGCCAATTGCAAAACACATATGAAGCAAAATCAATCACACATAACAAGATGTTTTACCAGGAAATATTAAAGCTAAAAAACCCAACTATCATATATTATGTATATCGATGGATCATGAAAAAATCTCATATATCCCATACAAATATCAGCTCATAGATCTCTCAGTACAATATACAATCATCTCACAATGTCTTGTAGAAATTTGCACCTCCATGCATCAATTTCTTTCCTCCTAACAACCTAGCTCCACCATGCAATCCCTGCTAAAGAAGAACCCTAAATGAATTCGAAATTACCTTGCATTTAATGCGAAATACTCATAGGCATCTCCAATGTGTGTGTGGATGCATTGAATGCTCCACTATAGTCACAACAGATAGTCCATCTCACCCTTTCACCTATCTCTCCACTGGGTCTCCACTGGATCTGACATGCAGGTAGTTAACTGCTGTATTTGTTCAGTTTCAAGTAATACACTACTTGTGAGTTAATTAACTAATTAATTCACTCATATTTCACTAGTGTATGTTCAGTTACAACTAGCACAACTAAGTTTAACTCACTGAACTGAGTTAAACTAAATAAAAACTCACATAACTACTCTTCGAACTCTGTTACAACTTGCCACAACTAGTTATAAATAAGTCCTACATGCATGAATCACCAACCACCCTAGGAATTGCATAATTCCTTCAACCCACTGATGTGCCACATCTGTTCACTGAAATAAAGTGCTCCAAGAGAATAAGTTACTATTTATTGTCTGATTATTATTAAGGGCTAATAATAATCGACATGCATTCTATTTTTAGATTAGAAATCTATAAATAGACTTCGCCCCATCTTATAAAAATATAAATTCATCCAAATATTGAATTTTCTCAACCATCTAGAATCAACATCCTGCTAATTTTATATTTTTCTCAACATGTCTAAAAATAGCCTGTGTGGGCCCCACCTAGTTTAGGTGCTTATTTTTCACTAGGATCAAGGATGATGTTTCCAGATGCCTTTTTCACTGTTTCTTGTTTCAATCTTCAACATATCTTGTTTTGTAATAGTTTCAGATATATGATCTGTGGAAGTTAGCGTTTTTGCAGTCTCCAAAATTTCATCTAAAAGAGGTGACCTTGGGAAAATCGTCATAACTCTCTCTCTGAGCATCGGATTGGAATTATGTAAAAAGTGGATGAAAGTAAATGACTATATTTTACTATATATCAATTTCAGAGCCAAAGGAGGAAAAATTGACACACGGAACGATGTACAAGTTCGCTCTACTGAACTCATCCATAATTAGGTCATTGCAGGAGATTAGGCATAACTTTACCTTGAAGAATCCAAATCAGGTCTCACCTGTGGCATTAGAAAGAGGACTCAGAGGGATAATAAAGGATATAAATTCAAATATTGAAGATCCTAAATAACATAGATAAATCAGGTTCAATATAGACCTCCTCAAAAGCAAGAAAACGGTGTGTATTTTTTAGACAAGTTTGCATAACATTTGTTTGAAAAATCAGTTTGAAGTGATTCCAAGGGCATATTGAAGCATAGATATCAGTATTGAGTTATATAATGCATCCAAAAAATAATTCCACACCCATTAAGCCCTTAGAAAGCTCTAATATGATGCATGAGGAGTAATAATTGAAGTATGATATATCAAAATTACAGTACCAAGTGCAACAAATTTCGATCTTACAAAGAGCAATCAAAGATGACATATATGGTTTAAAAGAAGAAATGAATGTTGATTTGGATAGTTTGAAGGATCAAATGAAAGCTAATATGGATGATAAAGTAGTGGAATATCACATCGAACATCAACAAAAATTTCTCCAACTCTCAAAGGACAACCTAACTTTGGTGTAGAACAAAATGAAAGAACAGGAAGATCAACATCGCAACTAAAGAATTTATGAATCAATCACAGAAAAAAGAACTCGAAAACCATGAAATCGATCAATTTCAGAGTATATTAGCAAGTGGAATAACTTAATCCTCGAATATTCCACATGGGAGGATGAGAATTTTAGACAGAAGCATCAAGAAATAATCAAGTGTTGAGGAAAACACTTGTTTGAAGGAGAGGGGCATGTTAGGTCCCTATATTACTAGTGCAGTACCTTATTGTTGTTAGTGTAGCCCCCTTATTGTTATTTTTGTACCCCTGTAGTCCCCATATTTTTATTATTGTGCCCATAAAACCCCACTATTGTTATTTTTGTGCGATTACATTATTAGTGTTAGGTCGGCTAGGATTGTATTGTGACCCATTGGACTCCTATATACAGAAAGGAGGTTTTGTCATTTGTATCATCCAAGAGTTATTCATTTATGTAATGTAAAGGAGGTTTCCCCCTCGAAGTGGTTGATTTCTAAGGCGTTGATGATCCAGGAGGATATTGGTGGCCACCTGCCTATTCCACTTGGGGCCCCATAATTGTCTCTTTCATTTTTTCAGTTTCGACACAACTTACTATTTTTAGCAGTTTTTCGGGTCCTGAACTTCCGGAGCTGTTTTGAGGCCCTAAACGACGTTTTTTGGGAAAATTGGGAGCAACATGGGTGCATGTACCAATGTTTCTCAAATAAAAAGTTTTAGTCCTCAGATAGATATTTCTAACGAGGTATGGTGCACGTCAAACGAAGATTGTATGCCAAAGTTACATCCCCGGGAAGTTGAAACACCAAGTTACCCAAACGGGGCCCATAGTTTTGGAGCTTCATCTCCTAGGGTTAGGGTTTTAGATTTTTAGGGTTTTCCATTGTTTTTAAATAATAAATAGGCCCTCGAGCCTGATTTTAACTCAGTTCAGAGGCCTATAGCCGCCACATATCTTCTCAAAGATAAGCTACTAGCGACCTAGCTAGTTTATTTCCATTCTGTCTGTAAGCAAATTTTAGTTCTTTGATATTAATAAAATGAAGTGTTATTTCCGCTGCATATTTATATTTATGGTTATATGTGTATTCTCTTTCATTCCTACATAAATATGGATCAGTTGATCTCTCTTTTCTTCTATTTTTGGAGCTGGTTTCATAACAATGGCACACTTGCACCATGGAGCACTCAAAGTGCTCAAGGAGGCCATGAATAGGCTTATTGATTTTACTATAAAACAACATGACATGTGTAAGGGATGTTCCATGGGAAAGTACATGAATATAGTAGTGACAACAAGTACAAGGGGATCTTGGAATTGATGCATTTAGATGTTTGTGGGCCCATGTCAGTCCTATTGATTTGAGGGTTCAACTACTATGTAACCTTTACATATGACCATTCCAAGAAATCCTAGATCTACTTTATGAAGAATAAAGATGAGGCCTAGACTTTAGAGGGTTCAAATACTATGTAACCTTTACATATGACCATTCTAGGAATACCTGGATCTACTTGATGAAGGCTAATTTAAGATGAGGCCTTTAGTTGGTTCTAATAGTTAAAACCTCTTGTGGAGAACCAAATGGGGAGAAATGTCAAGGTGCTTATATTTGAAAATGGAGGAAAGTACACCTTAAATGCCTTCAAGGAGTTTCATGCAGATTCTAGAGTTAAAAGGGAGGTGATAGTTCCATATAACCCATAGTAAAATGGAGTATCAGAAATGAAGAACATAGTCATTTTTAGGGTAGAAAAAACAATGTTTCATGATCAAGATTTTTTTATGTTTTTATGGGAAGAAGCATGTAACATGAAAATTTATTTGCAATAGGAGTCTGCAAGGTGTTGGGGAGGATGACCCCTAAAGAGGAATTCATGAGGAAGAAACTAGAAATTTGTCATCTTCGCATTTTTGAGTGCTTGGATTATTTCCATGTTCCATCAGAGAAGAGGAGAAGCTTAAGTCTACTACGAAGAGGGGTATCTTCATTGGATAAAGTGAGACCTAAAAGGAAAATAGATTTTACATCCCTACAATCAAGAAATAGTGGTGTAGAGTGATGTGAAATTTGAGGACAGGCTCATAGAAAATCACGTGGGTTAGTTCCAAAAGTAGCAAAGATTAAAAAGTCGGAAGCACCAAAGAAGAAGGGAGATTGCCATTACAGATAACAAGACCCATACTTTTGTGCAGGATGAGCAACATGAGAATGAGAAGGAGCAAGATGCTCCATTTACCTAGGTTGATACTTATAGGAATAAGAGGTCGAAATGGGTAGAGTGTACCTTAAGGGAAGTTCAAGAGAAGGTGGATCCTCTTGCGACTTCAGTCATGGAGAGAAGCTCACCACACAAATTTTCTAGTTACATGTGTATTATGAGTGAGTTGATTAAGGTCGAGTCTTTCATTTTTCAAGATTTATTTGAGCAGAAGGTGCGGAGGTATTCCATAGTGGAGTATTCTTCCATCATGAAGAATGATGTATGCGCATGAGAGGTTGTGCAATGGATTGAAGGGAAATAAATGGTGTGGTATAGGTGGATCTATAATATTAAACATGATGTTGATGGATGTGTTGAGAAGTTCAAAGCTTGGTTAGTGGCTAGGGGGTTCTCATAGAGAGAGGGAGTTGACTATGATGGGATATTCACCTTTGTAGCCAACTATTCCTCCATTAGGGCGGTGATTCCCATTGCTGCATAGATGGGTTGGAAGATCCATCATATGGACGTCAAGATGTGATTTCTTAGTATTGATTGAGGAGGTATGTATCAAGCAACTAGAGGGCTTTGAGGTTCATGGGAGGGATTCCCATGTATGCATATTAAAGAGAGAATAAAGACTCAATAAAGCACCAAATTCATGGTATTATAGAATAAACAACTATATGTTGGGGATGGGCTTCACCAAGGGTGATCCTGACTCAAACCTGTACTACCTATTAGTTTGGGGAGAACCACTCATTATTTTGCTATATGTATATGACTTGTTTATTATAGGTTCAAAGAAGCTCGTTGCATATTGAAAAAGGGATCTTGCGATGGGGTTGATTTACTACTTTCTAGGGATAAAGGTGTGGAAGAAAGATGGACAGATCTTCCCTAGACAGGGGAAGTACATTATGGAGATCTTGAAACAATTCATGATCTAGGAATACAAGCCTATGGCCATGAAAATGGTAACCAATTAGAATAAAATTTATGCTTCCATGTCAAGGGAAGTGGATCCCACTTCATACAATAAGTTGATTAGGTATATTATGTACCTAGTCAACATCAGACCGCATATCTATTTTTTCATCAATACACTCAGTGAATTTATGGTTTAGCCAAAAAAAGTGTGTTGGGTGGATGTGAAATAAATACTCATGTATCTGCATGGTACAGTGGAGCAGGGAAAATTTTAAGCATGGAAGTTTATCTAGATGTTTAGAAACCTTGGTGAATCTTACTAGTCCCTAATATTCAAATTGTAAAATGTTTTGTGATATTTTTGCAAAAATGTTTATATTGATAATGATTTTATATTAGTATATATTAAATATTGGAGATTTTTAAGGTAAAACAATTTTGTACTATAAAATTTGGGCAAATAATTTTTAGAAAAAAATGGAAATTGGCGAATTTGATTTTTGGAAAAAGCATGGAAAATTAGCCCACCTGTGAATATTAGCCCCTAAAATTTTCTCTGTAGTGGAGTATGTGGTAAATTATGTCCAGGGAGATGGAGTAAATCTAGTGGATTATTGTTGGCAGCCCAACCCCTCCCATCTCATTCACTGGTGATGACATGGGGCCTCGTTTCGCTATTTTTAATTTTGTATTTCATTCTTAAGGTTTTTGGATTTTAATGCATTCTAGTAGGCTTGAGAATAGCTATCATTGTATATTTGGACTTAGAATTTATTTGATTTTATCTTGCTTAACATTGATGATCATATCCCAAGGTCATAACTACTAGTGCATTCGAGCTTATACAAGACACATTGTATTAGAAGTCATTGTAGAATTTTAAAATTTTTGTAACAAATCTTTATTTATTATTTATTATTTTTATTGCTATGTTTGAATTACATGAATATCCATTTTTATACCCTTCCAGGACCTATTTACCTAATCCTATCCTAATCTATTTCAGACTTATTTCAATGGTCCTATCATTATTTTTTAAACCTATGACTAAACACCTATCATATGATTATTATTATTCGAAATATGTATTGCTAAAAACCTTAGACTAAACTCTTTAAATGTATTTCGAACCCTTTGGAATGAGGCCCTGATCAAAAGAATTGGTAAATGGGTTTATCACGATGATGTGAAGTTCCATGATCACGATATTGATCAGCCTATACACTTGTTATTTTTGGACGGTCTAGATTGTGAGCCCTGTCATGACTGTACCTCTCAATTCATTGTTCGAATTTATTAGTTTTTTCCAAACCTACTCCATTTATTGTCTCAGTAGTATTTTCTGTTTTCATCTCTCCCGATAGGAAGTGAGGGTTTTGAGGGTTTTGAGGGTTTTTCATCCTAAAATAGTCCTGGAATGTGCATGCATGCTATTCTTCCACCATGTCTAGAGTGGTTTGATATGAGACTAAGGGAATTGACATGTTAGAGGCCTATGAGGACTGAAAGCAGTTGTTTCAGACCGCTGGCTGGCTTGAATTATTAAAATTGTTTCAAGGACATAAACAGGAAATCACAGAGGCTTTCACTACTTCTTTCAATGGTCACAAGGTTAAAATTAGTGATGTTCAGTTTACATTTGACCCAGAGTTCATTATAGAAGCCATCGAATTGTATCTTTAAGGTGAAAAATGGTCGAACACCAAGAGAATAAATAAGGTCATCTTGAAGAAATTGTTGGCTAAAAGGTCACACTCCTATGATATTAAAGGTATTTCAGTTACCCATTTGAAACCCAAATGGTGAAACATGTTATTGTTAATCATAATGTATATAACGTGTGAAGGTCACAGGAATTTGGTGTTTAGGTATCATGTTATATTGTTAATGGTTTTTATGGGTTACCCTTTCAATCTCCTGCATTTCTTGTATGTTTCACTTGTTAAAATGACTTCGACATATTAGAAGCAGCAAAATTACCGCTACCTGATTCATCATGGTTTAATTTAAATTATAGTTAAGTTTTATTTGACTAAGTCAGGGTTATAATGGGAGCCTTTTCTTTCAAAGAATGGTTTTTTTGATAAACCCAAACTTGAGGAATCCTACCCTCAGGTGTCTTTAGACCCTGATGTAGAAATTGATGATGCTCCCAATGAGCCCTTGGGTGATGATAACCCTATTAGTGCCCCTGAGTTAGTTTCACAACTTGTATCTATGGGGAAAAGAGAATATAAGGTTTCACCACCTAAAACCCCAAAGTCATTTCATAGTCAGAATGTCAATTCCATTGTGAAGAAGGGTATGGCTTGAAAGGTGTTTGGTTAACAAGATAAACATATAATTAAGAATGAAAACCCTGAATTTGACTCTTTCGATCCCGACCCTACAACACAATACACAGAAAGTCAAGAAAACAATAATCATATAAAGGAAAAATTATTAAATAGAAAAATATTTAGGTTGTTGCGTAATAGGAAAAAACCCCCCTCTAACCTGAATTTTGTAGAGTTGGAGGAAACTTGGTCAAAGAAAGTTAAACCTAAAAATAACTAGGAACAAATTATTCCCTGTGATGTTCAAGATCCACTAGAATCATATAACAAGTCTTATAAGGATGCCTCTAAGTCATTGTTATATATTTATTGGCACCAACAGTATTTGGTGACAGTTCCATGACTCACCGGTCAAAATTGTACAATTGACCCAAGAAATGACTAGTTGAGGGTTGCCTGTAATTATAATATTAATACTAAGAAGCCATAATCTACCTAGTCTATTGAAATTTCTCAATGGTCAGACACTCACATTATATTAAATTCTGCCAATTTCAAGTTCGTTATTTCTCAAGAACCAGAAAGCACTAAATAAAGTTTTTAAGTTGATATTTTTTTGAGATTGGTCTTGGTAAGATTTTATTTTTTATTTCAGTTTTTATTATATTAAGTAAAATTAGAAGTTGGAATAGATAATGATAAAGGGTGCTACATAATTTCTAATTTTATAAAAGCCTTATTCTCTTTATACTATTTTTTAATTGTTTGTTATGTATTATCACATGTTAAATCATTGATGAAAATTGTTATCACTCTACTTGCGGGACGCACCAGTTTGAATCGGGACATATCCCCAAAATTTCTCTTGTCATTTGTCTTTAATAGTGTCCTTAGTAAAATCGGCCAATTGACTTAGAAAACATAAAATTGTTTCATTATTTTTGTAATCACATTCTTTCAAAGTTTGAATTTCTGATATTGTAATCTCTTATATAAACCCTATTTTTTTAGGTAAAGGGGGAAACCGAGAGAGGAGAGGGGGATATTATTTTGACAAAGAAGTGTTATTTTCAACTGTGGAATGAATGCTAGTTCTGAAATTTTGATGTGGATTGATTTCATCAGTGTGTTGGGTTTTACTCCTTCCATAGTCATAATTTAAAATTTCATAATATATTGTGGTTTATGGAATGTATTCGCATCTGTTAAGTTGACTTGGCACACTAACAAGTGAATGTTTTTTATTCATTTCTCTGTTATTGTAACTTTACTATTCATATTTTCTTAATTTATCAATTTTTTTATCTCCAATAGCTTGTGTCCTCAGAATAATAATTCGATTTTAATCGTTGGATTAGCTAGAACTATATCTAGTTAATTTTACTATTATCTCTTCTTGAATCTATAGTGAAAATATCTGAATGAATGTTATGAATATTACTTCATTCAATATTGATTTGATTATAATATGATTTGATTTTTTTATCATCAATGGAAGTTTGAATTTTTTAATATGTATCATTCATTGTTTAATTCTCTCTCGCCTATAAGTGTTGGCCTAGCTGTAATTCTAAGGAATAATAACTAATTTAACTTTTTGTATTTTATTAATTATTCGAACAGCAAACATAGTTCTTTTACATTGTGTCTACTTAATAGAGTGAGCTACTTGTTTTAATTAGTTGTTCATTCTATTTTATATTACATTTAGAAAAAATCTAATTTTCATTTAAGTTGATGAAAGAAGTTTCTTTTGTTTTTCTCTTCTTGAAATAGTTATCATGTGTCCTACAAGTTCATCTCAAAATTTTTGGCCACTAGACTTAAAGTCCTCCTTCCTAATCTAATATCAATTAATCAAGGGGGTTTTGTGTCAGGCCGTCAAATATTTGACAATAATATCCTAATCCAAGAAGCAATAGATTCAAGCTTGAGAAGATTAGACCAGGGCATGATAATCAAGTTAGATATGGAAAATTATTTTAATATATATCACCATGGATTCCTTTATAAAGTTATGGGGAAAATGGGATTTGGTCAGAAATTTATAAAATGGATTAATATATGTATATCCTCCTCTTAGATCTCTCCTTTGATAAACGATAGAGCAATGGGGTTTTTCAAGGCCTCTAGGGGGTTGCATCAAGGGTGCCCCCTATCCCCCTTCCTGTATATTATAATGGGGGAATATCTGAGTCATCATTTGGAAACTGGTCGTATCTCGTTGTGTCACACAGGGATCAGATTCAACAAAGGAGTAAAAAGCATTAACCATGGTCAATTTGCAGATGACACGTTTTTTCTAGGGGGAGCCTCCCAGGTAATAGTCAGGCACTTCAAAATAAATTTAGATAAATTACAACAAGCCTATGGAGGGGCCACGAATGATAAAAAGAGTCAAGTTTATACCTGGAACATCTCTCCCCAAAAAGAGAAAAGGATGGAAGAGATCTTGGGCTTTAAAGTAGTAAGAGAATGGAAATAATTTAATTACTTGGGGGTCCCCATTTTCCTTAGAAGATCAATGTCAAGTGCATGGCAAAAGATCCTTGAAAAAATAAAACCAAAATTACAAACTAGGGGAGAATTTGGCTAAATATAGTTGGGAGAACGATTTTGGTAAATCCAGTGTTGTCTTCTCTCCCTCTTTATCAGTTTTCAACACTTCAGGTGCCCAAACTTGTACTGCAGCAAATTGGAATATATATCGGGAAATTCCTATGGGAAGGAGGAAAGAAAGAGAATAGAAAATTCCATCTTGTTAATTGGAAAACAATTAGAACACCCAAGCTACATGGGGGTTTGAGAATTTAGGATATGGTGCAGGCCAATTTGGTGCTGGAAGCTAAAATATGGTGGATAATGGAAATGATCAGGGACAAATGGTGGGTTCAAGTTATTAGAGAAAAATATATAGATAGACGGGATGGAAAGGACGACCCTACAATGACTTCTCAAGGCTCCTCTATATGGAATATTTTGAAGGTGTCCTTCAGGCTTATCAAGGATCAATTAGAAAAAATACCGGGAAATGGAGGCATGATAAATATATGGAAGGATCATATCCTGGATAACAAACCTCTTGGGGAGGACCCATTGTTTCTTTGTTGCGTGAATTCCTGGTCCAAAATGGAGTGGAATTTTTATCCCAAATGTCAGTGTGGAATGCACTTGGTAACTAGGCAGGTTGGAAGATGGATAATATACTAGAGAATCTGACTCATGAAAAAGAAATATGTATGGGAAAAATCAGAGGTTGTGCTCTGATAACGCAATCAACAAAGAATTTGTGGGGGTGGAAAAATGCCACCTTCATAGTCAAAGTAGGGTATGAGAAACTCTTATTTGAGGATCAAATCCCCCCCAAATCTTCTATCTAGAATAAGGTGTGGACCCCCAATGTTATTCCTAAAGTTAATTTTTTCTTCTAGATGCTGGCTCAAAAACACATTTTAACTGCAAATAATCTTCAAAGGCACATGCACATTGGGCCACATAGGTTCCCTTTATGTGAAGCCTCAGAAGAAATCATTCCCCATTTATTCCTCCACTATAATTTTACCAATTTTGTATGGTTAATGGCCCTTGGGCCTCTCTTCCGGAGGGCTACATGGTCTTCTGACCTTTTGATATTTTTTTACTCTTGGTCCAAGTTATAGGACGGCTCCCTTCAGGCCAAAGCTTCACTCAAATTCATCTGGACGACACTTCCCAGATACATATGTTGGCATATCTAGGTAGTAAGAAGCAAATCCATTTTCAAAATGAATCGACCTTCATAAAACCACCTTGGAGAACTCTTGGGACCCTTTGGAATATGGTTGGATTTTCTCGTGGGCCTTGCCTAAGAGCCCTTATTCATCAAAAAATAACCAGAACCCCAAACCATCTTAGCTACTTCATCAGTCTCAAGAAGATCTGGTAAAGTGGAATAGAAAAGAACAAAAATGGACTCTAAAATTTGACAGAGCCTCAAAGGAAATCCCGGGGTGGCAAGAGGGGGAGGGGTTCTTATAAACCCTGATGGAAAAATAGTATATTGGTATGCTTGGGGTTGTTACACAGTAATGTTTCACCTTGTTCACTTCACGTCCCCGATCCTGAAGTGCCCTATGATGAATACTGTGTAGTATATCCACCTGGGAAAAACACATCAAGATATTCTTTGAAGACCAAAAGAAAGATGTGTTGAAGAATTTTTGAAGAAGCTTAGCTCAAACCCTAAATTTATGGGTCAACGCTCTTAGCCATTTGTCTACCTGTGCTGATGGCAAGTTGCATGTTCTGGCCTAGTGTTTTCATCACTCTTCTGATTGGAAAAATCACTTTGAACCCTTTCTAACAGTGTTTCCTCAAATGGAGGAGAAGCTTCAAGCACTAGAAGCTTCTCGAATGACGAGTTGGATATTTTTCGGTGGAGATATGGTCCGCGAGCTCTCTCATTTGGAGCTCTTGATCTTATCAATAGGGGATTTTCCCTTGAGAAGTGGACCTTTGTCCTTATTTTATGGGCTCCTAACTATCTCTCCCTTATGATAAATTGAATCCCATCCCTCCACTACTGGTTGGTTATTTTTGGGTTGGTCTAATCATTAATCCTTTGCATCCCCAAGTTGTGTGAATGCCTAAATTTCCATTCAGGAGAAGGATCGCTTGAAGAGCCTCGGTTTGGACTCAGATTACACCAAAGGGAGGCCTCCAAAATCAAGGCCACGTTTGTAAGCTTCCTCTTATATATATCAATAATACATCTGGTGTTTCACTTTATATATTTGTTTGGATATCCATACAAGTAGCCTAATGCTCCTTGATATGTTAGGTAGTTGATGTTCAATGTGTATTGGATCACGTTTGTTGTTGTCTCTTGATATCCTACAGGTATTTGAATGCCACAAGTAGCGAGAAGCGAGCCTGAAGGATTGTGGATCGAGGCCTTCATCAAAGGGTTGAGCATAAAATCAGGAAGAGGTAGGTCCTTTCCCTTTACTCATCCTGCTTTGAATGTTAACTAGGAAAGTTTCCATTAGATAGTCTCATACATTGTTAGACCCACTCTAGGACTAGAGAGATTGCCTCTGTTCACAGAGGCGATTTTCTTCACAACAAGGGTCTAGGAAAGAAGACAAATAATAAAGCAGTGGCATGTGGCCTTCTCTTCGGCCTCATGGTGGCACAACAAAAAGGGATCAGGGTCTTGAAAATTATGGGTGACTCCCTCCTTATAATTAAAAATATGGTAAACAACAGGGCAACCAAGAACTCTATGTTGAACCAAGTCATGAAAAGAAACAAAGGTATCTGTAATCACTTTGAAAAAGTAAACTTTTATCACATCCTAATAAAGTTGAATGGAGAGTTTGATATTCAAGTGAACATAGCTTGTCAAATTGAAGAAAATAGGAGTCTTATAATTGGAATGGAAGGACACCATCTAATCCCTTAGTAGCTATGTTTGAAAGGAAGGATCATATGGACAAGACCCAAAAAAATTGCAAAGACAAAAGCTCATAAAAAATTAACAAAATGGATAATATGGACTTAGGTGATCTTAGGTTCTGGATACATGATTGTTTTTTGGTTCTCCTCCCCCTCTATTTCCTTTTCCTCTCTTGTTTGCTAAACCTCTTTTGCTCTCTTCCCCTTCTCCCTTATTCTACCTTCCCTATATTTCCCTTAACCCTTCATACCCCCCTTCATTTCCTTCTCCTTTCCACCCTCATGATTTCTCATCCCTCCTCGTACTCCTAACTAATGGTTCATCACAAAAGGATCAAGTGGTTGTGTAATGAAATCTCATATGGATGGGGAATGTTGTGTAAAACCGTTAATTTTTATCATGCTAGTACTGACGGGAAGTAGAGGACAAATGGAATTACAAAGGTGAGAAACATGGGAAGCAACTAGTTTCCACCAAATCCTCATGTTCGTCACACAATTCAGTGCATTACAAAAATGCTTAGCCCCTCTGAGTGCGATCCAGATTTATTGTTGGTGAATTGGAGTAGATGGTTCAAGCAAGCGGTCATTAATTCGTATTAGTTCGCAGTCGACTCAAGGAGAGAAGCACTTATGGGGAATTGCGGGGAGTCTGGAGGTAAGAATCTATCCATCTGTGTCAATTTAATCTATAAATTGAGAATTAACAGGAACTTTTATGAATGTGGAAAAGCTGAGGCTCTACAATTGGGTGGTAGGTTGCATAGCTCTGTGAGAAAATCATGGTGGGTTTTAGATAATGGGACTCTGAGAAATGGTGGAAAATTGTGGTTATGTGGGCTGCCAAGATTGCAAGTGAGGGAAGGGGTCTCTCAGCGTGTTGGTGTCTAAATATGTGGACTTATGAGGGAAGATACAATAATTGAAAGAGGGATAACGGGAGAGAAGTGAATTATAAATTTATAGGGGGCTCGAACTGAGATACTATGTTGGGGGAATAAGGGCCATGAGAGATTATGTATGAAGAAAATTAGGGGTAGCCCTATTATTAGGTTACTGTCTCTAACCAGGAGAACTGTGGTCAGCCAGTGCTAGCTCCTCTGGGAACTGTGTGGTATTCTAGGACTGAGGGTTGGGATGGGTCTTGGGGAGATTCTAGATGGGAGTTAGCACCTGAGGCAGTGGCTGAGAGAGATAGTCAGTATGTAGGCTTAGAAAATAAGAGGACCTCAAGGAAAATAAAGGGTAAAAATAAGAAAATTGTAACAGAATACAATGTGGAAATGGAGCGGAGAACTGGGGCTCACGACGCACATGATAAGGGAGAAGAGAAAATAAAATTGAAATGATTCTTCCTCTAACAATAGTTTCCCGTCATTTATTTCCTCCCAATGATCATGAGCACCTGGAACTATGTGAAGGCTTGGAGGTGTTGATAAAGAAATTGTATATGTAGTAAGAATATGCATGGGAATGAAGTGAGAAAGAGATCGAGAAGAACAGGAAGATCGTCCATCTAGAGGATGAAATATTTGCACTCTATTATAGATAAATTGATACAGATGGGTTGCTTCAATAGTCAGCTCAGATTAACTATTTCAAACCTACTTTTAGCTGGAGCTTAGCCTTTACAACCTGAGAGGGCTCTCTCAAGGATAAATATGATATTAGGTAAATGAAGATCAACATATGGCTAACTCTGAAATTGGCTTTAAATGTATTTTTTTGCAGGTTCTGATTAGCATCCGATCAAGTACAATTTTTGTGTAGGTGCTACTACCTTTCTCTTTTGAGATTGAGGAAGAATACCTTATTCTTGAAAATCAGTTTGAAAACAAGTTTGATAGCACACATCTGAAATCTTATGTTGCTAAAGAAAGCATATATGAGCCATCTAAAACTGCAAAATGTATTGAGAATCATCAAACAGAGTATGTCTTCTATGATCATATAGCAGACTACATGGAAGAGTTCGATGAATCTATCCAAGAGGCAGATGATCCCTGCTGTAAGAATGTCTATAAAAAGACAAATTATCGAAGTTGTAAAGGGTTGGAGATTTTTTGCACCATACTGCTGATTTATGTAATTTGACTTATGTCAGTAATACAGAGGACTTCTTCTTGACAGACCTAAGATTCTCATGGAGTTTTTAATGTTTTTATGATCTATATCTTTGTGTGTACTACTTGCAGTAGATTTCATATTTATTACTCAGAATTCATAGGTTTATGCTCTGACTTCCTTTATTGATGAAATGACTATATTTCCCTATGTTCAATGTGTGATTTTCCTTTGTTAAAGACTCTTATCTACCTCAGCTTCCATGTCAAGAAAACTTGCCACTAAATCTACTGATTTGTTGAATCCATAAGCCCAATGGTTGCAAGTCTGCATTATTTTCAACCTACATACACAAAAATCAAGGTACTTTTCAAATAGAGTTAGCCATCTAATCCTACCATTATCTAATATCATAAACCCCTTTGAGAGAGGCCTCTCAGACTGAAGAGGCTAAGCTTCAGTCAAAAGCTGGTTTGAAACAATTACATAGAGTTGTATGATCAACAACCAATCAAGTGCAATTTTGTGATAACACAGGTGAAAGATGTAAGCAAATAATTATCATTGGGCATATGGAGTCAGTATAAAAACTCAATGACATATGAAAATTCTCTCATGGAAGCTGAGGCATGTGTATTCTGATGAAACATAACATTTACAACACACTATATGTTTGAAGGAAGTTAGAGCATGTTGACCATGAATTCTAAGTAATCAAACAACTAGGATACCGAAGATAGAATAACAGAACATAAAATACAAACACTCATAAGAATACCAATGAAACTCAGGTAAGAAAAGAAGTTTGTTGCCATTGTATATTACTAATAAAAATATTTACAATAGTAGTCTGCAATATAACATCCATCAACCCTCTCTCCATCTATATTCTTCCTATTTATAACTTCAGGTACCTTTACAATGAGTCTTCCAGCAAGGCTAGACCTTCGAATACCTCTAATGACAACTTGACTAACCAAAAAGTAGATTACAAGGAGAAAAAATAGAGATTTGCTATTTTTAGGAATTTGAAACCTAATAGGACTCTAATACACTTTATTAAATTTAACAAAATTTAAAAGGCCCATGTTTTCTAATATTTATTGAAAATATCATGTGCCTAAGGTGGCAATGACCATGAATGAACAATAAATACCCCCACCAAGATAGGAGGTATGTCTTTTGAGCTTTGAGGAGGTGATGTAATATTTGTTGATGTGGTTTCCATGATGATTTGGCTGCTTGAACAACTTTTCGAAGAGTGTGTCTTCATCCAAACATTAAACTAATTATTTATGACCTTTCCAGGTGTCTGGCCTGTTCCAAAAAGACAACTAAGGCTTGAAAAATCTCAAAATTCCTCATCGCTAAAAAAATAGAGGACTTCTAGGCAAGTCCGTAGCATTTTTTACTTAGGCCATATCTGCAAACTATTTGCCCTGTTTGTTGATTAGAGGTTTTATAGTGAGTCTAAAAACCTAAATACATGCCTTCACCTTCCTTCTTTGTGACAAAATCTATCATATATTTCCAAAAAACATCTTCAGTGAGTTCGTAGTGATTTATCGACTTTAAGCTTGAGACACGCTACAAACTTGCCTAATAGACATCAGGCTTGAAAATTCTTGATTTCTTCTTAAAAATTTCTCATGGCTATGTAAGTATATTTTAAGATGTATTTTACCCCCTTTCAAGCAACAGTTGCTTCACCCTTGGCAACAATGATTTCAACTTCAACAAGTTCATTTATCACTGTCATCTTTAAGCTCTTTTTCTTGAGTTCCGTCTGCACCATTTCCATTGCATATCCAACTCCTTCACTTGACCTTTGAGCTTCTTTATCTCTTCCTGCATATAGATTTTCCTTTTCCTTGTGTGCTTCATAACTCTGAGTAAAGGGAGGGTTCTCTTCAACAATTTCTTAGCATTTGTTAGGGCCTTATCATAATAATTAATTTTCTCATTCACTTTCTCCTTGAAATCCTCTACCATCTTTGTTTCTTTCTTAGCCTCTTCCAAATCTATCTTTGTTTCAATGAACTCCTCCCTAGCTTCTCTCAAGTGCTCCCTTAGAAGCTCCACTTCAGATTTTTCAGTGACCTTCTCCTTGCCTTTCCCCTACTTGATAATTTCTTCTTTTGTTGGGGATAGGTCAATGAATTCTTCTACCATAGGTTGTTCGCCCTTTTTTGTCTCTTCAGTATTCTTATAAGCCTTGATACCTTTGAAAAATTTCAATCTAGTGAGAGTTTTTCTAGGTTTAAAGACAAAACCTACATCTTCATTGGAAAAGTTTCTTCTATACCTATTGCTTGCAAAATATCATCAAGAATAACTTTTCCCACAGTCTGGCTCCTATTGATTCTTCCATGACTCCTTTTTCTATGTTTAGGCTTCTTGCTTGAAGGTTTGGGCTGAGGTATAACTGTCTTCTCTAAATGTTCCATTTCAACATCCATGGGCTCTGTAATTGGCTGAATTTCTCCTTTGTGTCCACCTCTGCTTCAACTATAGGTTCATCATTCTTACTAGAAGGGTTGGTCTTTGATTTAGGTGTTTTATTAGGAGTCAACACATCCACTTCATAACCACTTAGAAACATAAATGTGGCCCAATCTCTATTTAATTTCATCAACTCTTCCATAACCAGCAGCTTAATTAATCCATGATAGAAGATAGAGGTTTCACTACTCTCAGGCTTAGCTTGTACTTTCTGACATTTTACCTAGGCTTATGAATAAGAAAAATGGAAGGTCCAAAAGTTGCTTACCAGTGAAATGGAGAAAAAGTCTGAAGTGATACTGATATATCATTTGAAACCTACCTTCACATGTGAAATACTTATGTATCACCAATAGGAGTTTGGAGTAATTTTCTTTGAGACAAATTCTTGGTATCCCTGAGGCCATGTCCACTCCTATGTGCTCAGGCTTCAGGAACTCATCACACATATGTAATTTTAATTTGGTGGCTTTAAACCACTCTTCCCCTGTCCTTGGAATTTATGTAGCTTGGGAAATATTTTCAGGAGAAACCGCGAAATTTATTACACCCACCTTTGATGCAGTGCCAAAAAAATTAACTGCAAAATCCTTCAAAACTTGGGCATGATATCCTGCAACTTCTGACAAAAATTCATACAACCAACACTAGTGAAGGCCGCTGTAAAACTTGGATCTTCATTGACCAATTTTAAATCCATTGGCTCATACATGACCAATGATCCTCCTTTGTTGGTCCTTTTATGCACGACCATTCCCTTCAAAACAACGTTGGCATCCTTAGAAACATGACACATGCAAAAGATAATTACGTACAACAAGTAGCTTGTAGATAGAGGCTGGAACTTCCGTAAGACAATAGAAATAGCTATACTCAGACAAAATATGGAAAAGCTGGCAGCAAGCAGCTCACAAGGATGATTTGAAAAAGGTAAGTTTGAATGCGAGAAGAAGGAGACCAAATAAGGAAAGAAAAACATAATGATGGGATGATAATGATGATCACACATGCACCATGAATCCAAAAAAATTATCACATGACCTCAGACTGACTTATATCCATTTGCAACTTGAAACCTCATCCATTATCTTTCCGGTGCAGAAAAACACGAGTTTGTAGCATTTTCTGTCATGATTTTGGAAGATTTGCTACAGACTTGTCAGGTAAGTCCATAATGAAAACAACCTGTTTTCCATAAAATTCGCTACGGACTCATGAAAAAGTGGACAAGTGGCTTAAACATTAATTTGAACCAATGCATGTGGATTTTTGGTAGATTTTTATTGACATGACCTGAGATGACATGTGAGGACTCTAAATACTTAGGACTATAACCAAATCATGAAATTTCATCAATTTTCATGAATTAACTCATCAACACACTAAAACCTATACAAAATGAATTTCCTAACCAAATTGAATGTTATTGATGATAACACACTCTAGAGCCAAATTGAAGACTTAAAGAATAAGTTGGAAGAAAATACCATCACCTTGGAGGAGGAGTTGAGCGGCATTGGCCTTAATCGTCCAACCAACCAAAATTATTAACCGTCCTTTAGTTTTTTTATGAGTAAATACATCTGGGTTTTTCTACTTGACATGTTTTGTAGGATATATAGTATATCAACAACAATATCGTCATTGTTTTTTGTAATTTTGAAAAGTATATGGGCCAAATCAACATTGGATGAAATTAGTCTATCCAAACCTGGCACAACTTGGAAATGTAATCTCTTGGTTTTAGGTGTGATTCAGGCGCGAATTTAAAGATAATAGAAGTACTCTTTTGTGTTTAAGAAAAATATAGTTGTCATGTTATAACAAATTTTCATCGCATTAGTTACATCGAGTTCTAGGCTTTTTTTTGTATCATAATATTGTAAATATTATAATATAATTTAGTTAGTTGTATTGATTAGATATCATTTATCTTCATTGGAATTTTATTAACATAACTCAAGGAATTTAGGTATTATTTAATTTAGTTTAGGAAAACATAATGTATATCATAGTTCTAGGATACGTCCTTGGTGTATCTCCTTCATAAGAGGAGGAACTCAAAAGGCCAATAGAGCATTTAAACCTATTGAGAACAACTACTCCATACGATTGGGGTTGTGTGAAGCGCCTTGGTCTGGACCGTCTCTCCCTTAGTGACATAGGTGTGTCAATTGTTGAGCAGTGGAAAAGGTATGAAATCACTGCGTATTTTCTCATTATTTTACTATAGACATAATCCTTTTTACCTTAGAAAGGTGATTTATTATAAGAATTATGGTAGAATTGGAAAGATGTATGATTATTTTAAAAAGATGACTAAAGATTGATTTTTGTTGATAAAAACAGGAATTAGACGAAGTGAACAGCTATACCAAAGGCGAAGCTGAGATGAATGCAACTGTTGTTCCTCCAGCGTTAGATCAAATCCTGCCAAGGACAAGGAAATACAAACGCATCGCTAAGAAAATGCAGGGGACAGCTCGGCTTTGGTCAAAGTAAATCATGTGATAACTAAAAGAACGGAAGCGAATCCCTCAGGATCCTTTGATCCTGAGGGATCGCTGTTCAAGCCTCATCTTATTCCTCGACTTGTCCGTCAGGGTCTGATATATAAGGCAACGCCTTTAGTGATTAAGGGAGTCAGAGATTCTTGTATTCAAAAAATTTCCTTTGTAATATTGTGCTTTATTGAATCTCGGCTTTAGAGAGTGGTCTCTATAATACTTTATGCTCGATTAATATAAAAGACGCGTTTCATTTCATCTCTTAAGTTTTGAAGTAGCCCAGCAATGTTTCACTAGTGCTAAGGGCCCGACCCTGGTTAAATCACCCTGCTGTTTGTATTTCTAACCTTTGCTTACTGTTGTGTGAAGTTGTGTTTACATTCATTATGATTACAGAGTTGATTGATTGCTGTTGAATTGAATACAGATTCGTTGTGAGCGTTAATGAATCGCACTGCTATTCTATCATTTACAAGAATCGTATTTGTTGTTTTATTTATCTTGCTATATTTATAAAGCTTTGCTATTCTATATTCAATTCTAGTTGTTGTTCTATTGGTTTATGATTCTTTATGATTGACTGCTTCGTAGTATTGACTGTCGACAAGGTTAAAATATTAAGATTAGTTGCCTGATTGCGTTAAGTTTAGAATTGATGTTCAATTTATGTTTTCTGTTCCATTCCTGTTTATTTTTCCTTTCTGATTCATAGATTCAGACTAGCAGATAGATTGGTTACAGTTGTTGTGTACGCATAGGAATTACGAGTTGCTGTTCCTTTCCAGATTTTGTTATTAGAGGCAGTTCCTTTCAGTTATTTTCATCAGCAAGTAGTTTGAGTTTGATTTCATTTTGATTGCTTCAAGAACAAGACCACAAACTGTAGAGGACATTGGTTACTGCTTCCAAGTTCCCAGATTGGTTATCTTGCCTCAGTGTGATTTCAGTTGCATCGATTTCTAAGGTAAGGAGTTATTGCTACTGTATCCCTGATCAATGTTTTGTAGATTGATGTAGTTAATATTTTAGAGCATTTCCATTTAAATTACTGTAATTAGATTTCTTTACAAGCATCCGTTTACTCTTGTATCTAGAATTCTGTACTACATCTTCATAGCATTACTCTTAGTTAATTACAGCCTCAGACATAGTACACTCTTGAAATAAAAAGTTGCTCCCGGATTGATAATTAATGTAGCCTAATTAGGTGTTTAAAAGATACCTTTTTATGCTCCAACATTTTGGCGCCGTTGCCGAGGAGAGTGTATGCCATTTCAAAGGAGTGATGCACAATTGATTTTCTTCTTCTTGCGAAGAATTGGGTATTAAAGACAGAAGGTAAGAACCTGCGCACTGGGCAAGAAACACACTTGCTCACAGCCCGCTTCACAGTAGAGTTAGGTAAGCTTCTCTCTTTAGGTAGGAATGAAGGCTTGTTTTCTTGAATGAATAAACCAACTAAGCAAAAAAAAATTCCTCCTAAAATTGAAAAACCTAAGGGATCGGTGACGCTTGGGCGGACAACTTTTATTGACAAAATCCTTAAAAGGACTGAATCTCAGCCATCAGTAGGACCTAGGAAATTTATCTCTAGACAGCCTACTAGTTCCCTTCAAGCTACATAGTCACCATCTGAAGCCTTTGTTGAGATACATAGTCAAACAGTGGGAATTGAGCAAGATTCCCAAGAAATTGATAATCCCTGCATAATTTCCCCTCGATAAGGGAACTCTAGTAATATACGTAAAGGAGAAGGGGAAACAGGAGAAACAGAAGAGCCAAAATATCCTATTGATAATGCCCAAACAATAAGCATTCCAGATAAGGGAAATGATGTTAAAATCATTCAAAACCAAGGTCCTAAATCACCTCAAACAGTAGGCCAACAAGGAATACTTATTGTTCCATACCAGGGAAGTGCTGTCAAGGCCATTCCTGATCCTTCTAGTCAGCCTAGGAATTCCCTTGAGATCCCAGAATGATATTGGCACATCTTTGACCAAATGGCCTAGAACCAAAACCAACAGACACCCCAAAAAACCTCTACGCTGCAATATCCTATAGTAGATACTGCAGTCAATGCACCTATGAAGGCCATTCCCCTTCAACATATCCCCACATTTCATGGCTTAACATCGGAAGATCCAGATGCATTTTTTTTTTAATTCGATGTGTTATGCAGGGGATATGATTATACCACCGATCCCCAAAAACTAAAACTATTTCCTTCTACATTAAAAGGAGCATCCTTACGATGGTTTATGGGATTAGGTGGGGGTGTCATAACTGATTGGGATTAGATGAAAGCTACGTTTTTAAATAAGTATCAAGATTATTGTAGGTCTTGGGAACTAAAAGACGAAATATTCCAAATGACAGCAAAACCAAATGAAACCTTGGAATAATATGTGGAACGGTTTCAATACAATCTTCAGAGATCTCCTTATGCATCTTTACGCTTACCTGATAATGTACTGAAAAATACATTAATTAGGGGAATGAAAGATCAATGGGTTGAAACATTGAATATTATGGGAAAAGGTGATATATATCAGGAAAGCTATGCTAACATCATTGATTTTTGTATCAGGAGTTTGAGGGGCAACACAAGGCTAAAATCAGCAGAACGTGATATGATTACAAGAGAAAACAAGACCTCCAATGAAGGCGTGACTCATGTAGAGATTGGAAACCTGCTGGAATATTTTAAGACAGATATACTTGGGACTCTAACAACGCAGTTTGACATTATGCAAGCCAAAAAAAAGCAAGCAGAAGCAGAGAAAAATTTGGCGATATTCTGTCCTAGATGCAGGAAGAAACACAACCACAAAGAGTGCCCGTTGGATGTAATCAAAGTTTGCGCCATTTTCACGAAATATCACCCTAAAGAAGGATGTCCCTCGCTTCCTGTCCTAAAAGCAGTTTATAAGGAGGCAAAAGAAGAATCAAAAGTGGTATGTCTGCTTAATCAGCGTCGACAATGGCAGCCACGAAAATCAGGTATGCCAACTGATCCATTTTCTTCTTTTTAGCCTCCTCAATACAATGCTCAGCAATATAATGGAATGTGGCAGAATCAACCACCTTTCCCCAATTGGTCACAATAGCCATTCCCTACAACATCATGACCAAATCAAACTAATAAAATTAATTGGCCAAGTTTTCCTTTCTGCCCACCGTTTTGGCAAAACAATACTTATCCAACACAATGGTCCCCTTCTACTTCGCAAAGTTAGGCCTGGCAGTCAAACTGGAAAAGACCTACGAATCAGCTAGTTGGAACAATCCCTTTCTCTCAACCTCCACTGTCGGCTCCCTATACAAACCCCCAGACCAACTTAAGACCACAACTCCCAGCCCAGCCCAACCCAAACCCAAACAATAGGCCAGTTCAATCTGTCCAAATAATGGAACCCCCAGAATTAGAAACTGAACTGAGGGAGTGTAATGACCTTCAATTAAGGTCTAGGCACATAGTAGAAACATAGAGAAATGATAATGTTCATATTGAAGATCCGTTACCTGTAGAACAAACATTACAAAAAGAGAAGGAGGTTCAACAACAAAATGAACAACAAGTAACAACTTCCTCCCCACCGTTCCCAGAACGATTAATCATACCACGCCCATTAGAACATCCTGATTTTGATCTTCTAGGAGAATTTAAAAAATTGTGTATAAAAATCCCTCTCCTCCAAGCTATCCAAGACATCCCTATATATGCAAAAACCATTAAGGAATTATGCATAAAGAAGACAAAGAGGAGAACAACCACCAATCCAACTGTCCAAATAGTCGGTAATTTATTTGACTTATTATCAGGAATGGAAACACCCGTAAAATATGAAGACCCAGGAAATCCCATAGTGACAGTGCAAATCCATGGGAAATTGTTTCCAAATTCCTTAGTTGATTTGGGAGCAGCAATCAATATCCTAAAAACCACCACTTGTCAAAAACTTGGCATTACATCGCTAGAACCAACAACAACCTTATTGGAATTGGCCGACCGATCGGTAGTCAAACCAGAAGGTACACTACAAGATGTAATGGTGTCAGTAGATTCCTGGAAATACCCTGCTGACTTCTTGGTTATCAATCCAAAGAACCGGCTAGATGGACACCCGTTAATTTTAGGCAGACCTTGGTTGGCAACTGCCGATGCTTATATTGGATGCCGACAAGGCGACATGACAATAACAAGGGGAAACTATGTCAAGAATTTAGCTTTATATCCCCCAGCCCAGCCAAGTCTATCAATAATCAAAACAAGAAAACAACCTGTATCATATTTTATGGAAAATATGAGATCACCTCTAACTATAGAAAATTCTCTTGATTTTAAAGATCAAATAGAGGAAGATATCATCAATAGTTTTATTAATAAACCACAAATCAGATCCCATCTACAATGTCACATGATCAAGGCAGCATTTGATAATAAGGAAGAATAAGATCCTCTGAAAGACATTCCTGATCAAGTAATACTCACTACTTCTGTGTACAATAATAAGATTGTAGAAATTGAGCCGGGAAAAACTCTAAACATTAACAAAAATTTGACTGCTGAACAAGAAGAGAAGTTGGTCCAACTATTGCGGAAATACAAAACAGCCTTTGCATGGGATTACCCAGACATGAAGGGAATTGACCCCCAATTGTGTACACACCACATATATATCGAAAAATATGCGAGACCCATTCGCCAACCCCAAAGAATACTAAACCCTCACCTTAAAGATATTTTGAAAGCTGAATTACAAAATCTATTGGATGTTAATTTCATCTACCCAATATCTAATAGCAAGTGGGTCTCTCCATTGGTAGTGGTACCAAAGAAGAATAGAAAGTGGAGAATATTTGTAGATTACCGTGAACTTAACAAGGCAACCCAGAAAGACCACTTTCCCCTTCCTTTCATTGACCAGGTATTAGACACATTGGCAGGAAATAAATTCTTTTCCTTCCTCGATGGCTTCAGTGGGTACAATCAAATCTAGATTTCCCTTGAAGACCAAGACAAAACTACTTTTACCTATCCATGGGGGACATTTTCCTATCGAGTCTTACCTTTTGGCCTATGCAATGCCCCTGCTACGTTCCAAAGGGCCATTCTCAGCATCTTTGCAGACTTAATAAATGAAGGGCTCGAAGTATATATGGATGGCTTCACACCTTATGGGGATGATTTCGAGCTAGCATTAGAAAATTTAGAAAAGGTGTTGCAAAGATGTATTGACACTAGGCTTTGTTTAGGCCATGAAAAGTGTCATATGATAATGACCGAAGGAGTTATCTCAGGGCACTATATTTCAGCAGCTGGAATTCTGGTGGACCCAGCTAAAATTCAGATAATTTTGTTAATACCCACACCCACCACACAAACAGAGGTACGTAGCTTTCTTGGATTTTCTGGTTATTATAGGAGATTTATAGAACATTATTCTCGAATAGATGCACCTTTATATGCACTAACTGGAAATGTTGATTTTATTTTGATAGATAAATGTGACAATGCCTTCAATGATCTGAAAAATCTTGTTTCAACAACCCCAGTGCTGGGGGGCCCAAATTGGAATTTGTTGGGAAAAATACTGAGAGGGGGGGTGAATCAGTATTTAGGGCAAACTGAAACTTTTTATTTTTTCATGCTCTAAAACCCATACACTACTTTGCTGAATCCAACTAGCGTATACATGCGGATATCCTTCATAAAACTCGCGTATACACAGAGATCTAATTATGCCATTAGTTCTTCACTTATATCATTCCATCATTCATTCATTAGATGTTCTATAAATAGTAAACATGTGCAGTAAGAACAAAATAAACCATCACACAAAGCATCACACATGAACACCAAGATTTTTAGGTGGAAACCCAAGTCGGGAGAAAACCACCGCTGCAGTTGCTCAGCCTTCAATATTTTATTATAGAGAAAACATCTTACAACATATGTGCTGGTGCAGACTCCTACCAGCACGCAGGCACCCACCTGCGCTCGTTTACCAGCCTCTCCCGGAAGGGAGCTCCAACCCCCTGACTCGTTTACCAGCCTCTCCTGGAAGGGAGCTACGACCCCCTGCTCTCGTTTACCAGCCTCACCTGGAAGGGAGCTACGACCCCCTGATCTCATTTACCAGCCTCACCTGGAAGGGAGCTACCACCCCCTGACTGAAGGCTACAACCTTCAGCACCTCTATGAACCACGTTTCATCAATTTTCACACTAGATCCAAAGCTTCCACTAGAACACCACTTGCAGGCCACGTTTCATCATATTTTCAGACTGGACCCTTTCCATACTTTTAAGCACAGTCAACCATGAAATAGATACATATAACTTACTGACAGATATCAGTAAACCAGCAGAACAGATCAGACATTTCTTACCACAGACTTCAGCAAACCCTAGTTTGCATACGCGCTTTCCTTTCTCTGATGTCGCGTATATACGCGCTTCCGTCCACATAAACCAGCGTATACTTCAGTACAAATTATAGAGCTAATTTTGTTGCGCATACGCGCTTTCTCTTCAGCGAAGCCGCGTATATACGCGCTTCCTCTTTGGCGAACTAGCGTATAGATCTTCAACCATTATAGAGCAGCATACTTCTTCAGATCAGATATTCAGTTCAGATTTACCCTTTTACTTCAGACAGATGTTCGCCTCATCTCAGATCTAAGCCTTCCATAAATAGATCTAGCAGATACAAATACATTCCAGATCTAGATATTCCGCTTCATCATTTCTTCATAGGTGCATCATAGATTCAGATCAAACCTTTACCCTTTCCATACAGATATACTTCACAGAGAAGTATTCATTCAAGCTCAGACATCTTGCTCCCACTCTCATCATTTGCATAATGAAATTCTTCTCCTTATATAGGTTTACCCTTTTTCAATACCATGAGCCCCTTTTTCAATACTATGAGCCCAAAACTACATTACTTCCGATGGTATTCCTGGACGGGGTCATTTAGACGAATCATTACCCAATACAATGGGTCAATACCATGGTGGTTACCCCTAGTTTTTCACTTTATGAGCGCTTTTTCCCATACGCGACTTGGCACGTACTTTACCGCGTGCATACGCGACTTCTCCTAGGCAAATCCACGTATGCCTTGAGACATACTCTTTTCATCATAGATCTAGCACATATTGAATTCCTTTCTTCATTACCTTCCGTCCTCTCCTTCAGAGATAACATACATCTGATTTTCATCTTTAACCGTGTTCATCAAGAACATATTCTATCAAGCACAACTTGATCAAGTAAGTTGTCATCATCTTTATCAGATGGGTTGCCTTTCAAGGACAACACTCAGCATCATATTGTCAACAAACATTATATCACATCAGATTTACATCATTTACTAAGTCCATCAAGTCAAGCATAACTTCATCAGGTGGATTGCCATCAAGGACAACACATGTCAACAGTCGCATGTCTTCATCTCCATTCAGTGGGTTTCCATCAAGGACAACACTCTGCATCATATTTCCAACAATCTCCCCCTTTGGACTTGATGGCAACCACGATGGTGTTTGGTTACCACAACAGATAGGTATATTAAGAATACAATGACACCATGTCACTCTCTCCATTTTTGACACCATTCTTTCTCTTCATTCAAACACCATGTCACTCTCCCCCTTTGACATCAAGGGCAAAGGGCGGATCAAAAACCAACATACTCTCCCCCTTTTCTCCTCATGTGGAAGAAACGTTATGCAGATCTGTTATATACTGAAGTGACCAAGCTCCCCCTGAGTTCATGCTGAATCTTCAAACATATTTTCCAATGGAGTACATGACTCTATGAATTTCCTATCACCAATGACTCATACTTACATCAAATATCAAACCAAGTGGATTTACATATGAGACTCAACTACCCAACCAAGTGGGTTTACAAATTTGACTCAGCTACCCAACCAAGTGGGTTTACAAAATTTGACTCAGCTACCCAACCAAGTGGGTTTACAAGTTTGACTCAGCTACCCAACCAAGTGGGTTTACAAAATTTGACAAGTCCTTTACATGACTGAAATTTACAATTTTACATCATGGGTCTCAACATGACCTTTTCATCAAAATACAAATATGACTTTTCATAACCAACACCTAGAAAGTCCTCAAGAAAGAGAACATTTTTCAGAATCAACATAATGCCAACAATGCATTATACTTAGCAACGCTAATGCTCCCCCTGAATCTGTGCATCCAAGCATCCTTTTCATATGACCAAGGCTCCCCCTTAGTTTGTGCATCCTTAACACTTTCACCAACAAATCATCAAGGCATCTTTATCAAAACATCAGAGATCGAAACAATATTATAAGAACTGGAACACCACCAAAGATACCAAACAGTACCAGAGATACCAATCAGTACTGCAGCTGTGCTGAAGAGAGCTGACTCCAAACAGAAAATTGTCAGCAATTAGACATACGCGGTTTTATGTCCATGAACTCGCGTATATACGCGACTGTGTTTCAGGAAACCCCCGTATCCAATACCATCTTCTAAATTTTTACCAGATCTGATCCTCTGTGAGAAAAAGACAGTGTTCAGCTTCTTTCTGGGATATTTGAATGCTTCCCTAGACTACAGATAGATAGAACAGTGTAGTTGTGTCTTCAAGCGTCATCCAACGGTTGTAGCATAAGCACATTAGTAACCAAGCCTTCAGATTCTTTGCAGCATCAATACAATATTTCCAAGTGAGATTATCATACCAGAACAACATCTTCAAATATGTGTCAAACAATCATCCATGTGGTCCAATATCATCAAGATCTTCAAGATTTAACATGAAGTAACATATGTAGGCAAAAGATCTCAACCATAGTAACAAACTCTGCATGATTTATTTCTGAATCAAACGACTTCCAACTCATCCATGTGTGAGCACAAAAGATACTTTTCAGTAACCAGAAACGACTTCCAACTCATCCATGTGTGAGCACAAAAGATACTTTTCAGTAACCAGGGATCAAAATCTTATCATAATAAACCATATACCAAGTCATCATCATTTGAGCATCACAAAACCAAAGAATAAGCAGTCATATTGCCAACAATGCAATCATTAGTATTCAACCTGCTGCTCCCCCTGAACCAGTGATCCTTCTTAACATGTGCAACCTGAATACGTTCATCAGTAAGTCATCAGCAACAATCTCTGCATGAACTGCCCTTATCTCCGAATTATAAGACTTTCATCTCAACAATGAATACTCTTCATCAAAAAGAAAACAGGACTCATCCATAATCTTCAACATAAGAAACCAAGTATCATATCATCATTATTATAGAACTGAGAAAGTAAGCTGATACAGAGTCAATAATACAGTTATAAACAGTCAGACTAATGCTCCCCCTGAACCTCTGCTCCAGATCTTCAGCTATCATATAAATTCTCTTATCATCAATGCATACGCGACTGTGTCTACTGAAACTCGCGTGTATACGCGACTTTTGTTAATAGAAACCGTGTATGGAAAGTGAAGCATAGAAATTTTTCACATTCCTTCATCTCCCCCTGAACTTGTACTTCCTGTACCTGTCTTCTTCATATCAGATGCTCTGTCAGAAATACATATAACCAAAATAATCAAATCAATCATGAGAGACATCATACATTGCTCCCCCTATGACGATACATTACTAAATCTCATAATGTATCCCACATCATTCCTGCAGTCAATCAGAGAAGTAAGCTTCAGAAGCGGATGACTGCAGTAGGGTCAAAATTCCCTACGTTTCTGATCGGTCCTCCATCTTTTTCCAGATTTGTTTGAACTTTCTATTTGTGTGCTAGAAGTTATCCAATTTCTCATATCTGTTCAACCTGCATTCTTTTTCTACATGTCCATACTTGTTACAAGAATAACATCTCATGTGTCCAGAGAAATAAGCATAAGAATCATAATGAGTATTTCTAATCTTCCTCCTTTACAATCAGCTGCTTTATGTCCATACTTGTTACATGAAAAACAATATCCCTTGAAGAAACCAGAGTACCTTTCTATGTAGGAACTGTTTGTTTGAGGCTGAAATGATCTGCTCCTGCAATTTGCTGCAACATGCCCATAATTATGACATTTAAAGCATTCAACTTCATTGACTGATTTCCTTTGAGATTTCATCATTGTTGGTTGAACTTTTGTTTCTTTCAACACTTCAGGTTTTGCATTGACATCCTCTGAATTTTTAGCACTTCCTTGTGAGCTAGATTCTCCTTTAACAGTTTCATGGAAACCAAGACCAGGTTTGATAGCAGGAGACCTTTGATTACTCAGAATATTGTCCAAAATATTAGTACTATCTTGAAACCTCAAAAGTTTAACTTTTTCTTCTAATTTACCTTTGAGAATGTTTACCTCAACCTCCAAGGCTTGACATTGCTTCGTCAAGCTTTCTTCTTTCCTTCTTCCATCTTCTACTTGATCCTTCAGATTTAGAATCTCTTCTTTCAACCAATTTTCATTTTCTTCACATGTTTGTTGCAGCTCTTCATTCTTCTTATTTGATTTTTCAAGATCTTCTTTGAGAGAGATGATTTCTGCTTCAAGGCCTTCCTTTTCAAATGACAGAGGTTCTTCATTCTTCTTATTTAATGCTTCAAGATCTGTTTGTAGAAAGATAATTGCAGCTTCAAGTCCTTCATTCTTCTTGCTTGATTTTTCGAGATCTGCATTTAGATCGTTGATTTCTTCTTCTAGTTCTTTAATTCGATTGGATGCATAAGTATGAAACCTTTGATACTTGTCCACCTGTCCATTCAGTATTTCTATTTGATATTTCATTTGAGAGATCATCTCTTTGTAGATAGAATCTTTCTTATCAATTTCCTTTTGTTTTTCTTCAACTTTGATCTTGATAGCTTGTTCTAGATCCACAACTTTACTTTCACTTTCTACACCATTGCTTGCACAAAGAAGATTACAAGGGCCCAAATCACTATCAGATTCATCTTCTTCAATTTTCTGAGATATCTCCGTGCTTCGAGTAGCCTTCTTCTTTTTCCTCTTTGCCATGAGCACTTGTAGAGCTTCGTCAGAATCTGTTTCATCTTCTTCAATTTTTTCTATACATGATTTCTGAGGTATCTCCTTTCCTCGAGTAACCTTCTTCTTTTGCTTCTTTTCCATGAGCACTTGTAGAGCTTGGTCAGAATCTTCTTCATCTTCACTGGACACTTCATCATCATCTTCATTTGCATAATAACTCTTCCTCTTTTCAAATTTTTTCCCTTTACCATATTTATCTCTATAAGGACATTTAGCAGCATAGTGACCAACTCTTCCACAATCAAAACATTTGAAGGGAAGTTTACCTTTGAATCTTCCAGTACCTAGTTGGAGTTTTCTCACAAAATTCGCTTCTTCTTCTTCGGATATATAGTTGGATTCTTTGACAACTTCCTTTTCTTTTCCTTTTGCAGACGCCTTAAAAGCAGCTTCTTTGATTTGAGAAGGACCTCCTTGTCTCATTTCAAAAGCAATCAGAATACCATGTAATTGAACAATAGTAAGAGTTTGCAGATCTTGCCTTTCTTCAATAGCTGAAACTTTAGAGTCAAATTTTGAAGTCAAGGATCTTAAGACTTTTTCCACCAGAGTAGTATTGGTTATGGTTTCACCCAAATTTCTCATCCGATTTACAATATCATCTAGACGAAGAAAGAAACTGGCAACACTTTCATCACTATGCATCTTCAAATTTTTATATTCAATTCTAAGAGTTTGGAGTTTTGCACTTTTTACCTTTGTGTCTCCTTCATAGCTTAGAATGATTTTGTCCCATATTTCTTTTGCTGAATGTAGCTGCATCACTTTAGCAAATTCTGATTCAAACATGCTTCCTAACAAGACATTTACTGCTTTGGCATTGGTTTCATACTTCTTCCTTTCAGCTGCATCAGTGGGAATACTTGCCGGGTATTGATAGCCTTCTTCCACGATTGCCCATACATCTGCACAAAGACTTTGCAGATATGCTTTTGTTCGTACCTTCCAGAATATCAGATTGCTTCCATTGAATAGAGGTGGCTTTATAGACATCACTCCTTCTTGACTTCCCATTGCGACGGATCTCCTTCAAGCGATCAAGCTTCTACAGAAGGACCCGGCTCTGATACCAATTGTTGGGAAAAATACTGAGAGGGGGGGGTGAATCAGTATTTAGGGAAAACTGAAAATTTTTACTTTTTCATGCTCTAAAACCCATACGCTACTTTGCTGAATCCAACTAGCGTATACACGCGGATATCCTTCATAAAACTCGCGTATACATAGAGATATAATTATGCCATTAGTTCTTCACTTATATCATTCCATCATTCATTCATTAGATGTTCTATAAACAGTAAACATGTGCAGTAAGAACAGAATAAACCATCACACAAAGCATCACACGTGAACACCAGGATTTTTAGGTGGAAACCCAAGTCGGGAGAAAACCACCGCTGCAGTTGCTCAGCCTTCAATATTTTATTATAGATAAAACATCTTACAACATATGTGCTGGCGCAGACTTGACCAGCACGCAGGCACCCACCTGCGCTCGTTTACCAGCCTCTCCTGGAAGGGAGCTCCAACCCCCTGACTCGTTTACCAGCCTCTCCTGGAAGGGAGCTACGACCCCCCGATCTCGTTTACCAGCCTCTCCTGGAAAGGAGCTACGACCCCCTCGATCTCGTTTACCAGCCTCACCTGGAAGGGAGCTACAACCCCCTGACTGAAGGCTACAACCTTCAGCACCACCTTGGACCACGTTTCATCAATTTTCACACTGGATCCAACAACTTCAATAGAACACAACTTGCAGGCCACGTTTCATCATATTTTCAGACTGGACCCTTTCCATACTTTTAAGCACAATCAACCATGAAACAGATACATATAACTCACTGACAGATATCAGTAAACCAGCAGAACAGATCAGACATTTCTTACCACAGACTTCAGCAAACCCTAGTTTGCATACGCGCTTTCCTTTCTCTGATGT